>CM068368.1:411288848-411888848 GCA_034769895.1 Magicicada septendecula | reverse complement strand
AAATGAAGCGAAAGCCATGTCGAGTGGGGCTTTGCTCACTGACCGATTTCGCAGTTCTTTTCATATAGAACTGGTGTGTTTAAAATGTCTCTGTTGCTGTTCAAGTGCATTTCTCTTGTGTTTTCTATACTTTTGATTGTGTTTTGTCATACTTTATATGTAAACATGGCGTTCTAGTAATTTATTATTTATTAGGCTGTGTATTCTGTGTAAGGGAGTGTTTTTGTCATATGTTGTGTATATAAATATGGTGTTGTAGGTACTTATACTGTGTAGGCAAGCATGCATTTAATAATACAACTGATTTAGTATTTAAGTTTAGGAACATGAACTACAATAATTAGGGTTACACATGGGGTTATAATTTCAATTTCAAACACTGTTAAAAATCCTTAGTAAATATTTACTAAATAGTTTTAGTAGATATACTTTAGTATATTTCTACCCAGGATCTTGTAAATTATGGCAGTATAATTTTCTTTTTAATAATTCAATCTTTAATAATAAATTTCTTTTTAATCGTTCAATCTTACTATTATTTGATGATAGATAACTGCAATAATTTTGTTTCTTCAGGGTGACTGATTACTTTTGTTATTATGGGTCCAAACAAATGTTGCCCCCCCCCCAAATCTAAAACGTCACCAGCTGCCACTGATAAGTTTTTTTTAAACATAGCTTACAAACTTTTTGAAATCAATCCAAAATATGTATGGAGTGTTGAGAGTTATTCATTTTGTCATATTATTAGAGACACCGAGTTTGTATTTTGAATATTCCGATTTCCATATACAACATTTAACTATATACTTACTATACAACCACATCGTGTAAATATATAACTTCAGCTTTCTTATGAATTTGGAACCTGAATTGATCACTTCTAACTGAACAACAGTTTACACCAATTTCATAAAATTGACCCCCTCCATAGATTTTTACTTTTTTCTTCATATTCTGAGTTCTATTTTTGGCAAAAAAAAATTTCATTGTAAACGCTATGTATGAATTAGGGTTAAAATTCCCTATTGACTGACGTCTGGCTGGATTTCTATAATTTTTTCAAAATTTGGATCCCTTTTTAGGTCCCTGGTGTTCTAAAATTTTGAAATTTCCAAAACTGAAGAATACTCTCATATTCTGGTTGAAATTTCATTTGATATCCCACGTAGATTTTTGCAATTTTTTCCATAATTTCGATCCCCGGACATTTTTGTCTCCCACCCCCTATTTTTGGGAGGATTAAAAAATAAGCACTATAGTGTAAAAATATGGATATGCATGATTCATCAACTGAATCCGTTGCTACATTCAAAAGTTATCGTGAGACATGCCCCAAACAATAGACAGACAGGTTGACAGACAAATGTCAAAACTAGAGACAAGCCAGTTAGAACTGAGAACTTAATATGCTCCTTCAATCATTTCCTTGATTGAAATCCCAAGATTATGACTTTTCGACTTTTATTAAAATTAAATATTGGTATATAACAAACTAATGTTATTATAAAGAAATATTTATAGATATTACTACAATATTTTAAATAAAAATTTAAAAACTATCAAAGTTAAACATTATTTTCTATGATAAAAAATATACTTAATGCTTACACTTGCAAGGAGGCTTTGAAATTATAACAAATTAAAAATGATATAGAAACAAAATATAAAAAATAATACTGCAACTGATGTTCTTAAATTGTTCACATTCTCTGAATATTCACATATTCCAGTTTTCCAATGGGTGGTTCAATTCTTCTAAAGCAATGGGAAATTGAAATTGTAAACAAATAATTTAAAAAAATTCAGTATTCAGGCACAGATACAACTGCATTAAATTTTATACAATATAAGCAATTAAATTTCAATAATTAATTCTGGTATTTATGAAAATCTTTGTTGTTGTTGTGTTGTTTTATAGGTTTTTTAAATAAATAACACTACAGTAAAATATGCCTGTAAAAACATAAAACATTATGTCACCAGTAATCCACTAATATTAACAGGTTATTCAATAAATAATTCTTTTAACAAGAATATATTTCTATATTTAAATTATATTATTATCCACTGTTTCAAAAGTTTCTATTTTATTGTCATCTTCAGATATATGAAAATAAAATTAAAAAACATACTTCCTATTATTTTTATATATCTGAGGATGACAGTAAAATAAACATTTCAAAAATATATTAATAATAATATAAATAACAAATATAACCTTGTTAAAAAGAATGATTTATTATTGACTACAGTAATTTTTGAATTAATAGATTGGGCCAAATTGAATTAACAATAGGCCGTTCGAGGCTTTAAAAATTATAGACATGACTAGCTATCACATTACTCCTGCTTCGTCTTGAATTTGTTAACACAATGGTATCATATTCAAAACAGTTTCATCAAACAAAATTTTATTATAAACATACAACTTTACCTATAAGGAAGCAGAATTTTGTATATAACTACTAAGTACTAAATATGCTTATAATGTCCACCCACTTTGCCCATGATGTAACATTGCATTTTTAGCAGCCTATAAAAACTGCTATATCACAGGATATGAAAAATGTCTGTTGCTCACAATACTATGTTGATAATTAAAAAACCAATTGTTATTTTATTCAAGCACAGAAGCTTATATTTATATATTATCTGATTATATGGCAGGATGGCATTTAACAGAGTGGAGATATCCCCTCTTCTGATGGACAAACTGTTTGGTAATCTGGCTTGGTCAACCAACTTTAGTTAGCAAACGCAACATGATGGGGCCAAATAAATGCGAAATCATAAATGTATCCACACAATACTTTGTCTATTCCCCCCAGGTTAATGCTGACTGAAACTCAGATCAAAATAAGGTGGTTACAAGGATACATACAAAGATCTTCCAGCAGGCTATAACCAAGGCTGCAACTGTCCGACACCAGATAACCAAATACTCGTGAACAACAAAAAACACAAATCAACTTTCTCATAAAACAAGCCCTATAGATACTAATGCATCTAAGAAAAAATGCTCCAACTGTTAAAATCTGAAAATTAGTGCTAAAATGATTAAGTCAAATTATGTCTAAATGACTGTATTTTGACAAACTGTGTGGCTAAATACATTAAGATCTTTTTTAATGTCTAAGTAGCATAGCATATTACTATGCTATAGATTATATGGGTCTATAGTGTGTAATATACTATAGCATAGTCACACTGAATTAGTTGCGTGAATGAGTGATGACAAATGGATTGCTGCTGTTGCTTTATCATGAAATGGGCAAGACACTTCTGGGAGCAGCACCAATCAATGTAAGAGTGTACATATTAATCGAATTCAGACCTCACAGGTTTAGAATAGAGAGGGAATTAAGTGGAACCTGTCTAAAGCAGTGAATGTTTAGTTTCGATAATTAGTTTGGATCTCCAGTGAAAATGTGTTAAAGAAGTAATAAGCATGGTTCTTTATTGGGTTGTAATCAGTAGGTTTATAACAGGACAATTTTTAAATCCACAAGAACTGTAGTCAAACAATTATACTACTTTACCTCTTAGTTTCTTCAGCTATCATATCCATAATTAAATAATTTCAATATTCCATTTTCTATAGCTAGAGCAATTTACTATATAACAATCAAGAATTCTTCATAAATCACTTGTTTATTCAGAGGAAATTACTTGTGAATAACAAATAATTTTGCATTAGACTTTCATAATATATATTTTTTTTAATTTAATTTTTTTTACTTGTATGCAAGTATAATCTAGTAAGTATATTTTTTCTAAAAAGGCAAAATAAATTTTTACATTTAAACAAAATATAGAAAACAAGTAAAGTCTGCAATATTGTAAGTAAAATGGAGTTCATGATTGTAACATTTTTGGTTCAAATGATCTCTGCTTCCTTCTGGAGATCTGCAAAACAACTCATCAGCTCACACTTGAAGCTGTATGTTACTATGAAAAGGTATTACATTTCATTTACCAGTAAAATGTTTTCTGTCAGTACAAAGTGATTCACCTTCAAATGATGGATTCAACAGACATGCTGATCCAAACTATACATTTAGTTTAAAAATATAAAGAAGATATTATTTTATCAAACACTTGATAGTTTGTTTAGCTTTATACATGCAAATTACCACAAACATATGGCAATATCCATATAGTTCACATCCCCTCTCTCCGTCTCTCTAGAGTTTATTTCTTTACAAAAGAGAGTTAAAATACTGATAAAGAAATTATAGTAAATGTTTTGCTACATAATTTTCTTTATAAAACTTCTTACTCCTTATAAGACAGAATACTTGTTTCGATAGACAATATAATGGACACAGAATATTTCCTTTGACCAGGCATTTCAGATTAATGTGCAATAACAGGTTTAATTTACATGCTATATAGCTGTGTACACAACATATAAATCAAACTGTATCTTAATAAATGTATCAGGTGTTAATTGGTCATTACCAAAAGCAGTCAGAGAAAAATAATATTACAACTGGTCATACAATAACAAACAGGAGTTACACTTCTGACAACTCAAACACCCAGACAACTCAAATGCAAGAATGTGTTGTTATACAGCCAAAATGAAAAAGTAATAATCACCATTGACTTGTACACACTACATGCTAAAAATGATGACCAGTGTAGTAGTGGGGGATGAATATTCAGTGACTGTGGCACTTACATATATGGATGATATCAAAAGCTTGACCACAATGGATAGACAGGGCTCATTAAGCAGATATTTGGAAAGAGACCTGGAAGACTTGAAGATGAGTCCAGATTGGGGTTAGTTAACTCATTCATATTACTGATAAGGGAATACTGATCAGATATAACTGGCACAAAACAAAAATGTTAATGAAAATTCTGAATACCCACTTACTTTTCTTCACTGTGACCTTATTCTTTTCCATATATTTTTCTTAACTTCGTCTTCTCAAAAACTGGGCTACCCCATTACAATTCCTTTTTAAACTTCCAATTTCAAGGGATATTTCTTCAGTTAGTACTGTCTGGAGTTTACGAATGTATTTTTTCACATTTAGGCAACAGGAATTGTGGGTCACCATCCAAAAAAATTCAAGATCACCAGCTTGGGTCACTGTCAATGCCTACTAACCTTAGATTGTAGGCTGGAAATAACCATCACACTCCGCCCCAAAATTAACTTCAAAATAATATAGTAATGGTAGTACTTGTTCTACTGTACAACAGCAGTGAAGCTTGGGAGCTGTCAAGGAAACAACAAAGTAAGATTACATCAGTGAGATGACATTTTATAGACTGTGGATGGCCACACTTTAAAGGGATTTGTCAGAAATGGGGATACCTGTAAGGATCTGTTTGGAAGAAAAATTCAAATTATAAAGTCAATTGGTGTAAGTACTTGAATACGATGAGTAACAAAAAATTAGCTCATGTTGCTACACTATACATACCCAATGGATACAGAGATGTTGATCTCTCCTATAAGAGATGGTTTTCAGAACAGCCAGGTTTGTTTAACCCATAAAGTGTAGAAGAAGACGGATATAATACAGTGGAGGAAATATGGAATGAATTACTTGAAAGACAATGCAGTTTATTTTGTATCTCACTAGAGTCTTATTGATGATTTGTGGACTGTGTTAATATGAGGACTGTTCAATAGAAACACTTTGATCAGCGGAGCCGTGACTTCGTCGCCATGGCAACGGAATTCATTTGTTTATATTGTCTGTTTAAGTACTAGTGATGCGTGTGTCAAAAATACTTGCAGTTTGCTCTTTTCTAAGAGCAGTCTGCTCTTTTGTGACTGGGTTGAAAAACGGCATCTATGATGGAAAATCCGTCCAAAGATAATCTGCGTGCCGTTATTCAGTTTTTGGCCGCTGAGGAACATCAGCCAATGGAAATTTATATGAGAATGAAAGCTGTATATGGTGACTATAGTTATTCTCATACATCAGTGGTAGAATTGTGCAATAAATTTCAACAAGGAAGGGAATCCACTAAAGATTTGGCCTGTCCCAGACCTGCACGTGTTGCAGCATCAGATGAAAATGTGAGACAGCTGGAAACCGCTTTACGCGCAAATAGGCTCATAAACGTTAGAGAACTTTCTCAAATGTTGAGCATCAGCATGGGAACTGTTCATTTCATCATTCACAGTCTTGGGTATCACAAAGTTGCTGCTCAGTGGATTCCATGACTGCTTACTAATGAACAGAAAAATTTGCGTTCGGCCTTATCATTATAGCACTTGATGCGCTATCAACAAGGTACTGCCTTTCTACACCAAACTGTTGCCAGTGATGAGTCTTTATGTTATCACTATGAACCAGAATCCAAACGTCAGAGTATACAGTGGAAGTATGCACAATCTTTGAAGGTGAAAAAATGTCGGTCCCAACCTTCAGCAGGAAAAGTAATTGTGACAATATTTTTTTATTATCAGGGTGTGTTGCCTTATATTTTAAAGAACCTGGTGTCAACATCAACGCTGAGCGATATGCAGAAAGCTTAAAACATTTAGAGGTCAGCATCAAGAATAAACGTCCCGGGAAGCTCACAAATGGTGTCATTCTTCTGCATGATAATGCTCGACCCAATGTAGCCCAGACAATTCAAGATCTGCTTGGTTGTACGAAGTGGGAAGTCTTACAACATCCACCTTACAGTCCTGACTTGTCCCCGTGCGATTATCACGTTTTTGGCCCATTAAATAAATCACTAAAAGGAGGATTCTACAGATTAGTGCAACAGTTGGATTCATGCCTTAATGTTAATGGAAACTTATTTTAAAATCGTGGAATAAAAAATGCTTTACATCCTCTACACATGTTTCTATTAAACAATCCTCATATTTCTGCTCAGTGTAATGTTCAGAACACAGCACAAAAAAGAATAACCTTCGAGGAAAGATTTTAGGAAGAAGCTGTAGCACAGTTTTTTTTTTCACGAGAAACTGAAGGCGTTTCAAGATGATTAATGAAAAGCAACAGAATATGAACAGTGTATGTTATTTGTACATTTGTGAAGACAATGCTCAAACAAACAAACTTATCATTATGTACAGTATAATGACTTTTACTTCCATATTCCTTAAGGAATGGAAGTATGGTGATGGCAAAAAAAATCGTGTTCGAGATTATTGCAGATTCTGATTCTACTACACTCAAAACATGAAAAAAAGTCGTTTTCCGAAAAGTGTCTGTGTGTGTGTCTGTCTGTAGATTTTTTTTCTATGGCAAACGATAACTGCCGCAAATTAAAACAGAATCAAATAATTTTTTGCATACAGCCCTGATTTGTAGAGTACTCGCGACCTATTGTTTTTGGTGAAGATCGGTTTGAGGGAAAGGGGTAGTTTACCTGCAACGGTTTTTTTCATCAAGGGAAATTTTTTTTTTTGGCAAACGATAACAGCCGCAAATTCAAACAGAATCAAATAATTGTTCGCATACAGCCCTGAATTGTAGAGTTCTCAAGACCTATTGTTTTTGGTGAAGATCGGTTAAGGGAAAGGGGTAGTTTACCTGTAACGTTTTATGTTTTAACAAGGGTATTTCCTATGGCAAACGATAACAGCCGCAAATTCAAACAGAATCAAAAGATTATTTGCATACAGCCCTAAATTGTAGAGTTCTCAAGACCTATTGTTTTTGGTGAAGATCGGTTAAGGGAAAGGGGTAGTTTACCTACAACGTTTTTTTAACAAGGGTATTTTCTATGGCAAACGATAACAGCCGCAAGTTCAAACAGAATCAAATAATTTTCTGCATACAGCCCTGATTTGTAGAGTACTCAAGACCTATTGTTTTTGGTGAAGATCGGTTGAGGGGAAGGGGTAGTTTACCTGCAACTTTTTTTTTCTATGGCAAACGATAACTGCCACAAATTCAAACAGAATCAAATAATTTTTTGCATACATCCCTGAATTGCAGAGGTCTCAAGGACTTTCGATTTTGGTGAAGATCGGTTAAGGGGAAGGGGTAGTTTACCTGCAACCTTTTACGTTTTAACAAGAGTAAAGTACTTGAAAATTTATTTAACTTTTTGAAACAATGGTAATTGTTGAAAATAAAATAATTTTGTTGCCAGGTAACAAAAATAAAGTCATTTTGATTATAAAATATAAATATTTACAAGAAAAGAATTTTCAGTTTTCAAAATTTAAATATATTTTTATAAAACAATGGGTTCTTCATTGAGGTGGGGACTTGACGACAGTGACAGGGCTTTCCACCAAATTCAGCAGAGTGACAGGTAGGCCCAACTCTGATTGGCTCCTCAGATTTCCCCAGCGTTAGTAGGTTCTATGAAAATATTTTATTTCAAAAATGATTTTAAATATAAATCTTAGATATGTTTTATAAATCTCATGTTTTATGTTTTAACATGGGTAATTTTTTATATAACGAACCATAACTGCCGTAAATTCAAACAGAATCAAATAATTTTTTACATATGTGCCTGAGCTATAGAGAACTCAATGTCTGTTGATTTTGGTGAAGATCGGTTACGGGGAAAGGGCAGTTTACCTGAAACATTTTTTGTTGTAACATGAGTAAAGTACTTAATTTTGATAAAGTATCCTGATAAGATCTTAATAATCCACTGTAGAAACGTAGATGAAATATCTATAAATGAAGAGGCTAGTTGAACGGGCTGGGGGTAATTTTCTATAAATCAAAATTATAGTTGAAGGGGGAGGGGATAATTTTTTTTTATATGTGTACTACGTTATTGGCAACAAAGAAGTATTTTTTTGTTAAAATTCCTTCCCTGGCTGTTTGGCTGAAAATGATTTTAAATATAAATCTTAGAATATGGAAGTCATGTATGGTTCTCCATACCGATATTTTAATACTGTACTAAATATCAAAACAAAGCCTTCTTAAGTTACTCAGCCCACAATGTACACACATCACCACAGTCAATGGAAAATTTGTAAAATTTCATTAGTTGTATCAATGTGATAAGCCTGCCTTGTTTGTTCCACATATCTTTATTACACTATGTACATGATGGGAGAAAAAGGTGATCGCACAGAAACAATACCTATTTTATCATTATACTAAAAAAAAATCAATTAATCAATAAAAAAAAAATAAATGGGATCAGAATAAAGTTGCTTCATCAAATATTTATATGAGTTCCTTCTAAACATTATAAACTTTTAGACTTAAGAAAAATATATACTCTGCCACTGACCATGTTACCCCTCTACCTATGGGACTGCTTCTGACCATAACCAAATCTGACATAACACCAATGAAAGAAATAACAGAAATGTGAAAATTCTGGTTGACAGAAATGTTAATGTACATGTCACTCAGAAAGTCCAATCAATTTTCATGTTTACCACACAGATGATTATAGTAAATCAAGTGTAACAAATAAATAACACCAGACAATACAACAACAAATATATACCATATGTGAATGGGAAGATCAGTGAACATTTCATGCAAAGTAGTGGTAGAGACCAGTGGGTGTAGTTTTGTTACCTAAATTTCTCAACAGAGTAAATGGATTTGTTTTTTCTTCAGTTGGTGATGATGACTCACATTTCTGTTGTGTTCGAACAACGCTTGCATATGTTGTAGTCTGTTGAATTGTTGCAAGCAATTCATCACAACATTCATCCTGATTTTCCTGCTGCCGATATGTTTTAGTAACTTGTGAATACAAGGAGAATGATTCTGCACTACTGTTCATATTTCTCTCTTCGAATAAACTAGAGATATTTGAATCATTTTGTGGCAACATATTACTTTGTGGCTGTCTTTTGTACAATGGAACTGAATTTGAAACTCCATTCCAGCGTAAACCTAATGATTCTTCAAGAGTAAACAGTCTATTGTTCTGCAGTGGTTCGTGATGCTGCTGCTGTTGATGTTCATGTTGATGAAGATATTCCTGCTGTTGTTGCTGCTGATGGTGAAAAAACTGTTGTTGTTGATGCTGCTGTTGCTGTAATATCTGTTGCTGTTGTAGTCTATGTTGTTCTTGCTGATGTTGCTGCTGTAACTGCTGCTGCTGAAGTAAATGTTGCTGCTGCTGCTGCTGCTGCTGTTGGAATAACTGTTGTTGAAATATAGTTGCTTCTAAATCCTGAATTGTAATAGGTTGTTTTTCAACAACTGAATGTTTGCTGTTGTCTGTGACTCCATACCATGTGTGTGGGCGCTGTTGTGGTGGTGATGTTACATGATGTTGCTGCGATGTTAAAATGCCATCTAACAGTGGTGTCACCTTTACAAATACACACACAAAAATATTTAAAACAACTCTACCAACATTCACAACATATATAAAAACAGTAGTATGTTTATATTCTCCATTTATAACAGTAAATATATTTTTCACTTAAATGGATTCCTTGAAAGCCAGACATTTATACATTTTTGATATTGGTTCCAATTAAACTGTGATAACTGATGTGGAGATAATCTAACAAAGGGCATGTAGGAATAAAAGATTTGTTTATACTAATACTGCATTATTAAATCAGTTTAATGTGGGAGCATATTCTAAGTAACAGGTAGAACAAAATTAAGTTGCTACAAATTTATCCAAATTAAGTGGGTCTACATTAACATTTATGAAACTTGAGTGCAATAAACAAAATTTTATTGGTAATTTATTATTTCAATAAAGTTAAAAAGGAAATCTGAAAAGCAAAATGACACATGCTAGATGCTTTTACCAATATTAATTACTTTAATGCCATTTTTGAGTTGGCAGCTCAAAATCTTAACTTTTTTAATAATCTCTAGTACATAATTATGCCAATGTTCAACTACCATCTACAGTACAATAAAACACACACACAAACAAAATGGTTTAATTTTGTGATGTTCCTTCTGAGACTGATTTTCAAGCTCAGCTGTCATCATAAACATATATTTTAGAAGCAAACTTTGATTGAATTTTATATTGTTAAATTTTTTTTATTTTCACTTGTTTGCAAATCATTTGTAAATTAATTCTGACTGCTGCAATGGTAATACTTATACGTTATGTAGCATTATATTTCACAGCTTTTTACAATGATGCTTATTCTTTTCCCTTAATAGTAAAAAAACTGAAGAATTTTAGACTAATATGGTAAATAATTTCATTTATTCTGATTTGCATGAAGACCAGTTCTTGAGGTCATTATGCCATACCAAAATGATGATGGTGGGGGCAAAGAGCCAGTATGAACTAAGATTGTCATTGACCAACAAAACACTAGTACAGCTCACATACTTTATATATACTGCAAAATGGCATGTGGTTACAGTAATGGCAGTGAGAGAAAAATTAATAAATTTACCCATATTTGTGGAACTAAAAGCAAAATTTTGAAGAATAAAGTACAGAAAGAAACTATGCTAAAGTTCTCTAAGACAGCTGCAGTGGCTCTACTACACAGCTGTGGTGACTTTACAATACAGAAGTGTGTGTGACTGAAAGTTGAATAATGTAGATAACTGAAAGCTGAATACAGGCTCAAGAAATAAAATTCTAGTGAGATGAACGGATGTAGCTGTCAGGATAGATTACAAAATGAAAGCATAGGGAAAGACATTAATACATTCAGCCTTTATGAACCAATTCGATAGAATCAACAGTGATGCAATGGACACATATAAGATAATAAATGAAGAGATGTTAGCACTCAAAGTAAAAACACATGAACTAAGTGAAATGCAAAGTAGACCACAGAAAAGATGCGTACCATAACAGTACATGAATTGTAGATGGTTCATGATTACTGTGTTTATTCTTAAAAAACAAAATCTCACCATACCATCTGTGAATAAATGTTGCTTGCACAGGTTTTCACACCACCACTATCACTATTCACTAAGGGGTAATTCCATGTCAAATCAACATAGCGATTTTACCTCACCATCTTCGATTTTGATGAAATTTGGTACAAAGGTTGTTTCCATAAAGGAAACACCAATTTCTACAATAATATGTTAAATGGTTTTGAAGTTATACGTATGTGAAGTTTAAAAAAATTTTCCAAAATGCAGGGATGACAAATTTTGAAATTATATTGCAGCTCACCTAATTAAGACAGAGAAGTGGGATACGTCTCGTTTTTTTAGTATTTTCACGAGCTTTTTCCTGGAATACAACAAAATAGGGCATATGAGGAAAAGTTTTTTTCAAATCCAAAATCAAAACTTTGATTGGATATTTTTCAAAAGTGCACTTTCAAAATATTTGAAAAAATATTTTACACTGTTTTTAATTGATCCTCAAAGTTTAAAAGTGGGACGGTAATGGGTTCTTGATTTATAAAATATACAAACATGTTGTTCAGCCTAAAACAAAGTATAAGGCAGTGGCCAATCTCTAACATTAATGGGACACTACTATACTTAATCTTAACAACTACCATAATTTTTTTACTACACAAATAAAATACTTCTTTGTCACTACATTATATAGGCAGAATTTATAGATAATCTCACTTCAGTTTAGTATAATTAGTAACTTGAACCTGAAAATGTTCATGTTTAAACAGGTTTGTACAGTCAATACAGATTCAAGTGCTTCCCTCACTCTTGCATTGTGCTTGCATTAAGTCTTCTAGCAGAGTGGCGTGTAATTACATGTGTGACTAACTGTAGTGTGGTGTTCTATGAAGCTGTGAATAGTTGGTGAAGTGAAAAATACCGAGTGGTCTTAGTTTACATTTATGTATTATAGAGAGTTATAGTGAGCAAAACTTTTCTTATAGTTATCTAATTGTCTTTTCTTGTGTCAATTACTCTTAAAAACATATTTGTTTAAAAAAATTGAAAATTAGGCTTGATGTAATATAAACATGGATAAAAGGTTACAGTGTTTTAATCCTTTAAATAAAATTAATCACTCCATAAATGACAAAAAGAAGTTGAGAAATGTTACTCAGTGGATGTGTTCTTTTGTTCCTGAGATGCCAAATTTTGCCAAAATCTGTGACAAATGTATAAAAGAACTAGCCGTTTTAAAAATAATAAAAAATAAAAAACAATCAGCAAACCACTCCTCATGATACTAGCCAGGATTTTAGTTCAGATTCTGGTCCAGACCATACATTTTCTGCTCCTTCGGAGTTGAGAAACCCTCAATTCACTTCTTAAATTAGGAGAATCTCCTGTTAGTAACAAAAAAATGAAGTCTTCCAAACAATACTCTGTACATAAACTTAAGAAAATTAGTGCTGCCGTGAGACATCAATTGTTTGTTACTGCCAAAATTCCCCAGAGAATGATACTGAGGTACCAGTACTTGAAGAATCAGTTATACAGAATCTTAAAGCTAACTTCTCCAGCTGTACTTGTAGGAAAAAGAAAATTATGATATTAACATGTGTTTACTTGAGTCTTGGAGTGTAAGAAAGATTATGTGTGAGTTTTTTAATGCTCCCAACTATGTGGTGCGTCAAGGAAAAAAAAAAAAAAAATTCTTACAGAAAAAGGAATATTGGAAAGTCCAGATAAAAAAACCAGCAAAAAACTTCTCTGAAGAAGTTGTCCAAGCTGTCCGCTTATTCTATGAAAATGATGAAATACGTAGAGTCATGCCTGGCATGAAAGTCTGTATTACTGTTAAAGAAGAGAATGGGCACAAAACAAGAGTTTCCAGAAGACTTATTTTATGTAATTTACAGGAGGCCCACATATCATTAAAAGATAGATTTCCTGATTTGAAAGTCGATTTATCAAAATTTGCTAAACTGAGACCAAAGCATTGTATTTTGGCAGGTCAACATGATAAGCACTCTGTTTGCATTCACACTACTCTCCAAAATATCAAACTAATGATAGAGAATGCAAAACTAAAGTCTTTAACCAATGGGGAGTTGTCATCTTTCAAATACTGCCTGCCAAAAATCCTTCGTAATCCAGCATCCATTGATTGTAATATGGGAATTTGTACTTCTTGCCCAGGGAGTGTTGAAATTAGAAAAATCTTGGACTAAGTTTTGACGAAAATATGGTGGAAAATTGCATTTTGCCAGTGGGTATGTTGACTGCTGCAACTTGGAAATGCTACAAAAATCTTCAGCAGAGTTAACTGTTTTGTTTTGTGAAAAACTTACAAAATTAGTTCATCATGACTTTATAGTGAAACAACAAAACTCATTCTTATCTAAAGTGAAAGAAATCTTGAAAGATGAAGAATTTTTAGCTATGTGTGATTTGTCTGAGAATTACACCTCTGTTATTCAAGACGAAGCCTAGGCTACCATTGGTGTAATGATGATGTTACTATTCACCTCTTTGTGGTTTACCATAAGAGAGAAGAAACAGCAGATCATATTATCTATGTTGTAATATCAGACTGTCTTGAACACAGTAATATAGCCATTATATACATTATAATACTGCTTCCAGAAAGAGCTTCTTGAATTTTTGAAAGCAACATCTGAAGTTGTAAATAAGATTCCAAACAGAAATTAAGGTTCCAAGCAGAGATAACACTGTTACATACGACTATAGAAAAATTATTCCGATTACAGTTTTTGAGCTTCACTTTTCGAGCCCATCATCAGATTGGATCTAATTGGAATAATTTTTCTATATTGGTGTGCAACAGTGTTATTTCTGTTTGTGATTATAACCACTAACACAAATTTATTAATTAAATAAATAAGATTTATTACACTCTGATGGACGCAGTGCTCAATACAAAAACAAGAAATATTTACTAATTTACGTTTTCATAAAAAAGATTTTAATGTTGAAGGAGAGTGGCATGTTTCAGCAGCTGTTCATGGGAAATGACCATATGATGGTGTAGGTGGCCGAGTGAAAAAACTGGCGTCTAAAGCAGCTTACAACGGCCCTATGAAAATCAAATAATTACCCCTCAACAATTATTTGAGTGGGTAGTGGTTAATATCACAACTGTACAATTTGCCTACTCAACACTAGAAGAATATGTAGAATCTGAAACCTTTCTACAAAAGTGCTTCAATGAATCCGTTATCATTAGAGGCACACAGAAACTGCATGCCTTTATACTAATAGCCTTGAATACATCAAAAGTACTCGTCAAACCTATTCTGAAGCAAAGCATTCTTCAGTGGAAATGGTGATAAAATCTTCTGATAGAGCTGCTCTTGAAAGACCTCAATGGCTACATCACTGTTGCCTACGACAATTAGTGGTTAGGCTGTGTTGACAAAAAATGAAAATGATTAACTGAAAGTGACACTTCTCCATCTAGCTGGCCCATCATCATCGTTTTTATATCCAAGAACACCAGAAGTCCTTTGGATATCTATTAATGAAGTATTGTGTAAAGTAAATCCACTCACACCCACTGGAAGAGTATTTTAAATTCAAGAAAATGAAATTGAAAACACTTTCACTGCTTTCAAAGACTACTACCAAAATGATAGTTATAACATTATAAATTTGTTTCACATTTATATGTACATAGTCCATATGTTGTTTATGAGTATTGGAGGTTCATGATTAGAGGTACATACCCTAGAAAAGCCATGAATATATTTCATTTATTCAATAATTATTCGTGTTTTATTTTTTGCACAACCAGTTCATTCGTTTACTAAAGGATGGAAAATACTCAAGGAAAGTCAGTTGACTCTTACTGTCAAAGAAGTTTGTGAAACTAGATGGGAGTGTAGAATTAACAGCGTAAAGGCAGTCAGGTATAAATGGTTGAAGTTTGTGAAGCGCTACAGGCAATGCCAGAGGAACTCATTGATCCAAAAGTGACATCTGAAGCCAAATCATTTGAAAACAATTTAACATCTTTTGACTTCATTGCCTACCTTGTTGTTGGGCATGATATATTGTTTCAAGTAAACTTGGTCAGCAGTACCATGCAAATCGCCAACAGTGACTTATCAACAGCTACACATCTTCTTGGAAAGTGCCAAACATTTTAAAACGAATATCGTGAAACTGGATACGCAGGTGCTGTAGCAACAGCCAAAGACATAGCTGAAGACTTGAAAATTGAAGCTGTTTACAGGAAGCAGTCAGAGAGAAAGAAAAAACGGAAATTTGATTATGAGTCCCGAGACAAAGCCCCAACAGATCCAGAGCAGTCGTTTAAAACAATTGTCTTTTACCCGCTTATAGACCAGGCTCTGACATCCATCGAACAGCACTTTACACAACTTGAGACTCATAACCAGCATTGAGGTTTTTTGTACAACGTGCAAAGTCTTCCAGAATCCGAAATCTTGAAACAAAAATGTTTGAATCTTCAAAACGTTCTTCAAGATGAAGATAAATTAGGAGAAAGTGACATCGATGGCAACCACCTTTTTGAGGTGCTTAAACACTGGGTTCTGAAGAACTCCGAGATAAAAACTCCTGTTCAAACTTCGCAACTTACTTCAAAAAGGAACATGATTTTGAATTTGATTTTTCATATGCAATGTATGTTTATTATAACAATATTGCGTCTGTTGTAATCTGATTGGAATGAATTTTGGTAACTACTTGTATTGTAATATTAGTACGTAAGCATTGAGTTAATCATGTTCGGACACTGAGAGTTATGTAGCTTTAAATGTGTAACAGGTTACTGACATCTTGTGAGATTTTGTTAATGGAACTTCTGTGAACATGTATAAATGTATGAAATTATGATATAGAATTTGAATTTGTAGTATGTTGTGGACAATTAATTGCACAATTAAAATGAATGGAATCTTTATTTGATAGATGGCACATGTGTATTTCATTTGCAATTTGACATGAGTTTGATATAACTATTTAGTTGATATAATTATTCAGTTAAGCAACGTGTGTATGATGTTAAAAAACAAATGATAAAAAAATTTGTTAACTACAAATAGGTTAACTATAAGTTTCAGTGTAGAGAAATCAGTAATTTAGTCAATGCAAATCAGTACTTCTAGGAGGAACCCAAATCAGTGCAGGGATATGGATTAATGAAAGACCATTTAATAATATTTTTCTTGTGTTGTTACAGAATCTATGTGGAACTGTGGGGGCAAGCCTGTGCTAACTGGTGTGTCAGGGCAGAGTTGTCAAGTGCATGTCTGGCTTTACGGTGTTGGGATCCTGATGAAGGAAGTCCAGTAAAGTCGTATGGGTATGACCACAGCCACTGGATTAGGGGGTAAGTACCCAACATTGAATCATGAAGTAAGGGGGGTCATGGTGCCATATCCTCACTGATCCGCCTAGGTTTAGGGCAATGAGAGTTTTTATGTTTTTGGACATAAAACCTCTCATTGGGGGGGGGGGTCTTGTAATGGTACATTTCCTTAAGCATTACAAAAACATATTTTTGTGTGCGAGAGACCTCAGAAAGCGAGCATGGAATTTGTTGTATGTGACTTTTGGTATGGGAAGTGTTGTAGCGATTGGCAAGTGTACGTGACTTTTGAGCGATTTCACACATTCCTGGAGCGTTGCATCAGCCAGCTGGACAATGTGCGCACCAGGAAAGCAGTCTAAACTGGATTAGCGCTGGAATGCGAAGAGAGGTGGGGGTAGGACGCTTCAGCGTTAGTCAGTCAGTCGCGGAAAAAACATCGGAGAGAGCAGGCCACATCTCATATATAGCAGTCACAATTTTGATGGCACACAATTCCGACGGCAGTGACTCAAAAAGGCCATGTCTTGGCAAAATGTAGTGAGGTAAAAGCAGCATCATCAGTGCCTCAGATGACAACGTAATAACAACGTAAAGTTGTTAAAAGCTCTATAGTTGAACAGTGCGTCCACGCTAAATGTCCAGAAACTCGGCTGTGTAAAGTGCGTAGTATTCGAACGCATATCGTGCACGAGAGAAAGCAAGTGGCGGAGCTACTACGGACAGTTAACAGATAAGTAAAAAGACAAAAAAGTTAAATAAAATGAGTATGGGTAAAGAGGTTGGCCAATTTAATTAAATAAACTAAAAAGTATGGACTAAAACTATATTTGTATCAACGAGAGAGTGTCATAAGAGAAAGGGGGTATATAAAGAGAGAGCGTGTGAGAGAAAAAGAGCATATAAAGAAAAGTATTGATTTTTGTATTGATTTTACATTATAAGTTGATCTAATAATTAGTTTTCTAATAATATTGATCTAATGCTCAAATGTAGTTTTCAAAATTACAATGTAGGGTTGGTGATTGCACCACAGGTGGTAATTGTTTTAGATAAATTACTTTATACAGAAAGATACATTGTGTAAAACATATTATCTTGTGGAATTTATAGCAATGAACGGATTTTTCATTTGGTTATTAATAAATTTGGATAAACTATGATAAATATTGTTACGCTACAAAATATCTACCAGAATAACAAATGAAACAACGTTAAGAATTAACAACAACTATACAGTTAGTAACGCAGAAGATGACAAAAATACAGTCATTTTGAATAATAAAAAAATAATAAAATATAGTGATGACCAATGACCAAGACGATGACAAAGACAAGACCCCACCCCAAGTGATTGGCATGCATAATGACCATCAATATCAAATAAATTCATAGAAAAAAATGAGAACATGTTTGTTTATAACAAGCACTGAAGGTACAATACCTACCTTAATTAAATATGTAATAAAATAATATAAGTCTAACTTCAATAATACTATTAAATAACAAAGAAAGAATACGTGTTAATTATAAAAATAATTCACCTAAATCAAATCAATGAAACCAAGTGATAAGTAGGTACACAGTGAATGAACAAAAACATTGTGATAAGTGATATACAATAGTGAGTGATTATAAATATATATTTGAGAATACTCAATCACAGTGTATACTAACAGGGCAAAAAGCCCACTAACTCACTAACGCTAAGGTAAAAGTTAACTCAAATACATGAAATAAACCCAGTGTAACCCATAATCACATGTGAAAACAAAACAAACGTTACATCCCATAAAGGATGAATGATGTTTTATTTATATTTTGTAAACGATGGATAAGTAGGAGGCTCATGGAGTGAATTGGCATACTTTGTTAAAGCATTTTCAACAAATGTATGTTAAATTTTAAGACTAGAGATAAAGAGGACATAATCAGTAAAAGACTGGATATAAACAGTATCATTATATTATTATATGTATAAATAAGTTTCAATAGTTGTGTTAAGAGAAAAAATATGTAATTAATATTAATTTCAAGAAGTTCCAAGTTAAAAGATAGTCATTATCAAAATGATTATGTTAACATATATGTTCATTTTAGTAAAGTTCAGTATCTAAGTTATATTTATACTGAGATAAAGAATGTTAACAGTTAAGAAAATTTGGTTCAAATGTTAACTAAGTTTAATTAATATGAGTCTGTAGATTATATAATGAGTGGGCAGGAATATAAAGTGTTGTAGACAAAAGGTAGCAAAACTAGGTATCCAAAATTAAGAAATTGTTCAAAAATAAGAATAGGCCTAAAGTAAAATGTTGAAATTCTCATTAAGTATACAATAATAGAGCAATAGTATATAAAATTGAACTACTCAAAGGTGACTAAATTGTATAAATTACTAATAATTGTAAACCTAGGTAAGCCTACATCAAAGATAAGATTATTGTAAATTTTAACCAGTAAATAGAATTAAGTGAAACAAGAGGCATGTAAACATAATATAAATAGATAGGGGAATAGTAAAATCACAAATAATACTAACAAAACTCATTAATAAAAGAAATAAGTATAAAAGGTACACAAGGTGTATACAGTAAAATGTTAATTCAGTAATTCTAGATCACACACTAAGCATGTTTGGTCTCAAAATAATTTATAGAAAGAAAGGAATCCAAAGATAATCAAAACAAGTTTATTAAATGTATCATAAACTCAATATTTAAATTAGAAACATTTTCAACAGTTTTATAGAAAATTAAGACGAATATAACAATGTAATAAGAAAACTAACAACCAATGAGAGGACAGATATGTCGCCTAGTAACGAAAAAATACATTACAAACAACCAAGCTTTTCATTATTGAACTCTGAAGAGAACGGTTGAGAAATAAATTGCTCCCGAATAATAACTGATATAAAACATAAAATATATGAAAAAACATAGCATAAAGCATTACCAGTAAAGCATATAGCTGCCGAAAGAAGAACGAGACCAAATTAAAACTGAAAATTAAAATAAATTACAAACGAAAATCCCAGATTTTGAAGGGTACAAAAATCACGATCCAGAAGTAAGAAAAAATAACCAAGGACATACAATATATCAAAAACAACCATACTGAGGAACAGATGAAAAGGAATTTTGTAAAGTATAACTAAAAATATATTTTCACTACAAGACAACATACGTTTGAAATACACGACACTTTTCAAAGACACCTCACTTGGTTTCAACCACAATATTTTCAAACATTATTAATAATCGAATAATTACAATATATCACGTAAGAATTTTCACAACACAATACTCTAAATAATAAAATTGTTATTAGTTAGTAACAAAGATTTATAACCTATCTGTAAGATGTTGAATCTAACAAATTTTAAAGGATTCACAACTGAACTTTGTAAAACTAAAAACTGCAGCAATTAGAAATAAGTATATTGTAAAGGTTTGTACATTCAAAACATCTTGTTATCTTTCTCTGTAATCAAAAGAACTCTGTAATCCGAAATATTTATAAAAATCAACATAGCCTAGCCTAAAGGAAACTGGATTACGATTGACCCTGCCAACCACTGAATGAGTAAGACTTTATCGCCGAGGCAAATTATTATATTATTATTGTTGTTTATATAATTTGAATAGAATCATCAATAAAACTGCTATTAAAGTTACCTGCAGTAAAATAAAAACGTGTGTATTCATTGTAGAGAATTGTATGTATGTTAATCTTGTTATATAGTTAAGTGTATAGCGCTGCCACAAGAACACTGAAGTTGGCGATCCTGACGCTGAGGAGGGCGATTCAAATTCGAACGTCAGGCGGCGGCGGCAAATACAATTGTAGCAAAAAATATTGAAAAATTAAGAGAATCAATCATTAATTCTTTTAATTGTTTCGTATGTAAAACAATCTGGCGCCTAAAGATCGGGATTTTTCTGACTACAACACAGCAGGTAAGATAGCGGAAAACCCTTAAATAGAGGATAGAATGACTTGCATCCAGGATAGGGGTTATTGTTCATAAACTTAATAATCTACATATTTGACTTATTAGAAATTGACGCCAACAATGTGTGGCTGTTAAACCCATAAGGATACTCGAATTATTATAATATGTGTTAAATTATTTTTACGTCACCTACCTAACCTATAACCTGCGTTCCATAAGTTCATCTAAACGGCCTTGGGATTTTTCTGTGAGGGAGTTTTTGACATGGAATCCATAGGTATGTAATGTCTTACTCGCACGTTTCGCGAAAATCGACCGTTATGTTTCAAATGTACTTTCGGCATACCACTATCTCATGAACCGCTCAACCAATCCCAGCAAACCAGGTGTCAGGTGATCGAGTCACTCGGCCCCCTTCCACCAATAGTACTGAGAATTTTGACAACTGACTTCAGTCGCCTCTAGGCTTTGACTGTGTGAGGGTGTTTTTGCGCCAAAAATTTCTAAATTGCTCCACTAAAACTTAAATATCTCGGGAACTACAAGTCCGATCGCGAAAATACAAAGTGCGTTGTGATCCTCAGAACTAAATCTCTCCAATAACACCAATTCCGAGTACCAGAAGGACTCACAGAAAATAATAACAACATTTGAACTCAAAAATTTGAAATGCCTCGACCTAAAAATCGCGATAAAACTCGAACCAAAAATTTCAAACTGAAAACCAGCAAATTCTATGCAGAGCGTCAACAGGCCTATCGTTTGAGACTAAAATCAAAGAAATCGGCCGAGAACTTAGAAAATGGCAACCATTTGAAGATTGACGAAACCCCGTCAGCGCCCAAGCAGCCCGCATCTCCGATACCTGGGTCATCCGGCGTGCCCCCAAAGCGACTCAGATCGAGCATACGGCTAGCTAGCAAGAAAACAGACGATGAGAACATTAAGACGATGAGAGCTGTTTATTTAACCAACCCTTCATTCCTTCCCAAAGCACAAGTCTGCCCATGATTACATGTCTACCGGTAGTCCCACGACTACCAGGTTTAATTTTTAAATTTTTAAATTGTTTTTCATGGGGAAAGTGATACGGTTTCCACATTTCCTCCTATAAAAATGTGGTGGTGACCCTGGGGCTTTTAGTGTTTTTGGAATCTTCTGTTTGAAGGTAAGTAAAAAAGTAGTATCGGGATTTAACTACTTCTCTTCTCTTTAATTAAAACATTACAATGGGAACATGGTTGAGGAAACTGATAACCAACTACAAAAGGAAAACACTAGATGATGGTAAACAAATAAGTGGTAAGGATGACTAACAAATGCAGAAATTGATAACTTGCATGAATATTATGGCTTGTCTGTTGGAATAAATGCAAATAAGTTAGAAAACATGAGGTAGGATGTAAATAGCAATCTATTTCCATAAAATATCACCTGACAGTAATCAGAAACATGGTTTATGTCCCAAAGGTAGTTCTTTTGTTAGTCACTGCATTAGTTAAATACTTAGTGACACATGGTTTTAAGTGCAATAGAAGTTTACTTATAGAGGAGCCTTTCTGTCACAAACACAACTTAACAGAAATTAAACCAAATTTGAGTAACCCAGACATACTTTAAAAATGGCTAAACAGACAAACGGAAAACTTAAATGACTAAGTTAATAGTATCAGTTGGCAAAAAATACCAAAATCAGTTGTGCTTAAAATATTTGAATTTGGTGTACATGACGCCATTATTCAATTTAATTTGGGTAATATAGGTAAACTGAAGGTGCTGACAGAATTAGGTTTAGAACATGGAAGAAATGCTGTAAATGGGCTCTGACAGATAGATAAAGAAAGATTAGCACAAGAAGAAGAAGGAGGAGGAGGAGGAGGAGGAGGAGGAGGAGGAGGGGGAGGGGGAGCAGAAGAAGGAGAAGAAGAAGAAGAAGAAGAAGAAGAAGAAGAAGAAGAAGAAGAAGAAGAAGAAGAAGAAGGAGGAGGAGGAGAAGGAGGAGGAGGAGGAGAAGAAGAAGGAGGAGGAGAAGAAGAAGAAGAAGAAGAAGAAGAAGAAGAAGAAGAAGAAGGAGGAGGAGGAGGAGGAGGAGGAGGAGGAGGAGGAGGAGGAGGAGGAGGAGGAGGAGGAGGAGGAGAAGAAGAAGAAGAAGAAGAAGAAGAAGAAGAAATCCGAGTTATGGTGCTGGAATGTTCTAAAAAGAAGGTAATCATATAGTCTAACTTTGTACGTGACCTCCTGAAAATGTTGATTTTTTTCATATATGTGACCCATTATTTCAGAAAGTATAAAGGTAAGTAAATGAAATTCGACAGCAAATTCACCTCATCTATCTTTAAGAATGGGCTTTTTTTCAAGACTCAGATGGTTACCGATTGTTTGTAATTTAATATTTTCGTCTTTATTTTTAATTAGCAATTAGCAAATAAGTTGACATGAAAATTTAAATACTTGTTGTCATATATTTATATAAAAATGTCAGTTTACTCAGAAATAAATGCTTTCTAAAAACAAAAAAAGAATTTTTATCATACCTTTTATAGAAGCTGAGAAAACAGGTCACAATTATTACCAAAATTTGCACAAATAGGGCTTACCTTGTCTCCTTAAAGCTGTCAAAACTAAATTGCTCACACTACACAAAGTTTTACCTGTGCATTAGAAGACAGGCCATTGTGAAACTGTGGGCTGTTGTACTGTGTAGGTTTTTCTATAACCATTTCTTCAAGACTACGTATTACATCAGGAATAGGAACAGGTGGCTGGATAGGTGACAGCTTCTGCACTGATGAACCTGATGATATGAGTTCAAGAAACCTGAAAAACACATTTAATTGAAAATTAATAAAACATAGGTCTAAAAAAAATCGAATTACAACTTTTTTTGAGTATGAAGGTTAAAAAAAAGATGCCAGTAGGAAAATGAATTTCATAATACTTAGTCACGTAATAATGTTATAAAATCAAATAAGTTATACCCATGCAATTACTTATGAAGCTGAGTACATCAGTACTCGGGAGAAACAACACACACACACACACACACACACACACACACACACACACACACACACACACACACACACACACACACACACACACACACACACATTTTGTCTAGTTTACATATATATGTTTCACATTTACGTTTTGATTTTTTTTTTACACATTACTACTGACAAGACTGGAAATATTGCCAATAGTAAACTGTTAGCATTTGAATATGTACATATTAGTAAAGTGTTTATATTTGTCACCTTCTTGTTTCTCACAACCTGCTGTTCATTCCTGGTCTGCCATTCTGTCTTCTAGTACAGAGGTTGGCAATATTTTAGTAATACTGTGCCAACATAATATGCAAATGACACTCTGTGTACCATCTACATATTGGCATGAAGATACAACCAAAACAAATTTCTGAACAGACTGTACCAATGATAAAGACAGAAAAGAAAATAGACAAAGTCACCTTGCCTGTGGTTGGTGATCTACACTCTGTGTGGTATCTACATATAAACCAATTCAAAACAAATAAAACATCTACTGAGACACAACCTACATTAATTGTACTCTAACCACAAAAACAAAATTAAGATAATTCTGTAATGTCTAATATTTATCCTGATTAGAATTCATTCAAAAAGATTACATATTTACTCTAATATTAATAAACTTCAGTAAATACAAAAGCTATAAGTAATGTCCAATGTAAGGCATTTTTGTCACTATTTATTGCCACACTGCTAAATACTTCGTTCTTGACATTGTTGTTATAATAATAATAATATAATAACACACCAACGGTGTTGGTGTTATAATACACCTTAACACCAACGTTTAGATGGCTGCTAATAAAACTAACAAAACTGGTACGGCATATTTATTTACATGCAAACTGAAGAAGTATTCTAGAATGTTGGTCACAATTTTAAAGACTTAACATTTACTTGTTATCTTTGTACTCAACCTTGACATTCACTATTGGGATCCTTCGCCTTCTTCTTCCTCGTTTATTGTTTAATATCAGGTGAATTTCAACTTCCCATAAACTTCAGAATGCATAATTATAGATGTATACTACAAATGTTATAAATCGGTAGTTATGACTCACTCTACTTTTTAGTTTTTAAAATTCATGTTTTAAAGTACAGTAGAGTCTCGCTAATCCGAAATAATTGGGACCGCAGCCTTTTTGGATTAGCAAATTTTTGGAGTAACCGGAATTGCGCTTAAATTACGCATAAAATGTACATCAAACGTATATCCACATCAGTTATTTGTGCAGTGTATGTCTAAGTAAGATCAAAGTATTCAGAATACACAATATTTAGAATACTCTAAATATATAGTGTTTAGAATATATATATATATATATATATATATATATATATATATATATATATTGTAACAAACTTAATATGCAAATTTGTACATAAATGTAGGCATGTCGTGCCCCACGTCCAGGGCGCCATTTTATGCAACAGTATAAACATTGCATAAATAATATAATTTAAATTTGTGATGCCCCACGTTGGAAGCGACATTTTTATGCAACATTCACTGTACATAAGTTGCATAATTTATGTTGTATGTGTATAAATTTACATGTAATTTATTTTGTATAGCCCCGCGTTCTTTGGGAGCCAATTTATGTAATAGTACATATATAGTTGCGTGTATTCAGGTTGCAAATACACATCTATTTGTGTTTGAATAGCCCCACGATCTTGGAGCGACAATTTATATAACAATACAACTTGCATAAATACAATTTAATTTGGGTTTCAGGTGTATCTGTAATAAGAACTCGATGTAACTTGTAACGGTATTTCAAATTTATTTGGTACTAATAAAATTGTGCGCATGGCACTTGATTCGACTTAAAACATTCGTTATTACTTTGTTACTATGCCGTAAGGCTTACGCTATATACATCCTTACTGACTAAATATTCTATTCTACTAATTATTTTATTAAAAAATATCATTTCCTGACTACTCAGTCAATTAGTGTGCTTCGAAATATCAATGTTTAAATATCTTTTTAGATATTGTACTGTAAACTCAAAAATATGAATAGTTACTGAATTTATCTTTCTTTTATCAGTACTGATTTATAAAACGCTAATTTTTATTTAAATGCTTTGCATTATTTTCATTTCAATATTAATTTGAGCTCTTATTTATGTTAATCTTACTTCAATAACATCTATGATTCTAACTCTCTATATTTATAATACATTGGCTCTTACTTTTAAATAGAACAAGAATGTCTTTAATTGTCTATGAGTTAACTGTTCGATTAAGAGATAAATAAGTTGTTTATCACCTTATTATTGTCAATCATACTCAATCAGTGAATCCATCTGTAATCGTCCTCGTCTCGAACTCAGCATCGATTCCTCTTGTCCAGCGTCGCTCCTCTTGTCCAGCGTCGTTTCCAGACTTCAGTAGTGTTCCTCTTGTCCAGCGCAGGCTCCTCTAGAGTCCAGCGTCGTCTCTCTCTTGTCCAGCGTCGTCTCGCTCTCTGGAACTAAGTCGTCAGCTCTCTCTCTCGATCTCTCTCTCTCTCTCTCTGGAACTTCTTCTCGTGCTGTTTCGAACGTCACTTGATCTTCTTGTATGGATTTTCTTCTCGTGTAATTCTGTTATTAATTAAAATTGCTTGTTTTTACAATCCAGTTACATAACTGTATGTAACTGGAAGGATGAAACTATTCACAAAAAATTTAAATACTTTGTGCGGACGGACAGAAGCTCCCGCTGCACTGTGGGTGATCGAAAAAAGAAAACAACTGTAGCGTGTGTGTCCTATTTATACCCACGTCTTGGTCAACACCTGCAGTTGTACGAAATCGACATGTCTGAAATTGTCTCTGGGTTCAGTCCCCCCACTCCTTATCAATTTCGCTATTTCTTATATTTCTGCGAATTGCAGAGTCCTGTAAGTATACTCTTATACTCATCTTACAACTATTTTCACTACACATGTTCACTGTATTTTTGGACATTGCAACTTAACCCTTTCACTCTGTACACAGTTATTTCACCACTACACTCGTACAGTGTGTCCCTTTCACGTGGTTTTTTTACAAAACTTATAATATAGGCCTATGGCTACTGTATCCTCACTGAAGCAAACTGTTGTAATTTTTTGTACACATAGTTACTTTCATAACATCGAGTCCATTAAATTGTAATTTATTTGACATAAAAATTTGGTTTTAACACAGCTCTGCTTTAAAAATTAAGGACAGGACACCTAACATTTGTCAGGTGAAAGAAAAAGTGAAAAGAGAATTTGAACTGTGACTTCTTTAATTTTTGACTAAAACATGCATTTTAATCTCGATTAAATTTTTTAATAAAATTGTGCTGTTTTTAAATTTTATAATATTAACTTGCAGACAGAAAAGGTTTTGCTGGTGACTAAAGAAAGCATCGTTCTTTTATCTTATGTAAAATTTAGTATTGCATGCAAGTCTGTTTAAAGCTCACTAAACTAAAATTGTCACTGCTTACAGCAGGTTCTTAAACCCGATAATTGATGTAGGTCTATAGTGTTATTTTTATTTAATGTCTTATTATCTGTATTTATAATCTGTAACTTAATGTGTAGAATTGTATTTATATTGTTTAACCACCTAAATGATACTCGACTAATATCACATGAAATTTTAAAAAATTAATATCTTAAAATTCTAAAACATTTTATGGGGTGTGTTATACGTAATAGTAGATTTAAATGATACAGAGTGTGGATGAATTATCCGTAATGTATTTGATAGTTATAATCAGGATTATATTATTCAGTGTTAATCATTTGAACAGATTTTTGTTTTTCGAGTTTGTATGATTATATTAGAAATCTTTTTCAGGAATCTTCAGTGCAGGGATGTAACCAACCAATAGTGCTAGCTGAACAACAAGAGGATCTGCAGTATGTAAGTTTGTTTTTAACTTTTAGAATTGAGTTCATTTAAATTAAAATAAATTACTATAAAATAACTACTAGATTATGCTGTAAATTTAATTTTTTTAGAAATTTACACAAAATCCATTAACTTTTTGTAAATTCATAGTGCTAACCTACAAATATTGTGCTAGGTTAAGAAAATAAATTATTCTCTTAATTATTAGCTTAATATTCTTAATTATTAAGTTAGTGAAAAATTATGTATGAGTTTTGTAATGATCTTCAGGTTTCTCCTGAACTTTCCAGAATTGACTGGGAAAACATGACTATTATTGCACCATCAGTAGTATCGACATCAGATGATATTATGTGGAAAACATATCAAGTGGAGAAGGTAATATAATCAAAGCAATTTAGCCTATAGATAATTTCAAATTTTATTTTTTTCTATTTGTGAATTTTGTAACATTAGCTATTTGATTTAATGTTAGTTTCATACGTAGTGTTAGGTTTACCTAAATTATCTTTACTTGACAAACTAGACTTGTATACTTTAAATCAATTAAGAAATCAGCTTTGAATGTAGCACAATGAATTCATACCATATTTCATTAATGTTTTATTTTCAAAGCATTTTTTTGTTTGGGCGTTATTTAATTTGTGTTACGGCAAAGTTAATTTTCTGCATCAGGAATGTCCTATTTCATTGAGCAAGCTTTATAGGAGATTTTGAAGTTTGTGATAAAATAGCCATTAATGATTGTGTTTAGTCTTGTTAATGACAACAATATAAAGTTATTAACAGTCCCATTTGCATTTTAAATGAGAAAATTAAGTAACATAGTAGTTGGAATCATTTTTAATTAGTAGTATTATAGGGTGTCAATGCTTTCAAAATAGGGGCTTCCTTTGGAAAGTATAATCATATGATAATTTTAAGATAAGTATTGTTTGAAGCTCTAAATAAGTTTGTTTATATTATTTTTTATATAAAGAGTTTTGGAAGCTGCTGGCAAAACAAAAGTTCTTAATAAAGTACATAATTAGTTTAATAACGTTATTTCCCATAAAATTGCAATATTTCATTTAGTAATTTGCACTTTTGTTGATACTGGCAATGATAATTATTTTTCTCTGTTAGCTAAAATTCTTTCTTTGTTACAGAGTCCATTGTTGTAGAACCTCTTATGTCGCCAGATGGTTGTGCAAGATTTATAAGTTTGGAAGTAAATTTCTCCTTATAGAACTGCTATATTCTTATATAGTTAACTCTCTCTCTCTCTCTCTGTGCGTGCGTGCACGCACGCGCACGAGAGAGAGAGTGGTGAAATATTAATGCACCATATTAAAAAGGTGTAGTTTAAATGTAACTTGAAGATTTCATATTGTTGTAAACATACCAGTCTAGTTTCTCTATTTATAGTTTATGCTATTTATTTTTTTTTTTAATAATTTGAACTAATTGAACCCCTAATCAATCCTACACTCCCTCGCAGAAAAACCTATATTTAGTTCATTTCTATTGTCATGTGTTTAGTTATGTTTGATGTAATAAATAAAATGTTTATGTCATCAAAGGTGTTTTACTTCCATATTCCTTAAGGAATGGAAGTATGGTGATGGCAAAAAAAATCGTGTTCGAGATTATTGCAGATTCTGATTCTACTACACTCAAAACATGAAAAAAAGTCGTTTTCCGAAAAGTGTCTGTGTGTGTGTCTGTCTGTAGATTTTTTTCTATGGCAAACGATAACTGCCGCAAATTCAAACAGAATCAAATAATTTTTTGCATACAGCCCTGATTTGTAGAGTACTCGCGACCTATTGTTTTTGGTGAAGATCGGTTGAGGGAAAGGGGTAGTTTACCTGCAACGGTTTTTTTTATCAAGGGAAATTTTTTTTTTTGGCAAACGATAACAGCCGCAAATTCAAACAGAATCAAATAATTTTTCGCATACAGCCCTGAATTGTAGAGTTCTCAAGAAGTATTGTTTTTGGTGAAGATCGGTTAAGGGAAAGGGGTAGTTTGCCTGTAACGTTTTGTTTTAACAAGGGTATTTCCTATGGCAAACGATAACAGCTGCAAATTCAAACAGAATCAAAAGATTATTTGCATACAGCCCTAAATTGTAGAGTTCTCAAGACCTATTGTTTTTGGTGAAGATCGGTTAAGGGAAAGGGGTAGTTTACCTACAACGTTTTTTTAACAAGGGTATTTTCTATGGCAAACGATAACAGCCGCAAGTTCAAACAGAATCAAATAATTTTCTGCATACAGCCCTGATTTGTAGAGTACTCAAGACCTATTGTTTTTGGTGAAGATCGGTTGAGGGGAAGGGGTAGTTTACCTGCAACGTTTTTTTTCTATGGCAAACGATAACTGCCACAAATTCAAACAGAATCAAATAATTTTTTGCATACATCCCTGAATTGCAGAGGTCTCAAGGACTTTCGATTTTGGTGAAGATCGGTTAAGGGGAAGGGGTAGTTTACCTGCAACCTTTTACGTTTTAACAAGAGTAAAGTACTTGAAAATTTATTTAAACTTTTTGAAACAATGGTAATTGTTGAAAATAAAATAATTTTGTTGCCAGGTAACAAAAATAAAGTCATTTTGATTATAAAATATAAATATTTACAAGAAAAGAATTTTCAGTTTTCAAAATTTAAATATATTTTTATAAAACAATGGGTTCTTCATTGAGGTGGGGACTTGACGACAGTGACAGGGCTTTCCACCAAATTCAGCAGAGTGACAGGTAGGCCCAACTCTGATTGGCTCCTCAGATTCCCCCAGCGTTAGTAGGTTCTATGAAAATATTTTATTTCAAAAATGATTTTAAATATAAATCTTAGATATGTTTTATAAATCTCATGTTTTATGTTTTAACATGGGTAATTTTTTATATAACGAACCATAACTGCCGTAAATTCAAACAGAATCAAATAATTTTTTACATATGTGCCTGAGCTATAGAGAACTCAATGTCTGTTGATTTTGGTGAAGATCGGTTACGGGGAAAGGGCAGTTTACCTGAAACATTTTTTGTTGTAACATGAGTAAAGTACTTAATTTTGATAAAGTATCCTGATAAGATCTTAATAATCCACTGTAGAAACGTAGATGAAATATCTATAAATGAAGAGGCTAGTTGAACGGGCTGGGGGTAATTTTCTATAAATCAAAATTATAGTTGAAGGGGGAGGGGATAATTTTTTTTTATATGTGTACTACGTTATTGGCAACAAAGAAGTATTTTTTTGTTAAAATTCCTTCCCTGGCTGTTTGGCTGAAAATGATTTTAAATATAAATCTTAGAATATGGAAGTCATGTATGGTTCTCCATACCGATATTTTAGTTTTTGTAATTATGTTCTTGTAAATAAATATTCCATGTACTTTATTAATGTAATCTTATAGTTACTGATAAAGTAACAAAGCCCAAATGTCTGTGTGGTATTTTTGTTGTAATAATATTTGTCTGATATGTATTATTTTTGCAATGTTTTTATGTATATTCTCTGAAGAAATAAATTGTTCATTCTCCTTAATATTTATGAATTATTGATACCATAGAATTGAAACTGTTTTGTATAAATTTTGTAATAAAAATCAATGTACTTGTAAGTCATTTTTTATCACTAACCTAGTGACCATAACACATTCCTTGTGCAATGCAAGTAGGCCTACCAAAAATGTATATCCCCAATTTTTACTTCCATATTCCTTAAGGAAATGGAAGTATGGTGATGGCAAAAAAAATAGTTTATCTGCAACCTTTTACGTTTTAACAACAGTAAAGTACTTGAAAATTCATTTAAACTTTTTGAAACAATGGTAATTGTAAAAAATAAAATAATTTTGTTGCCAGGCAATAAAATTATAATTATTCATTTTAATGTAAATCATGTATGAGTTAATAGTATACTGGATTAATTTACACTCAAAATGTACAAACAGAAAATTTTGTTACAAACATCAATATCATTCGTGGCAGGCAAGCATATCTCAGTTATGTAATGTTTATGTTTCCATTTTATTATTATGACTACCGCAATAAAAAGACAGGGAAGACACACACACACACAAAATTCGCGTAATTTCTGGCCTCACTCATGTTTATTTTCTTACATTTGCACGCTTTTTAAATGGTAAGTGCCGAAACCCATACCAACATAACGCGTGCAAGCCGAAAAAGTGTCCAGCGTGGATAGCGATTTGCTTCCTGTGGATCGCTGGGCAGTGTAACTGCACATGTTTATAGAGGAACGATTCATAGACAGACTTTTCGTCTTTAGGGAATGAACCCTCTGCAAGATGCTGAGGGTCCATGAGTGACTTAGGAGCGCTCCTTATTTTTCGCGTGTTTGTTCTGTGAAACGTACGCTGTAGATTCGCAGCTTTACTCTAAGCAATGCTCAATAGGAAATGTTGAAAATTTTTGTCAGTGGTGTACCCTCATACACACTATACCTGCTCTGATGTTTTAATTACGGACATCATAATATTAAAACTTTGGAAACTTGAGCACTACTTAATGGAGATCAATCATTAACTTATACAAGCCATTAATTTTATGCATATTTTTTATATATATAGCAGTGGCGAAGCTAGTAGTTAATGAATGGGTAGGCAAAAATCTTATCTTAAATTTTTTTTAAGGAGTCACTAAAAGGACGGTGGTTCAAATCGGATGCTGAGGTAGAGTTTGCTGTAACCGAATGGTTCCACAAACAGTCATAAGAATTTTACTAGCAGGGAATCTACAGGTTAGCGCAACAGTGGAACTCATGTCTTAATGTTATTGGAGACTTCTTTTAAAATCGTTGACTAAAAAATGCTTTACAGCTCTATACGTGTTTCTATTGAACAATCCTTGTATTAGTCATACACAATAATACAACTGATTGAACGTCAAATTTTTAAACTTGATTAGTTTCTATATATATGTTTAATGTTACAAATAATTCAAATAACAATCTTGATCGTCTGTTAGTTCAGCGGAATAACAGTGACAATTTTAATAACCGCATAAAATAAACACAATTAGAAACAACACAGGCGCTTTAACTTAACTGTTTGGACCACAGAAGTGAGGCATGCCTCAACGCTCTATGTGTACAGCGCGGGACAATCCCCCCTCCCGTCACTTCCCTATCTCACCACTACATTGCTTACATACGATGTATACAAAAAACGCTGAGGCAAGTTCAGGTTGCCTCATTCGCTTTAAACGAGCTATGCTGAATCTCACCTGTCACCATCTAGCGGTCGCTCAATAAAGCACGTTTCGGTTTAATAAATTTGACAGTCGCAGTAACAATGTATAATCTTTACGTTATGTAGTTCATACGTATTTATACTTTTTATTCTACAGAATTTTTTAGGGTAGGCATTGCCTCAATTGCCTCCATGTAACTTCGCCACTGATATATATGTGTACAACGTTATCGGCAATAAAGAAGTAGTTTTTGTTAAAATTCCTTCCCGGGATATTTGGCCGTAGTCCAATGTTTTCTACAAAACCAGACGTTTCGGCAATGCCATCGACTTCCATCATCAGTGAAAATCGAGTGCGATAACGTAAGGTGGTATACGTTAGTGACCACAGTACTGTGGTTAAGGCTGAAGCAGTAAGTAGAAAGAAGTAGTTTCTATGGTAATATTTCATTTCGAAAATGATTTTAAATATAAATCTTAGAATATGGAAGTCATGTATGGTTCTCCATTCCGATATTTTACTTGCATGTTCATTAAGGAAATGGAAGTATGGTGATGGCAAAAAAAAACGTGTTCGAGATTATTGCAGATTCTGATTGTACTACACTCAAAACATGAAAAAGTCGTTTTTCGAAAAGTGTCTGTCTGTCTATAGATTTTTTTTCTATGGCAAATGATAACAGCCACAAATTCAAACTGAATCAAATCATTTTTTGCATATAGCCCTGATTTGTAGAGCACTCACGACCTATGGTTTTTGGTCAAGATCGGTTGAGGGGAAGGGGTAGTTTACCTGCAACGGTTTTTTTTTAAATCAAGGGTAATTGTTTTCTATGGCAAACGATAACAGCCGCAAATTCAAACAGAATCATATAATATTTTGCATACAGCCCTGAATTGTAGAGTTCTCAACACCTTTCGTTTTTGGTGAAGATCGGTTAAGGGAAAGGGGTAGTTTACCAGCAACGGTTTTTTATCAAGGGTAATTTTTTTCTATGGTAAACGATAACAGCCGGAAATTCAAACAGAATCAAATGATGTTTTGCATACAGCCCTAAAGTGTAGCGTTCTCACGATCTATTGATTTTGGTGAAGATCGGTTAAGGGAAAGGGGTAGTTTACCTGCTACGTTTTATGTTTTAAAAGGGTATTTTCTATGGCAAACGATAATAGCCGCAAATTCAAACAGAATCAAATAATTTTTTGCATACAGCCCTGATTTGTAGAGTGCTCACGACCTATTGTTTTTGGTGAAGATCGGTTGAGGGAAAGGGGTAGTTTACCTGCAACGGTTTTTTTTATCACGGGTAATTTTGTTTGTTTGGCAAATGATAACAGCCGCAAATTCAAACATAATCAAATATTGTTTTGCATACTGCCCTGAATTGTAGAGTTCTCAAGACCTTTTGTTTTTGGTGAAGATCGGTTAAGGGAAAGGGGTAGTTTACCTGCAACGATTTATGTTTTAACAAGGGTATTTTCTATGGCAAATGATAAGAGCCGCAAATTCAAACAGAACCAAATACGTTTTTGCATACAGCCCAGATTTCTTGAGTACAAAAGACCTATTGTTTATGGTGAAGATCGTTTAAGGGAAAGGGGTAGTTTACCAGCAACGGTTTTTTTTAATCAAGTGTAATTGTTTTCTATGGCAAACGATAACAGCCGCAAATTCAAACAGAATCAACTACTCTTTTGCACACAGACCTGAATTGTACAGTTCTCAAGACCTATTTATTTTGGTGAAGATCGGTTAACGGGAAGGGGTAGTTTACTTGCAACGGTTTTTTTTAAACAAGTGTATTGACTTCGATGATCCTTAAGGAAATGGAAGTATGGTGATGGCAAAAAAAAATCGTGTTCGAGATTATTGCAAATTCTGATTGTACTACACTCAAAACATGAAAAAATATCGGTATGGAAAACCATACATGACTTCCATATTCTAAGATTTAAATTTAAAATCATTTTCGAAATGAAATATTACCATAGAAACTACTTCTTTCTACTTACTGCTTCAGCCTTAACCACAGTACTGTTGTCACTAACATATACCACCTCACGTTATCGCACTCGATTTTCACTGATGATGGAAGTCGATGGCATTGCCGAAACGTCTGGTTTTGTAGAAAACATTGGACTACGGCCAAATATCCCGGGAAGGAATTTTAACAAAAACTACTTCTTTGTTGCCGATAACGTTGTACACATATATATAAAAAATATGCATAAAATTAATGGCTTGTATAAGTTAATGATTGATCTCCATTAAGTAGTGCTCAAGTTTCCAAAGTTTTAATATTATGATGTCCGTAATTAAAACATCAGAGCAGGTTTAGTGTGAATGAGGGTATACCGTGGACTAAAATTTTCAACATTTCCTATTGAGCGTTGCTTAGAGTAAAGCTGCGAATCTACAGTGTATGTTTCACAGAACAAACACGCGAAAAAGAAGGAGCGCTCTGAAGTCACTCATGGACCCTCAGCATCTTGCAGAGGGTTCATTCCCTAAAGACGAAAAGTCTATCTATGAATCGTTCCTCTGTAAACACGTGCAGTTACACTGCCCAGCGATCCACAGGAAGCAAATTGATGTCCATTTTTTCGGCTTGCACGCGTTATGTTGGTGTGGGTTTCGGCACTTTCCATTTAAAAAGCGTGCAAATGTAAGAAAATAAACATGAGTGAGGCCAGAATTAACGCGAATTTTGTGTGTGTGTGTGTGTGTGTGTGTGTGTCTTCCCTGCCTTTTTATTGCTGTAGTCATAATAATAAAATGGAAACGTAAACATTACATAACTGAGATATGCTTACCTGCCACGCACGATATATTATTTTATACATGTACGAAGTGTGTTCAAAAAAAGACCGAACTATTTGTGTAGCACGTCAACTAGCGCATAGAGCCAGCTGCAGAATTAAGTGCTGCTAGCGACAGGTTTTGACGCATGAATGCCGTTTTCTCAGTTCCGTCACGATCTTCAGTCTTCGAGCTACACGCGCTGTAGTGGGCACGGGCACACACCGTCCGGCGGATTTATAACGAAGTGAGAATGAAGATCTTAACACAACGTGTGTGTATAAAATTTTGCTGCTGACTTCGTAAAATCTTTACAGAGCTATTTCCATTGTCTTCCAAAGTTTTCATTACCATTTGCATTGGTACGCAGTTGTTGACCGATTTCAAAACGGGTCTCTTTCTGATCGTCGTCAACAAACACAGTAAGAATTTTTCAGTGATACGATACATTTAAATTTTTCTATCAAAATTTAATTTTACGATCTTAAATGGATTCTGTCAGAAAGTATCGGCATTTAAACGATGATTTACAATTACCACATCACGAGCTCTCTTCCCATGATCTTCGATATCGCTTTGATCTGCACTGACCATTGTTTTTCCCTCTTTAAAAATTCTTAAACTAATCGTTTGCCTCACGCAGGCTTCCGCGTATGCTTAATTGAAAACCAGAATGTCTCTGAAAAGTTTTAACCTAGTTTTGCTGAAAAATTTCATACGCACACGTTGTTCTCGCAGTCTTTCTTAATCGCTTTGTCACTAATCCGCCGGCCAGCGTGTGCACATCCCCACTCAATGTGATATACCTCAAAGACTACTGCTAATAGCGGAACACAATAAGTGGTAGTTTATTGTCAAAAACTACTGCTAGGTGCGCGCAAAGTCGTGGCGCGTCGTTTGTGCGGATTGATGTGTTACTCAAAAAGTTTGGTCTTTTTATGAACACACCTCGTATATTAACTCATACATAATTTACATTAAAATGAAAAAATTATAATTTTATTGCCTGGCAACAAAATTATTTTATTTTTAACAATTACACATTGTTTCAAAAAGTTTAAATGCATTATCAAGTACTTTACTGTTGTTAAAACATAAAAGGTTGCAGGTAAACTACCCCTTGCCCTTAACCGATCTTCACCAAAATCGAAAATCCTTGAGATCTCTACAATTGAGGGACGTATGGAAAAAATTATTTGATTCTGTTTGAATTAGTGGCTGTTATCGTTTGCCATAGAAAATACGGTAGATAAAAAAAACCTTGCAGGTAAACTACCCCTTCCCCTTAACCGATCTTCACCAAAAACAATAGGTCTTGAGTACTCTACAAATCAGCGCTGTATGCAAAAAAATATTTGATTCTGTTTGAATTTGTGGCTGTTATCGTTTGCCATAGAAAATTACCCTTGATAAAAAACGTTGCAGGTAAACTACCCCTTTCCCTTAACCGATCTTCACCAAAAACAATAGGTCTTGAGAACTTTACAATATAGGTCTGTATGCAAATAATCTTTTGATTCTGTTTGAATTTGCGGCTGTTATCGTTTGCCATAGAAATTACCCTTGTTAAAACATAAAACGTTCCAGGTAAACTACCCCTTTCCCTTAACCGATCTTCACCAAAAACAATAGATCTTGAGAACTCTACAATTCAGGGCTGTATGCAAAACATTATTTGATTCTGTTTGAATTTGTGGCTGTTATCGTTTGCCAAAAAAAAAAATTACCCTTGATTAAAAAAAACCGTTGCAGGTAAACTACCCCTTTCCCCAACCGATCTTCACCAAAAACAATAGGTCGTGAGTACTCTACAAATCAGGGCTGTATGCAAAAAATTATTTGATTCTGTTTGAATTTGCGGCTGTTATCGTTTGCCATAGAAAAAAATCTACACACACACACACACACACACACACCCACACACACTTTTCGAAAAACGACTTTTTTCATGTGTTGAGTGTAGTACAATCAGAATCTGCAATAATGTCGAACACGATTTTTTTTGGCATCACCATACTTCCATTTCCTTAAGGAATATGGAAGTAAAAGTCATTTTTCGAAAAATGTCTGTGTGTGTGTCTGTCTGTAGATTTTTTACTTCCATATTCCTTAAGGAATGGAAGTATGGTGATGGCAAAAAAAATCGTGTTCGAGATTATTGCAGATTCTGATTCTACTACACTCAAAACATGAAAAAAAGTCGTTTTCCGAAAAGTGTCTGTGTGTGTGTCTGTCTATAGATTTTTTTTCTATGGCAAACGATAACTGCCGCAAATTCAAACAGAATCAAATAATTTTTTGCATACAGCCCTGATTTGTAGAGTACTCGCGACCTATTGTTTTGGTGAAGATCGGTTGAGGGAAAGGGGTAGTATACCTGCAACGGTTTTTTTTTTAGCAAGGGTAATTTTGTTTGTTTGGCAAACGATAACAGCCGCAAATTCAAACAGAATCAAATAATGTTTCGCATACAGCCCTGAATTGTAGAGTTCTCAAGATCTGTTGATTTTGGTGAAGATCGGTTAAGGGAAAGGGGTAGTTTGCCTGTAACGTTTTATGTTTTAACAAGGGTATTTCCTATGGCAAACGATAACAGCCGCAAATTCAAACAGAATCAAAAGATTATTTGCATACAGCCCTAAATTGTAGAGTTCTCAAGACCTATTGTTTTTGGTGAAGATCGGTTAAGGGAAAGGGGTAGTTTACCTACAACGTTTTTTTAACAAGGGTATTTTCTATGGCAAACGATAACAGCCGCAAGTTCAAACAGAATCAAATAATTTTCTGCATACAGCCCTGATTTGTAGAGTACTCAAGACCTATTGTTTTTGGTGAAGATCGGTTGAGGGGAAGGGGTAGTTTACCTGCAACGTTTTTTTTTCTATGGCAAACGATAAATGCCACAAATTCAAACAGAATCAAATAATTTTTTGCATACATCCCTGAATTGCAGAGGTCTCAAGGACTTTCGATTTTGGTGAAGATCGGTTAAGGGGAAGGGGTAGTTTACCTGCAACCTTTTACGTTTTAACAAGAGTAAAGTACTTGAAAATTTATTTAAACTTTTTGAAACAATGGTAATTGTTGAAAATAAAATAATTTTGTTGCCAGGTAACAAAAATAAAGTCATTTTGATTATAAAATATAAATATTTACAAGAAAAGAATTTTCAGTTTTCAAAATTTAAATATATTTTTATAAAACAATGGGTTCTTCATTGAGGTGGGGACTTGACGACAGTGACAGGGCTTTCCACCAAATTCAGCAGAGTGACAGGTAGGCCCAACTCTGATTGGCTCCTCAGATTCCCCCAGCGTTAGTAGGTTCTATGCAAATATTTTATTTCAAAAATGATTTTAAATATAAATCTTAGATATGTTTTATAAATCTCATGTTTTATGTTTTAACATGGGTAATTTTTTATATAACGAACCATAACTGCCGTAAATTCAAACAGAATCAAATAATTTTTTACATATGTGCCTGAGCTATAGAGAACTCAATGTCTGTTGATTTTGGTGAAGATCGGTTACAGGGAAAGGGCAGTTTACCTGAAACATTTTTTGTTGTAACATGAGTAAAGTACTTAATTTTGATAAAGTATCCTGATAAGATCTTAATAATCCACTGTAGAAACGTAGATGAAATATCTATAAATGAAGAGGCTAGTTGAACGGGCTGGGGGTAATTTTCTATAAATCAAAATTATAGTTGAAGGGGGAGGGGATAATTTTTTTTTATATGTGTACTACGTTATTGGCAACAAAGAAGTATTTTTTTGTTAAAATTCCTTCCCTGGCTGTTTGGCTGAAAATGATTTTAAATATAAATCTTAGAATATGGAAGTCATGTATGGTTCTCCATACCGATATTTTACTTTTTGTAATTATGTTCTTGTAAATAAATATTCCATGTACTTTATTAATGTAATCTTATAGTTACTGATAAAGTAACAAAGCCCAAATGTCTGTGTGGTATTTTTGTTGTAATAATATTTGTCTGATATGTATTATTTTTGCAATGTTTTTATGTATATTCTCTGAAGAAATAAATTGTTCATTCTCCTTAATATTTATGAATTATTGATACCATAGAATTGAAACTGTTTTGTATAAATTTTGTAATAAAAATCAATGTACTTGTAAGTCATTTTTTATCACTAACCTAGTGACCATAACACATTCCTTGTGCAATGCAAGTAGGCCTACCAAAAATGTATATCCCCAATTTTTACTTCCATATTCCTTAAGGAAATGGAAGTATGGTGATGGCAAAAAAAATAGTTTATCTGCAACCTTTTACGTTTTAACAACAGTAAAGTACTTGAAAATTCATTTAAACTTTTTGAAACAATGGTAATTGTTAAAAATAAAATAATTTTGTTGCCAGGCAATAAAATTATAATTATTCATTTTAATGTAAATCATGTATGAGTTAATAGTATACTGGATTAATTTACACTCAAAATGTACAAACAGAAAATTTTGTTACAAACATCAATATCATTCGTGGCAGGCAAGCATATCTCAGTTATGTAATGTTTATGTTTCCATTTTATTATTATGACTACCGCAATAAAAAGACAGGGAAGACACACACACACACACAAAATTCGCGTAATTTCTGGCCTCACTCATGTTTATTTTCTTACATTTGCACGCTTTTTAAATGGTAAGTGCCGAAACCCATACCAACATAACGCGTGCAAGCCGAAAAAGTGTCCAGCGTGGATAGCGATTTGCTTCCTGTGGATCGCTGGGCAGTGTAACTGCACATGTTTATAGAGGAACGATTCATAGACAGACTTTTCGTCTTTAGGGAATGAACCCTCTGCAAGATGCTGAGGGTCCATGAGTGACTTAGGAGCGCTCCTTATTTTTCGCGTGTTTGTTCTGTGAAACGTACGCTGTAGATTCGCAGCTTTACTCTAAGCAATGCTCAATAGGAAATGTTGAAAATTTTTGTCGGTGGTGTACCCTCATACACACTATACCTGCTCTGATGTTTTAATTACGGACATCATAATATTAAAACTTTGGAAACTTGAGCACTACTTAATGGAGATCAATCATTAACTTATACAAGCCATTAATTTTATGCATATTTTTTATATATATAGCAGTGGCGAAGCTAGTAGTTAATGAATGGGTAGGCAAAAATCTTATCTTAAATTTTTTTTAAGGAGTCACTAAAAGGACGGTGGTTCAAATCGGATGCTGAGGTAGAGTTTGCTGTAACCGAATGGTTCCACAAACAGTCATAAGAATTTTACTAGCAGGGAATCTACAGGTTAGCGCAACAGTGGAACTCATGTCTTAATGTTATTGGAGACTTCTTTTAAAATCGTTGACTAAAAAATGCTTTACAGCTCTATACGTGTTTCTATTGAACAATCCTTGTATTAGTCATACACAATAATACAACTGATTGAACGTCAAATTTTTAAACTTGATTAGTTTCTATATATATGTTTAATGTTACAAATAATTCAAATAACAATCTTGATCGTCTGTTAGTTCAGCGGAATAACAGTGACAATTTTAATAACCGCATAAAATAAACACAATTAGAAACAACACAGGCGCTTTAACTTAACTGTTTGGACCACAGAAGTGAGGCATGCCTCAACGCTCTATGTGTACAGCGCGGGACAATCCCCCCTCCCGTCACTTCCCTATCTCACCACTACATTGCTTACATACGATGTATACAAAAAACGCTGAGGCAAGTTCAGGTTGCCTCATTCGCTTTAAACGAGCTATGCTGAATCTCACCTGTCACCATCTAGCGGTCGCTCAATAAAGCACGTTTCGGTTTAATAAATTTGACAGTCGCAGTAACAATGTATAATCTTTACGTTATGTAGTTCATACGTATTTATACTTTTTATTCTACAGAATTTTTTAGGGTAGGCATTGCCTCAATTGCCTCCATGTAACTTCGCCACTGATATATATGTGTACAACGTTATCGGCAATAAAGAAGTAGTTTTTGTTAAAATTCCTTCCCGGGATATTTGGCCGTAGTCCAATGTTTTCTACAAAACCAGACGTTTCGGCAATGCCATCGACTTCCATCATCAGTGAAAATCGAGTGCGATAACGTAAGGTGGTATACGTTAGTGACCACAGTACTGTGGTTAAGGCTGAAGCAGTAAATAGAAAGAAGTAGTTTCTATGGTAATATTTCATTTCGAAAATGATTTTAAATATAAATCTTAGAATATGGAAGTCATGTATGGTTCTCCATTCCGATATTTTACTTGCATGTTCATTAAGGAAATGGAAGTATGGTGATGGCAAAAAAAAACGTGTTCGAGATTATTGCAGATTCTGATTGTACTACACTCAAAACATGAAAAAGTCGTTTTTCGAAAAGTGTCTGTCTGTCTATAGATTTTTTTTCTATGGCAAATGATAACAGCCACAAATTCAAACTGAATCAAATCATTTTTTGCATATAGCCCTGATTTGTAGAGCACTCACGACCTATGGTTTTTGGTCAAGATCGGTTGAGGGGAAGGGGTAGTTTACCTGCAACGGTTTTTTTTAAATCAAGGGTAATTGTTTTCTATGGCAAACGATAACAGCCGCAAATTCAAACAGAATCATATAATATTTTGCATACAGCCCTGAATTGTAGAGTTCTCAACACCTTTTGTTTTTGGTGAAGATCGGTTAAGGGAAAGGGGTAGTTTACCAGCAACGGTTTTTTATCAAGGGTAATTTTTTTCTATGGTAAACGATAACAGCCGGAAATTCAAACAGAATCAAATGATGTTTTGCATACAGCCCTAAAGTGTAGCGTTCTCACGATCTATTGATTTTGGTGAAGATCGGTTAAGGGAAAGGGGTAGTTTACCTGCTACGTTTTATGTTTTAAAAGGGTATTTTCTATGGCAAACGATAATAGCCGCAAATTCAAACAGAATCAAATAATTTTTTGCATACAGCCCTGATTTGTAGAGTGCTCACGACCTATTGTTTTTGGTGAAGATCGGTTGAGGGAAAGGGGTAGTTTACCTGCAACGGTTTTTTTTATCACGGGTAATTTTGTTTGTTTGGCAAATGATAACAGCCGCAAATTCAAACATAATCAAATATTGTTTTGCATACTGCCCTGAATTGTAGAGTTCTCAAGACCTTTTGTTTTTGGTGAAGATCGGTTAAGGGAAAGGGGTAGTTTACCTGCAACGATTTATGTTTTAACAAGGGTATTTTCTATGGCAAATGATAAGAGCCGCAAATTCAAACAGAACCAAATACGTTTTTGCATACAGCCCAGATTTCTTGAGTACAAAAGACCTATTGTTTATGGTGAAGATCGTTTAAGGGAAAGGGGTAGTTTAACAGCAACGGTTTTTTTTAATCAAGTGTAATTGTTTTCTATGGCAAACGATAACAGCCGCAAATTCAAACAGAATCAACTACTCTTTTGCACACAGACCTGAATTGTACAGTTCTCAAGACCTATTTATTTTGGTGAAGATCGGTTAACGGGAAGGGGTAGTTTACTTGCAACGGTTTTTTTTAAACAAGTGTATTGACTTCGATGATCCTTAAGGAAATGGAAGTATGGTGATGGCAAAAAAAAATCGTGTTCGAGATTATTGCAAATTCTGATTGTACTACACTCAAAACATGAAAAAATATCGGTATGGAAAACCATACATGACTTCCATATTCTAAGATTTAAATTTAAAATCATTTTCGAAATGAAATATTACCATAGAAACTACTTCTTTCTACTTACTGCTTCAGCCTTAACCACAGTACTGTGGTCACTAACATATACCACCTCACGTTATCGCACTCGATTTTCACTGATGATGGAAGTCGATGGCATTGCCGAAACGTCTGGTTTTGTAGAAAACATTGGACTACGGCCAAATATCCCGGGAAGGAATTTTAACAAAAACTACTTCTTTGTTGCTTATAACGTTGTACACATATATATAAAAAATATGCATAAAATTAATGGCTTGTATAAGTTAATGATTGATCTCCATTAAGTAGTGCTCAAGTTTCCAAAGTTTTAATATTATGATGTCCGTAATTAAAACATCAGAGCAGGTTTAGTGTGAATGAGGGTATACCGTGGACTAAAATTTTCAACATTTCCTATTGAGCGTTGCTTAGAGTAAAGCTGCGAATCTACAGTGTATGTTTCACAGAACAAACACGCGAAAAAGAAGGAGCGCTCTGAAGTCACTCATGGACCCTCAGCATCTTGCAGAGGGTTCATTCCCTAAAGACGAAAAGTCTATCTATGAATCGTTCCTCTGTAAACACGTGCAGTTACACTGCCCAGCGATCCACAGGAAGCAAATTGATGTCCATTTTTTCGGCTTGCACGCGTTATGTTGGTGTGGGTTTCGGCACTTTCCATTTAAAAAGCGTGCAAATGTAAGAAAATAAACATGAGTGAGGCCAGAATTAACGCGAATTTTGTGTGTGTGTGTGTGTGTGTGTGTGTGTGTGTCTTCCCTGCCTTTTTATTGCTGTAGTCATAATAATAAAATGGAAACGTAAACATTACATAACTGAGATATGCTTACCTGCCACGCACGATATATTATTTTATACATGTACGAAGTGTGTTCAAAAAAAGACCGAACTATTTGTGTAGCACGTCAACTAGCGCATAGAGCCAGCTGCAGAATTAAGTGCTGCTAGCGACAGGTTTTGACGCATGAATGCCGTTTTCTCAGTTCCGTCACGATCTTCAGTCTTCGAGCTACACGCGCTGTAGTGGGCACGGGCACACACCGTCCGGCGGATTTATAACGAAGTGAGAATGAAGATCTTAACACAACGTGTGTGTATAAAATTTTGCTGCTGACTTCGTAAAATCTTTACAGAGCTATTTCCATTGTCTTCCAAAGTTTTCATTACCATTTGCATTGGTACGCAGTTGTTGACCGATTTCAAAACGGGTCTCTTTCTGATCGTCGTCAACAAACACAGTAAGAATTTTTCAGTGATACGATACATTTAAATTTTTCTATCAAAATTTACTTTACGATCTTAAATGGATTCTGTCAGAAAGTATCGGCATTTAAACGATGATTTACAATTACCACATCACGAGCTCTCTTCCCATGATCTTCGATATCGCTTTGATCTGCACTGACCATTGTTTTTCCCTCTTTAAAAATTCTTAAACTAATCGTTTGCCTCACGCAGGCTTCCGCGTATGCTTAATTGAAAACCAGAATGTCTCTGAAAAGTTTTAACCTAGTTTTGCTGAAAAATTTCATACGCACACGTTGTTCTCGCAGTCTTTCTTAATCGCTTTGTCACTAATCCGCCGGCCAGCGTGTGCACATCCCCACTCAATGTGATATACCTCAAAGACTACTGCTAATAGCGGAACACAATAAGTGGTAGTTTATTGTCAAAAACTACTGCTAGGTGCGCGCAAAGTCGTGGCGCGTCGTTTGTGCGGATTGATGTGTTACTCAAAAAGTTTGGTCTTTTTATGAACACACCTCGTATATTAACTCATACATAATTTACATTAAAATGAAAAAATTATAATTTTATTGCCTGGCAACAAAATTATTTTATTTTTAACAATTACACATTGTTTCAAAAAGTTTAAATGCATTATCAAGTACTTTACTGTTGTTAAAACATAAAAGGTTGCAGGTAAACTACCCCTTGCCCTTAACCGATCTTCACCAAAATCGAAAATCCTTGAGATCTCTACAATTGAGGGACGTATGGAAAAAATTATTTGATTCTGTTTGAATTAGTGGCTGTTATCGTTTGCCATAGAAAATACGGTAGATAAAAAAAACCTTGCAGGTAAACTACCCCTTCCCCTTAACCGATCTTCACCAAAAACAATAGGTCTTGAGTACTCTACAAATCAGCGCTGTATGCAAAAAAATATTTGATTCTGTTTGAATTTGTGGCTGTTATCGTTTGCCATAGAAAATTACCCTTGATAAAAAACGTTGCAGGTAAACTACCCCTTTCCCTTAACCGATCTTCAAAAACAATAGGTCTTGAGAACTTTACAATATAGGTCTGTATGCAAATAATCTTTTGATTCTGTTTGAATTTGCGGCTGTTATCGTTTGCCATAGAAATTACCCTTGTTAAAACATAAAACGTTCCAGGTAAACTACCCCTTTCCCTTAACCGATCTTCACCAAAAACAATAGATCTTGAGAACTCTACAATTCAGGGCTGTATGCAAAACATTATTTGATTCTGTTTGAATTTGTGGCTGTTATCGTTTGCCAAAAAAAAAAAAATTACCCTTGATTAAAAAAAACCGTTGCAGGTAAACTACCCCTTTCCCCAACCGATCTTCACCAAAAACAATAGGTCGTGAGTACTCTACAAATCAGGGCTGTATGCAAAAAATTATTTGATTCTGTTTGAATTTGCGGCTGTTATCGTTTGCCATAGAAAAAAATCTACACACACACACACACACACACACACACCCACACACACTTTTCGAAAAACGACTTTTTTCATGTGTTGAGTGTAGTACAATCAGAATCTGCAATAATGTCGAACACGATTTTTTTTGGCATCACCATACTTCCATTTCCTTAAGGAATATGGAAGTAAAAGTCATTTTTCGAAAAATGTCTGTGTGTGTGTCTGTCTGTAGATTTTTTACTTCCATATTCCTTAAGGAATGGAAGTATGGTGATGGCAAAAAAAATCGTGTTCGAGATTATTGCAGATTCTGATTCTACTACACTCAAAACATGAAAAAAAGTCGTTTTCCGAAAAGTGTCTGTGTGTGTGTCTGTCTATAGATTTTTTTTCTATGGCAAACGATAACTGCCGCAAATTCAAACAGAATCAAATAATTTTTTGCATACAGCCCTGATTTGTAGAGTACTCGCGACCTATTGTTTTTGGTGAAGATCGGTTGAGGGAAAGGGGTAGTATACCTGCAACGGTTTTTTTTTTAGCAAGGGTAATTTTGTTTGTTTGGCAAACGATAACAGCCGCAAATTCAAACAGAATCAAATAATGTTTCGCATACAGCCCTGAATTGTAGAGTTCTCAAGATCTGTTGATTTTGGTGAAGATCGGTTAAGGGAAAGGGGTAGTTTGCCTGTAACGTTTTATGTTTTAACAAGGGTATTTCCTATGGCAAACGATAACAGCCGCAAATTCAAACAGAATCAAAAGATTATTTGCATACAGCCCTAAATTGTAGAGTTCTCAAGACCTATTGTTTTTGGTGAAGATCGGTTAAGGGAAAGGGGTAGTTTACCTACAACGTTTTTTTAACAAGGGTATTTTCTATGGCAAACGATAACAGCCGCAAGTTCAAACAGAATCAAATAATTTTCTGCATACAGCCCTGATTTGTAGAGTACTCAAGACCTATTGTTTTTGGTGAAGATCGGTTGAGGGGAAGGGGTAGTTTACCTGCAACGTTTTTTTTTCTATGGCAAACGATAAATGCCACAAATTCAAACAGAATCAAATAATTTTTTGCATACATCCCTGAATTGCAGAGGTCTCAAGGACTTTCGATTTTGGTGAAGATCGGTTAAGGGGAAGGGGTAGTTTACCTGCAACCTTTTACGTTTTAACAAGAGTAAAGTACTTGAAAATTTATTTAAACTTTTTGAAACAATGGTAATTGTTGAAAATAAAATAATTTTGTTGACAGGTAACAAAAATAAAGTCATTTTGATTATAAAATATAAATATTTACAAGAAAAGAATTTTCAGTTTTCAAAATTTAAATATATTTTTATAAAACAATGGGTTCTTCATTGAGGTGGGGACTTGACGACAGTGACAGGGCTTTCCACCAAATTCAGCAGAGTGACAGGTAGGCCCAACTCTGATTGGCTCCTCAGATTCCCCCAGCGTTAGTAGGTTCTATGCAAATATTTTATTTCAAAAATGATTTTAAATATAAATCTTAGATATGTTTTATAAATCTCATGTTTTATGTTTTAACATGGGTAATTTTTTATATAACGAACCATAACTGCCGTAAATTCAAACAGAATCAAATAATTTTTTACATATGTGCCTGAGCTATAGAGAACTCAATGTCTGTTGATTTTGGTGAAGATCGGTTACGGGGAAAGGGCAGTTTACCTGAAACATTTTTTGTTGTAACATGAGTAAAGTACTTAATTTTGATAAAGTATCCTGATAAGATCTTAATAATCCACTGTAGAAACGTAGATGAAATATCTATAAATGAAGAGGCTAGTTGAACGGGCTGGGGGTAATTTTCTATAAATCAAAATTATAGTTGAAGGGGGAGGGGATAATTTTTTTTTATATGTGTACTACGTTATTGGCAACAAAGAAGTATTTTTTTGTTAAAATTCCTTCCCTGGCTGTTTGGCTGAAAATGATTTTAAATATAAATCTTAGAATATGGAAGTCATGTATGGTTCTCCATACCGATATTTTACTTTTTGTAATTATGTTCTTGTAAATAAATATTCCATGTACTTTATTAATGTAATCTTATAGTTACTGATAAAGTAACAAAGCCCAAATGTCTGTGTGGTATTTTTGTTGTAATAATATTTGTCTGATATGTATTATTTTTGCAATGTTTTTATGTATATTCTCTGAAGAAATAAATTGTTCATTCTCCTTAATATTTATGAATTATTGATACCATAGAATTGAAACTGTTTTGTATAAATTTTGTAATAAAAATCAATGTACTTGTAAGTCATTTTTTATCACTAACCTAGTGACCATAACACATTCCTTGTGCAATGCAAGTAGGCCTACCAAAAATGTATATCCCCAATTTTTACTTCCATATTCCTTAAGGAAATGGAAGTATGGTGATGGCAAAAAAAATAGTTTATCTGCAACCTTTTACGTTTTAACAACAGTAAAGTACTTGAAAATTCATTTAAACTTTTTGAAACAATGGTAATTGTTAAAAATAAAATAATTTTGTTGCCAGGCAATAAAATTATAATTATTCATTTTAATGTAAATCATGTATGAGTTAATAGTATACTGGATTAATTTACACTCAAAATGTACAAACAGAAAATTTTGTTACAAACATCAATATCATTCGTGGCAGGCAAGCATATCTCAGTTATGTAATGTTTATGTTTCCATTTTATTATTATGACTACCGCAATAAAAAGACAGGGAAGACACACACACACACACAAAATTCGCGTAATTTCTGGCCTCACTCATGTTTATTTTCTTACATTTGCACGCTTTTTAAATGGTAAGTGCCGAAACCCATACCAACATAACGCGTGCAAGCCGAAAAAGTGTCCAGCGTGGATAGCGATTTGCTTCCTGTGGATCGCTGGGCAGTGTAACTGCACATGTTTATAGAGGAACGATTCATAGACAGACTTTTCGTCTTTAGGGAATGAACCCTCTGCAAGATGCTGAGGGTCCATGAGTGACTTAGGAGCGCTCCTTATTTTTCGCGTGTTTGTTCTGTGAAACGTACGCTGTAGATTCGCAGCTTTACTCTAAGCAATGCTCAATAGGAAATGTTGAAAATTTTTGTCGGTGGTGTACCCTCATACACACTATACCTGCTCTGATGTTTTAATTACGGACATCATAATATTAAAACTTTGGAAACTTGAGCACTACTTAATGGAGATCAATCATTAACTTATACAAGCCATTAATTTTATGCATATTTTTTATATATATAGCAGTGGCGAAGCTAGTAGTTAATGAATGGGTAGGCAAAAATCTTATCTTAAATTTTTTTTAAGGAGTCACTAAAAGGACGGTGGTTCAAATCGGATGCTGAGGTAGAGTTTGCTGTAACCGAATGGTTCCACAAACAGTCATAAGAATTTTACTAGCAGGGAATCTACAGGTTAGCGCAACAGTGGAACTCATGTCTTAATGTTATTGGAGACTTCTTTTAAAATCGTTGACTAAAAAATGCTTTACAGCTCTATACGTGTTTCTATTGAACAATCCTTGTATTAGTCATACACAATAATACAACTGATTGAACATCAAATTTTTAAACTTGATTAGTTTCTATATATATGTTTAATGTTACAAATAATTCAAATAACAATCTTGATCGTCTGTTAGTTCAGCGGAATAACAGTGACAATTTTAATAACCGCATAAAATAAACACAATTAGAAACAACACAGGCGCTTTAACTTAACTGTTTGGACCACAGAAGTGAGGCATGCCTCAACGCTCTATGTGTACAGCGCGGGACAATCCCCCCTCCCGTCACTTCCCTATCTCACCACTACATTGCTTACATACGATGTATACAAAAAACGCTGAGGCAAGTTCAGGTTGCCTCATTCGCTTTAAACGAGCTATGCTGAATCTCACCTGTCACCATCTAGCGGTCGCTCAATAAAGCACGTTTCGGTTTAATAAATTTGACAGTCGCAGTAACAATGTATAATCTTTACGTTATGTAGTTCATACGTATTTATACTTTTTATTCTACAGAATTTTTTAGGGTAGGCATTGCCTCAATTGCCTCCATGTAACTTCGCCACTGATATATATGTGTACAACGTTATCGGCAATAAAGAAGTAGTTTTTGTTAAAATTCCTTCCCGGGATATTTGGCCGTAGTCCAATGTTTTCTACAAAACCAGACGTTTCGGCAATGCCATCGACTTCCATCATCAGTGAAAATCGAGTGCGATAACGTAAGGTGGTATACGTTAGTGACCACAGTACTGTGGTTAAGGCTGAAGCAGTAAGTAGAAAGAAGTAGTTTCTATGGTAATATTTCATTTCGAAAATGATTTTAAATATAAATCTTAGAATATGGAAGTCATGTATGGTTCTCCATTCCGATATTTTACTTGCATGTTCATTAAGGAAATGGAAGTATGGTGATGGCAAAAAAAAACGTGTTCGAGATTATTGCAGATTCTGATTGTACTACACTCAAAACATGAAAAAGTCGTTTTTCGAAAAGTGTCTGTCTGTCTATAGATTTTTTTTCTATGGCAAATGATAACAGCCACAAATTCAAACTGAATCAAATCATTTTTTGCATATAGCCCTGATTTGTAGAGCACTCACGACCTATGGTTTTTGGTCAAGATCGGTTGAGGGGAAGGGGTAGTTTACCTGCAACGGTTTTTTTTTAAATCAAGGGTAATTGTTTTCTATGGCAAACGATAACAGCCGCAAATTCAAACAGAATCATATAATATTTTGCATACAGCCCTGAATTGTAGAGTTCTCAACACCTATCGTTTTTGGTGAAGATCGGTTAAGGGAAAGGGGTAGTTTACCAGCAACGGTTTTTTATCAAGGGTAATTTTTTTCTATGGTAAACGATAACAGCCGGAAATTCAAACAGAATCAAATGATGTTTTGCATACAGCCCTAAAGTGTAGCGTTCTCACGATCTATTGATTTTGGTGAAGATCGGTTAAGGGAAAGGGGTAGTTTACCTGCTACGTTTTATGTTTTAAAAGGGTATTTTCTATGGCAAACGATAATAGCCGCAAATTCAAACAGAATCAAATAATTTTTTGCATACAGCCCTGATTTGTAGAGTGCTCACGACCTATTGTTTTTGGTGAAGATCGGTTGAGGGAAAGGGGTAGTTTACCTGCAACGGTTTTTTTTATCACGGGTAATTTTGTTTGTTTGGCAAATGATAACAGCCCCAAATTCAAACATAATCAAATATTGTTTTGCATACTGCCCTGAATTGTAGAGTTCTCAAGACCTTTTGTTTTTGGTGAAGATCGGTTAAGGGAAAGGGGTAGTTTACCTGCAACGTTTTATGTTTTAACAAGGGTATTTTCTATGGCAAATGATAAGAGCCGCAAATTCAAACAGAACCAAATACGTTTTTGCATACAGCCCAGATTTCTTGAGTACAAAAGACCTATTGTTTATGGTGAAGATCGTTTAAGGGAAAGGGGTAGTTTACCAGCAACGGTTTTTTTTAATCAAGTGTAATTGTTTTCTATGGCAAACGATAACAGCCGCAAATTCAAACAGAATCAACTACTCTTTTGCACACAGACCTGAATTGTACAGTTCTCAAGACCTATTTATTTTGGTGAAGATCGGTTAACGGGAAGGGGTAGTTTACTTGCAACGGTTTTTTTTAAACAAGTGTATTGACTTCGATGATCCTTAAGGAAATGGAAGTATGGTGATGGCAAAAAAAATCGTGTTCGAGATTATTGCAGATTCTGATTGTACTACACTCAAAACATGAAAAAATATCGGTATGGAAAACCATACATGACTTCCATATTCTAAGATTTAAATTTAAAATCATTTTCGAAATGAAATATTACCATAGAAACTACTTCTTTCTACTTACTGCTTCAGCCTTAACCACAGTACTGTGGTCACTAACATATACCACCTCACGTTATCGCACTCGATTTTCACTGATGATGGAAGTCGATGGCATTGCCGAAACGTCTGGTTTTGTAGAAAACATTGGACTACGGCCAAATATCCCGGGAAGGAATTTTAACAAAAACTACTTCTTTGTTGCCGATAACGTTGTACACATATATATAAAAAATATGCATAAAATTAATGGCTTGTATAAGTTAATGATTGATCTCCATTAAGTAGTGCTCAAGTTTCTAAAGTTTTAATATTATGATGTCCGTAATTAAAACATCAGAGCAGGTTTAGTGTGAATGAGGGTATACCGTGGACTAAAATTTTCAACATTTCCTATTGAGCGTTGCTTAGAGTAAAGCTGCGAATCTACAGTGTATGTTTCACAGAACAAACACGCGAAAAAGAAGGAGCGCTCTGAAGTCACTCATGGACCCTCAGCATCTTGCAGAGGGTTCATTCCCTAAAGACGAAAAGTCTATCTATGAATCGTTCCTCTGTAAACACGTGCAGTTACACTGCCCAGAGATCCACAGGAAGCAAATTGATGTCCATTTTTTCGGCTTGCACGCGTTATGTTGGTGTGGGTTTCGGCACTTTCCATTTAAAAAGCGTGCAAATGTAAGAAAATAAACATGAGTGAGGCCAGAATTAACGCGAATTTTGTGTGTGTGTGTGTGTGTGTGTGTGTCTTCCCTGCCTTTTTATTGCTGTAGTCATAATAATAAAATGGAAACGTAAACATTACATAACTGAGATATGCTTACCTGCCACGCACGATATATTATTTTATACATGTACGAAGTGTGTTCAAAAAAAGACCGAACTATTTGTGTAGCACGTCAACTAGCGCATAGAGCCAGCTGCAGAATTAAGTGCTGCTAGCGACAGGTTTTGACGCATGAATGCCGTTTTCTCAGTTCCGTCACGATCTTCAGTCTTCGAGCTACACGCGCTGTAGTGGGCACGGGCACACACCGTCCGGCGGATTTATAACGAAGTGAGAATGAAGATCTTAACACAACGTGTGTGTATAAAATTTTGCTGCTGACTTCGTAAAATCTTTACAGAGCTATTTCCATTGTCTTCCAAAGTTTTCATTACCATTTGCATTGGTACGCAGTTGTTGACCGATTTCAAAACGGGTCTCTTTCTGATTGTCGTCAACAAACACAGTAAGAATTTTTCAGTGATACGATACATTTAAATTTTTCTATCAAAATTTAATTTTACGATCTTAAATGGATTCTGTCAGAAAGTATCGGCATTTAAACGATGATTTACAATTACCACATCACGAGCTCTCTTCCCATGATCTTCGATATCGCTTTGATCTGCACTGACCATTGTTTTTCCCTCTTTAAAAATTCTTAAACTAATCGTTTGCCTCACGCAGGCTTCCGCGTATGCTTAATTGAAAACCAGAATGTCTCTGAAAAGTTTTAACCTAGTTTTGCTGAAAAATTTCATACGCACACGTTGTTCTCGCAGTCTTTCTTAATCGCTTTGTCACTAATCCGCCGGCCAGCGTGTGCACATCCCCACTCAATGTGATATACCTCAAAGACTACTGCTAATAGCGGAACACAATAAGTGGTAGTTTATTGTCAAAAACTACTGCTAGGTGCGCGCAAAGTCGTGGCGCGTCGTTTGTGCGGATTGATGTGTTACTCAAAAAGTTTGGTCTTTTTATGAACACACCTCGTATATTAACTCATACATAATTTACATTAAAATGAAAAAATTATAATTTTATTGCCTGGCAACAAAATTATTTTATTTTTAACAATTACACATTGTTTCAAAAAGTTTAAATGCATTATAAAGTACTTTACTGTTGTTAAAACATAAAAGGTTGCAGGTAAACTACCCCTTGCCCTTAACCGATCTTCACCAAAATCGAAAATCCTTGAGATCTCTACAATTGAGGGACGTATGCAACAAATTATTTGATTCTGTTTGAATTAGTGGCTGTTATCGTTTGCCATAGAAAATACGGTAGATAAAAAAAACCTTGCAGGTAAACTACCCCTTCCCCTTAACCGATCTTCACCAAAAACAATAGGTCTTGAGTACTCTACAAATCAGCGCTGTATGCAAAAAAATATTTGATTCTGTTTGAATTTGTGGCTGTTATCGTTTGCCATAGAAAATTACCCTTGATAAAAAACGTTGCAGGTAAACTACCCCTTTCCCTTAACCGATCTTCACCAAAAACAATAGGTCTTGAGAACTTTACAATATAGGTCTGTATGCAAATAATCTTTTGATTCTGTTTGAATTTGCGGCTGTTATCGTTTGCCATAGAAATTACCCTTGTTAAAATATAAAACGTTCCAGGTAAACTACCCCTTTCCCTTAACCGATCTTCACCAAAAACAATAGATCTTGAGAACTCTACAATTCAGGGCTGTATGCAAAACATTATTTGATTCTGTTTGAATTTGTGGCTGTTATCGTTTGCCAAAAAAAAAATTACCCTTGATTAAAAAAAACCGTTGCAGGTAAACTACCCCTTTCCCCAACCGATCTTCACCAAAAACAATAGGTCGTGAGTACTCTACAAATCAGGGCTGTATGCAAAAAATTATTTGATTCTGTTTGAATTTGCGGCTGTTATCGTTTGCCATAGAAAAAAATCTACACACACACACACACACACACACACCCACACACACTTTTCGAAAAACGACTTTTTTCATGTGTTGAGTGTAGTACAATCAGAATCTGCAATAATGTCGAACACGATTTTTTTTGGCATCACCATACTTCCATTTCCTTAAGGAATATGGAAGTAAAAGTCATTTTTCGAAAAATGTCTGTGTGTGTGTCTGTCTGTAGATTTTTTACTTCCATATTCCTTAAGGAATGGAAGTATGGTGATGGCAAAAAAAATCGTGTTCGAGATTATTGCAGATTCTGATTCTACTACACTCAAAACATGAAAAAAAGTCGTTTTCCGAAAAGTGTCTGTGTGTGTGTCTGTCTGTCTGTAGATTTTTTTTCTATGGCAAACGATAACTGCCGCAAATTCAAACAGAATCAAATAATTTTTTGCATACAGCCCTGATTTGTAGAGTACTCGCGACCTATTGTTTTTGGTGAAGATCGGTTGAGGGAAAGGGGTAGTATACCTGCAACGGTTTTTTTTTAGCAAGGGTAATTTTGTTTGTTTGGCAAACGATAACAGCCGCAAATTCAAACAGAATCAAATAATGTTTCGCATACACCCCTGAATTGTAGAGTTCTCAAGATCTGTTGATTTTGGTGAAGATCGGTTAAGGGAAAGGGGTAGTTTGCCTGTAACGTTTTATGTTTTAACAAGGGTATTTCCTATGGCAAACGATAACAGCCGCAAATTCAAACAGAATCAAAAGATTATTTGCATACAGCCCTAAATTGTAGAGTTCTCAAGACCTATTGTTTTTGGTGAAGATCGGTTAAGGGAAACGGGTAGTTTACCTACAACGTTTTTTTAACAAGGGTATTTTCTATGGCAAACGATAACAGCCGCAAGTTCAAACAGAATCAAATAATTTTCTGCATACAGCCCTGATTTGTAGAGTACTCAAGACCTATTGTTTTTGGTGAAGATCGGTTGAGGGGAAGGGGTAGTTTACCTGCAACGTTTTTTTTTCTATGGCAAACGATAAATGCCACAAATTCAAACAGAATCAAATAATTTTTTGCATACATCCCTGAATTGCAGAGGTCTCAAGGACTTTCGATTTTGGTGAAGATCGGTTAAGGGGAAGGGGTAGTTTACCTGCAACCTTTTACGTTTTAACAAGAGTAAAGTACTTGAAAATTTATTTAAACTTTTGAAACAATGGTAATTGTTGAAAATAAAATAATTTTGTTGCCAGGTAACAAAAATAAAGTCATTTTGATTATAAAATATAAATATTTACAAGAAAAGAATTTTCAGTTTTCAAAATTTAAATATATTTTTATAAAACAATGGGTTCTTCATTGAGGTGGGGACTTGACGACAGTGACAGGGCTTTCCACCAAATTCAGCAGAGTGACAGGTAGGCCCAACTCTGATTGGCTCCTCAGATTCCCCCAGCGTTAGTAGGTTCTATGCAAATATTTTATTTCAAAAATGATTTTAAATATAAATCTTAGATATGTTTTATAAATCTCATGTTTTATGTTTTAACATGGGTAATTTTTTATATAACGAACCATAACTGCCGTAAATTCAAACAGAATCAAATAATTTTTTACATATGTGCCTGAGCTATAGAGAACTCAATGTCTGTTGATTTTGGTGAAGATCGGTTACGGGGAAAGGGCAGTTTACCTGAAACATTTTTTGTTGTAACATGAGTAAAGTACTTAATTTTGATAAAGTATCCTGATAAGATCTTAATAATCCACTGTAGAAACGTAGATGAAATATCTATAAATGAAGAGGCTAGTTGAACGGGCTGGGGGTAATTTTCTATAAATCAAAATTATAGTTGAAGGGGGAGGGGATAATTTTTTTTTATATGTGTACTACGTTATTGGCAACAAAGAAGTATTTTTTTGTTAAAATTCCTTCCCTGGCTGTTTGGCTGAAAATGATTTTAAATATAAATCTTAGAATATGGAAGTCATGTATGGTTCTCCATACCGATATTTTACTTTTTGTAATTATGTTCTTGTAAATAAATATTCCATGTACTTTATTAATGTAATCTTATAGTTACTGATAAAGTAACAAAGCCCAAATGTCTGTGTGGTATTTTTGTTGTAATAATATTTGTCTGATATGTATTATTTTTGCAATGTTTTTATGTATATTCTCTGAAGAAATAAATTGTTCATTCTCCTTAATATTTATGAATTATTGATACCATAGAATTGAAACTGTTTTGTATAAATTTTGTAATAAAAATCAATGTACTTGTAAGTCATTTTTTATCACTAACCTAGTGACCATAACACATTCCTTGTGCAATGCAAGTAGGCCTACCAAAAATGTATATCCCCAATTTTTACTTCCATATTCCTTAAGGAAATGGAAGTATGGTAATGGCAAAAAAAATAGTTTATCTGCAACCTTTTACGTTTTAACAACAGTAAAGTACTTGAAAATTCATTTAAACTTTTTGAAACAATGGTAATTGTTAAAAATAAAATAATTTTGTTGCCAGGCAATAAAATTATAATTATTCATTTTAATGTAAATCATGTATGAGTTAATAGTATACTGGATTAATTTACACTCAAAATGTACAAACAGAAAATTTTGTGACAAACATCAATATCATTCGTGGCAGGCAAGCATATCTCAGTTATGTAATGTTTATGTTTCCATTTTATTATTATGACTACCGCAATAAAAAGACAGGGAAGACACACACACACACACACACAAAATTCGCGTAATTTCTGGCCTCACTCATGTTTATTTTCTTACATTTGCACGCTTTTTAAATGGTAAGTGCCGAAACCCATACCAACATAACGCGTGCAAGCCGAAAAAGTGTCCAGCGTGGATAGCGATTTGCTTCCTGTGGATCGCTGGGCAGTGTAACTGCACATGTTTATAGAGGAACGATTCATAGACAGACTTTTCGTCTTTAGGGAATGAACCCTCTGCAAGATGCTGAGGGTCCATGAGTGACTTAGGAGCGCTCCTTATTTTTCGCGTGTTTGTTCTGTGAAACGTACGCTGTAGATTCGCAGCTTTACTCTAAGCAATGCTCAATAGGAAATGTTGAAAATTTTTGTCGGTGGTGTACCCTCATACACACTATACCTGCTCTGATGTTTTAATTACGGACATCATAATATTAAAACTTTGGAAACTTGAGCACTACTTAATGGAGATCAATCATTAACTTATACAAGCCATTAATTTTATGCATATTTTTTATATATATAGCAGTGGCGAAGCTAGTAGTTAATGAATGGGTAGGCAAAAATCTTATCTTAAATTTTTTTTAAGGAGTCACTAAAAGGACGGTGGTTCAAATCGGATGCTGAGGTAGAGTTTGCTGTAACCGAATGGTTCCACAAACAGTCATAAGAATTTTACTAGCAGGGAATCTACAGGTTAGCGCAACAGTGGAACTCATGTCTTAATGTTATTGGAGACTTCTTTTAAAATCGTTGACTAAAAAATGCTTTACAGCTCTATACGTGTTTCTATTGAACAATCCTTGTATTAGTCATACACAATAATACAACTGATTGAACGTCAAATTTTTAAACTTGATTAGTTTCTATATATATGGTTAATGTTACAAATAATTCAAATAACAATCTTGATCGTCTGTTAGTTCAGCGGAATAACAGTGACAATTTTAATAACCGCATAAAATAAACACAATTAGAAACAACACAGGCGCTTTAACTTAACTGTTTGGACCACAGAAGTGAGGCATGCCTCAACGCTCTATGTGTACAGCGCGGGACAATCCCCCCTCCCGTCACTTCCCTATCTCACCACTACATTGCTTACATACGATGTATACAAAAAACGCTGAGGCAAGTTCAGGTTGCCTCATTCGCTTTAAACGAGCTATGCTGAATCTCACCTGTCACCATCTAGCGGTCGCTCAATAAAGCACGTTTCGGTTTAATAAATTTGACAGTCGCAGTAACAATGTATAATCTTTACGTTATGTAGTTCATACGTATTTATACTTTTTATTCTACAGAATTTTTTAGGGTAGGCATTGCCTCAATTGCCTCCATGTAACTTCGCCACTGATATATATGTGTACAACGTTATCGGCAATAAAGAAGTAGTTTTTGTTAAAATTCCTTCCCGGGATATTTGGCCGTAGTCCAATGTTTTCTACAAAACCAGACGTTTCGGCAATGCCATCGACTTCCATCATCAGTGAAAATCGAGTGCGATAACGTAAGGTGGTATACGTTAGTGACCACAGTACTGTGGTTAAGGCTGAAGCAGTAAGTAGAAAGAAGTAGTTTCTATGGTAATATTTCATTTCGAAAATGATTTTAAATATAAATCTTAGAATATGGAAGTCATGTATGGTTCTCCATTCCGATATTTTACTTGCATGTTCATTAAGGAAATGGAAGTATGGTGATGGCAAAAAAAAACGTGTTCGAGATTATTGCAGATTCTGATTGTACTACACTCAAAACATGAAAAAGTCGTTTTTCGAAAAGTGTCTGTCTGTCTATAGATTTTTTTTCTATGGCAAATGATAACAGCCACAAATTCAAACTGAATCAAATCATTTTTTGCATATAGCCCTGATTTGTAGAGCACTCACGACCTATGGTTTTTGGTCAAGATCGGTTGAGGGGAAGGGGTAGTTTACCTGCAATGGTTTTTTTTTAAATCAAGGGTAATTGTTTTCTATGGCAAACGATAACAGCCGCAAATTCAAACAGAATCATATAATATTTTGCATACAGCCCTGAATTGTAGAGTTCTCAACACCTATCGTTTTTGGTGAAGATCGGTTAAGGGAAAGGGGTAGTTTACCAGCAACGGTTTTTTATCAAGGGTAATTTTTTTCTATGGTAAACGATAACAGCCGGAAATTCAAACAGAATCAAATGATGTTTTGCATACAGCCCTAAAGTGTAGCGTTCTCACGATCTATTGATTTTGGTGAAGATCGGTTAAGGGAAAGGGGTAGTTTACCTGCTACGTTTTATGTTTTAAAAGGGTATTTTCTATGGCAAACGATAATAGCCGCAAATTCAAACAGAATCAAATAATTTTTTGCATACAGCCCTGATTTGTAGAGTGCTCACGACCTATTGTTTTTGGTGAAGATCGGTTGAGGGAAAGGGGTAGTTTACCTGCAACGGTTTTTTTTATCACGGGTAATTTTGTTTGTTTGGCAAATGATAACAGCAGCAAATTCAAACATAATCAAATATTGTTTTGCATACTGCCCTGAATTGTAGAGTTCTCAAGACCTTTTGTTTTTGGTGAAGATCGGTTAAGGGAAAGGGGTAGTTTACCTGCAACGTTTTATGTTTTAACAAGGGTATTTTCTATGGCAAATGATAAGAGCCGCAAATTCAAACAGAACCAAATACGTTTTTGCACACAGCCCAGATTTCTTGAGTACAAAAGACCTATTGTTTATGGTGAAGATCGTTTAAGGGAAAGGGGTAGTTTACCAGCAACGGTTTTTTTTAATCAAGTGTAATTGTTTTCTATGGCAAACGATAACAGCCGCAAATTCAAACAGAATCAACTACTCTTTTGCACACAGACCTGAATTGTACAGTTCTCAAGACCTATTTATTTTGGTGAAGATCGGTTAACGGGAAGGGGTAGTTTACTTGCAACGGTTTTTTTTAAACAAGTGTATTGACTTCGATGATCCTTAAGGAAATGGAAGTATGGTGATGGCAAAAAAAATCGTGTTCGAGATTATTGCAGATTCTGATTGTACTACACTCAAAACATGAAAAAATATCGGTATGGAAAACCATACATGACTTCCATATTCTAAGATTTAAATTTAAAATCATTTTCGAAATGAAATATTACCATAGAAACTACTTCTTTCTACTTACTGCTTCAGCCTTAACCACAGTACTGTGGTCACTAACATATACCACCTCACGTTATCGCACTCGATTTTCACTGATGATGGAAGTCGATGGCATTGCCGAAACGTCTGGTTTCGTAGAAAACATTGGACTACGGCCAAATGTCCCGGGAAGGAATTTTAACAAAAACTACTTCTTTGTTGCCGATAACGTTGTACACATATATATAAAAAATATGCATAAAATTAATGGCTTGTATAAGTTAATGATTGATCTCCATTAAGTAGTGCTCAAGTTTCTAAAGTTTTAATATTATGATGTCCGTAATTAAAACATCAGAGCAGGTTTAGTGTGAATGAGGGTATACCGTGGACTAAAATTTTCAACATTTCCTATTGAGCGTTGCTTAGAGTAAAGCTGCGAATCTACAGTGTATGTTTCACAGAACAAACACGCGAAAAAGAAGGAGCGCTCTGAAGTCGCTCATGGACCCTCAGCATCTTGCAGAGGGTTCATTCCCTAAAGACGAAAAGTCTATCTATGAATCGTTCCTCTGTAAACACGTGCAGTTACACTGCCCAGAGATCCACAGGAAGCAAATTGATGTCCATTTTTTCGGCTTGCACGCGTTATGTTGGTGTGGGTTTCGGCACTTTCCATTTAAAAAGCGTGCAAATGTAAGAAAATAAACATGAGTGAGGCCAGAATTAACGCGAATTTTGTGTGTGTGTGTGTGTGTGTGTGTGTGTGTGTGTGTCTTCCCTGCCTTTTTATTGCTGTAATAATAATAAAATGGAAACGTAAACATTACATAACTGAGATATGCTTACCTGCCACGCACGATATATTATTTTATACATGTACGAAGTGTGTTCAAAAAAAGACCGAACTATTTGTGTAGCACGTCAACTAGCGCATAGAGCCAGCTGCAGAATTAAGTGCTGCTAGCGACAGGCTTTGACGCATGAATGCCGTATTCTCTGTTCCGTCACGATCTTCAGTCTTCGAGCTACACGCGCTGTAGTGGGCACGGGCACACACCGTCCGGCGGCTTTATAACGAAGTGAGAATGAAGATCTTAACACAACGTGTGTGTATAAAATTTTGCTGCTGACTTCGTAAAATCTTTACAGAGCTATTTCCATTGTCTTCCAAAGTTTTCATTACCATTTGCATTGGTACACAGTTGTTGACCGATTTCAAAACGGGTCTCTTTCTGATCGTCGTCAACAAACACAGTAAGAATTTTTCAGTGATACGATACATTTAAATTTTTCTATCAAAATTTAATTTTACGGTCTTAAATGGATTCTGTCAGAAAGTATCGGCATTTAAACAATGATTTACAATTACCACATCACGAGCTCTCTTCCCATGATCTTCGATATCGCTTTGATCTGCACTGACCATTGTTTTTCCCTCTTTAAAAATTCTTAAACTAATCGTTTGCCTCACGCAGGCTTCCGCGTACGCTTAATTGAAAACCAGAATGTCTCTGAAAAGTTTTAACCTAGTTTTGCTGAAAAATTTCATACGCACACGTTGTTCTCGCAGTCTTTCTTAATCGCTTTGTCACTAATCCGCCGGCCAGCGTGTGCACATCCCCACTCAATGTGATATACCTCAAAGACTACTGCTAATAGCCGAACACAATAAGTGGTAGTTTATTGTCAAAAACTACTGCTAGGTGCGCGCAAAGTCGTGGCGCGTCGTTTGTGCGGATTGATGTGTTACTCAAAAAGTTTGGTCTTTTTATGAACACACCTCGTATATTAACTCATACATAATTTACATTAAAATGAAAAAATTATAATTTTATTGCCTGGCAACAAAATTATTTTATTTTTAACAATTACACATTGTTTCAAAAAGTTTAAATGCATTATCAAGTACTTTACTGTTGTTAAAACATAAAAGGTTGCAGGTAAACTACCCCTTGCCCTTAACCGATCTTCACCAAAATCGAAAATCCTTGAGATCTCTACAATTGAGGGACGTATGCAACAAATTATTTGATTCTGTTTGAATTAGTGGCTGTTATCGTTTGCCATAGAAAATACGGTAGATAAAAAAAACCTTGCAGGTAAACTACCCCTTCCCCTTAACCGATCTTCACCAAAAACAATAGGTCTTGAGTACTCTACAAATCAGCGCTGTATGCAAAAAAATATTTGATTCTGTTTGAATTTGTGGCTGTTATCGTTTGCCATAGAAAATTACCCTTGATAAAAAACGTTGCAGGTAAACTACCCCTTTCCCTTAACCGATCTTCACCAAAAACAATAGGTCTTGAGAACTTTACAATATAGGTCTGTATGCAAATAATCTTTTGATTCTGTTTGAATTTGCGGCTGTTATCGTTTGCCATAGAAATTACCCTTGTTAAAACATAAAACGTTCCAGGTAAACTACCCCTTTCCCTTAACCGATCTTCACCAAAAACATAAGATCTTGAGAACTCTACTATTCAGGGCTGTATGCAAAACATTATTTGATTCTGTTTGAATTTGTGGCTGTTATCGTTTGCCAAAAAAAAAAAATTACCCTTGATTAAAAAAAACCGTTGCAGGTAAACTACCCCTTTCCCCAACCGATCTTCACCAAAAACAATAGGTCGTGAGTACTCTACAAATCAGGGCTGTATGCAAAAAATTATTTGATTCTGTTTGAATTTGCGGCTGTTATCGTTTGCCATAGAAAAAAATCTACACACACACACACACACACACACACACCCACACACACTTTTCGAAAAACGACTTTTTTCATGTGTTGAGTGTAGTACAATCAGAATCTGCAATAATGTCGAACACGATTTTTTTTGGCATCACCATACTTCCATTTCCTTAAGGAATATGGAAGTAAAAGTCATTTTTCGAAAAATGTCTGTGTGTGTGTCTGTCTGTAGATTTTTTACTTCCATATTCCTTAAGGAATGGAAGTATGGTGATGGCAAAAAAAATCGTGTTCGAGATTATTGCAGATTCTGATTCTACTACACTCAAAACATGAAAAAAAGTCGTTTTCCGAAAAGTGTCTGTGTGTGTGTCTGTCTGTCTGTAGATTTTTTTTCTATCGCAAACGATAACTGCCGCAAATTCAAACAGAATCAAATAATTTTTTGCATACAGCCCTGATTTGTAGAGTACTCGCGAAATATTGTTTTTGGTGAAGATCGGTTGAGGGAAAGGGGTAGTATACCTGCAACGGTTTTTTTTTAGCAAGGGTAATTTTGTTTGTTTGGCAAACGATAACAGCCGCAAATTCAAACAGAATCAAATAATGTTTCGCATACAGCCCTGAATTGTAGAGTTCTCAAGATCTGTTGATTTTGGTGAAGATCGGTTAGGGGAAAGGGGTAGTTTGCCTGTAACGTTTTATGTTTTAACAAGGGTATTTCCTATGGCAAACGATAACAGCCGCAAATTCAAACAGAATCAAAAGATTATTTGCATACAGCCCTAAATTGTAGAGTTCTCAAGACCTATTTTTTTGGTGAAGATCGGTTAAGGGAAAGGGGTAGTTTACCTACAACGTTTTTTTAACAAGGGTATTTTCTATGGCAAACGATAACAGCCGCAAGTTCAAACAGAATCAAATAATTTTCTGCATACAGCCCTGATTTGTAGAGTACTCAAGACCTATTGTTTTTGGTGAAGATCGGTTGAGGGGAAGGGGTAGTTTACCTGCAACGTTTTTTTTTCTATGGCAAACGATAAATGCCACAAATTCAAACAGAATCAAATAATTTTTTGCATACATCCCTGAATTGCAGAGGTCTCAAGGACTTTCGATTTTGGTGAAGATCGGTTAAGGGGAAGGGGTAGTTTACCTGCAACCATTTACGTTTTAACAAGAGTAAAGTACTTGAAAATTTATTTAAACTTTTTGAAACAATGGTAATTGTTGAAAATAAAATAATTTTGTTGCCAGGTAACAAAAATAAAGTCATTTTGATTATAAAATATAAATATTTACAAGAAAAGAATTTTCAGTTTTCAAAATTTAAATATATTTTTATGAAACAATGGGTTCTTCACTGAGGTGGGGACTTGACGACAGTGACAGGGCTTTCCACCAAATTCAGCAGAGTGACAGGTAGGCCCAACTCTGATTGGCTCCTCAGATTCCCCCAGCGTTAGTAGGTTCTATGCAAATATTTTATTTCAAAAATGATTTTAAATATAAATCTTAGATATGTTTTATAAATCTCATGTTTTATGTTTTAACATGGGTAATGTTTTATATAACGAACCATAACTGCCGTAAATTCAAACAGAATCAAATAATTTTTTACATATGTGCCTGAGCTATAGAGAACTCAATGTCTGTTGATTTTGGTGAAGATCGGTTACGGGGAAAGGGCAGTTTACCTGAAACATTTTTTGTTGTAACATGAGTAAAGTACTTAATTTTGATAAAGTATCCTGATAAGATCTTAATAATCCACTGTAGAAACGTAGATGAAATATCTATAAATGAAGAGGCTAGTTGAACGGGCTGGGGGTAATTTTCTATAAATCAAAATTATAGTTGAAGGGGGAGGGGATAATTTTTTTTTATATGTGTACTACGTTATTGGCAACAAAGAAGTATTTTTTTGTTAAAATTCCTTCCCTGGCTGTTTGGCTGAAAATGATTTTAAATATAAATCTTAGAATATGGAAGTCATGTATGGTTCTCCATACCGATATTTTACTTTTTGTAATTATGTTCTTGTAAATAAATATTCCATGTACTTTATTAATGTAATCTTATAGTTACTGATAAAGTAACAAAGCCCAAATGTCTGTGTGGTATTTTTGTTGTAATAATATTTGTCTGATATGTATTATTTTTGCAATGTTTGTATGTATATTCTCTGAAGAAATAAATTGTTCATTCTCCTTAATATTTATGAATTATTGATACCATAGAATTGAAACTGTTTTGTATAAATTTTGTAATAAAAATCAATGTACTTGTAAGTCATTTTTTATCACTAACCTAGTGACCATAACACATTCCTTGTGCAATGCAAGTAGGCCTACCAAAAATGTATATCCCCAATTTTTACTTCCATATTCCTTAAGGAAATGGAAGTATGGTGATGGCAAAAAAAATAGTTTATCTGCAACCTTTTACGTTTTAACAACAGTAAAGTACTTGAAAATTCATTTAAACTTTTTGAAACAATGGTAATTGTTAAAAATAAAATAATTTTGTTGCCAGGCAATAAAATTATAATTATTCATTTTAATGTAAATCATGTATGAGTTAATAGTATACTGGATTAATTTACACTCAAAATGTACAAACAGAAAATTTTGTTACAAACATCAATATCATTCGTGGCAGGCAAGCATATCTCAGTTATGTAATGTTTATGTTTCCATTTTATTATTATGACTACCGCAATAAAAAGACAGGGAAGACACACACACACACAAAATTCGCGTAATTTCTGGCCTCACTCATGTTTATTTTCTTACATTTGCACGCTTTTTAAATGGTAAGTGCCGAAACCCATACCAACATAACGCGTGCAAGCCGAAAAAGTGTCCAGCGTGGATAGCGATTTGCTTCCTGTGGATCGCTGGGCAGTGTAACTGCACATGTTTATAGAGGAACGATTCATAGACAGACTTTTCGTCTTTAGGGAATGAACCCTCTGCAAGATGCTGAGGGTCCATGAGTGACTTAGGAGCGCTCCTTATTTTTCGCGTGTTTGTTCTGTGAAACGTACGCTGTAGATTTGCAGCTTTACTCTAAGCAATGCTCAATAGGAAATGTTGAAAATTTTTGTTGGTGGTGTACCCTCATACACACTATACCTGCTCTGATGTTTTAATTACGGACATCATAATATTAAAACTTTGGAAACTTGAGCACTACTTAATGGAGATCAATCATTAACTTATACAAGCCATTAATTTTATGCATATTTTTTATATATATCAGTGGCGAAGCTAGTAGTTAATGAATGGGTAGGCAAAAATCTTATCTTAAATTTTTTTTAAGGAGTCACTAAAAGGACGGTGGTTCAAATCGGATGCTGAGGTAGAGTTTGCTGTAACCGAATGGTTCCACAAACAGTCATAAGAATTTTACTAGCAGGGAATCTACAGGTTAGCGCAACAGTGGAACTCATGTCTTAATGTTATTGGAGACTTCTTTTAAAATCGTTGACTAAAAAATGCTTTACAGCTCTATACGTGTTTCTATTGAACAATCCTTGTATTAGTCATACACAATAATACAACTGATTGAACGTCAAATTTTTAAACTTGATTAGTTTCTATATATATGTTTAATGTTACAAATAATTCAAATAACAATCTTGATCATCTGTTAGTTCAGCGGAATAACAGTGACAATTTTAATAACCGCATAAAATAAACACAATTAGAAACAACACAGGCGCTTTAACTTAACTGTTTGGACCACAGAAGTGAGGCATGCCTCAACGCTCTATGTGTACAGCGCGGGACAATCCCCCCTCCCGTCACTTCCCTATCTCACCACTACATTGCTTACATACGATGTATACAAAAAACGCTGAGGCAAGTTCAGGTTGCCTCATTCGCTTTAAACGAGCTATGCTGAATCTCACCTGTCACCATCTAGCGGTCGCTCAATAAAGCACGTTTCGGTTTAATAAATTTGACAGTCGCAGTAACAATGTATAATCTTTACGTTATGTAGTTCATATGTATTTATACTTTTTATTCTACAGAATTTTTTAGGGTAGGCATTGCCTCAATTGCCTCCATGTAACTTCGCCACTGATATATATGTGTACAACGTTATCGGCAATAAAGAAGTAGTTTTTGTTAAAATTCCTTCCCGGGATATTTGGCCGTAGTCCAATGTTTTCTACAAAACCAGACGTTTCGGCAATGCCATCGACTTCCATCATCAGTGAAAATCGAGTGCGATAACGTAAGGTGGTATACGTTAGTGACCACAGTACTGTGGTTAAGGCTGAAGCAGTAAGTAGAAAGAAGTAGTTTCTATGGTAATATCTCATTTCGAAAATGATTTTAAATATAAATCTTAGAATATGGAAGTCATGTATGGTTCTCCATACCGATATTTTACTTCCATGTTCATTAAGGAAATGGAAGTATGGTGATGGCAAAAAAAAACGTGTTCGAGATTATTGCAGATTCTGATTGTACTACACTCAAAACATGAAAAAAAGTCGTTTTTCGAAAAGTGTCTGTCTGTCTGTAGATTTTTTTTCTATGGCAAATGATAACAGCCACAAATTCAAACTGAATCAAATCATTTTTTGCATGTAGCCCTGATTTGTAGAGCACTCACAACCTATGGTTTTTGGTCAAGATCGGTTGAGGGGAAGGGGTAGTTTACCTGCAACGGTTTTTTTTTAAATCAAGGGTAATTGTTTTCTATGGCAAACGATAACAGCCGCAAATTCAAACAGAATCATATAATATTTTGCATACAGCCCTGAATTGTAGAGTTCTCAACACCTATCGTTTTTGGTGAAGATCGGTTAAGGGAAAGGGGTAGTTTACCAGCAACGGTTTTTTATCAAGGGTAATTTTTTTCTATGGTAAACGATAACAGCCGCAAATTCAAACAGAATCAAATGATGTTTTGCATACAGCCCTAAAGTGTAGCGTTCTCACGATCTATTGATTTTGGTGAAGATCGGTTAAGGGAAAGGGGTAGTTTACCTGCTACATTTTATGTTTTAAAAGGGTATTTTCTATGGCAAACGATAAGAGCCGCAAATTCAAACAGAATCAAATAATTTTTTGCATACAGCCCTGATTTGTAGAGTGCTCACGACCTATTGTTTTTGGTGAAGATCGGTTGAGGGAAAGGGGTAGTTTACCTGCAACGGTTTTTTTTTTATCACCGGTAATTTTGTTTGTTTGGCAAATGATAACAGCCACAAATTCAAACATAATCAAATATTGTTTTGCATACTGCCCTGAATTGTAGAGTTCTCAAGACCTTTTGTTTTTGGTGAAGATCGGTTAAGGGAAAGGGGTAGTTTACCTGCAACGTTTTATGTTTTAACAAGGGTATTTTCTATGGCAAACGATAAGAGCCGCAAATTCAAACAGAACCAAATAAGTTTTTGCATACAGCCCTGATTTCTTGAGTACAAAAGACCTATTGTTTATGGTGAAGATCGTTTAAGGGAAAGGGGTAGTTTACCAGCAACGGTTTTTTTTAATCAAGTGTAAATTGTTTTCTATGGCAAACGATAACACCCGCAAATTCAAACAGAATCAACTACTCTTTTGCACACAGACCTGAATTGTACAGTTCTCAAGACCTATTTATTTTGGTGAAGATCGGTTAAGGGGAAGGGGTAGTTTACTTGCAACGGTTTTTTTTAAACAAGTGTATTGACTTCGATGATCCTTAAGGAAATGGAAGTATGGTGATGGCAAAAAAAATCGTGTTCGAGATTACTGCAGATTCTGATTGTACTACACTCAAAACATGAAAAAATATCGGTATGGAAAACCATACATGACTTCCATATTCTAAGATTTAAATTTAAAATCATTTTCGAAATGAAATATTACCATAGAAACTACTTCTTTCTACTTACTGCTTCAGCCTTAACCACAGTACTGTGGTCACTAACATATACCACCTCACGTTATCGCACTCGATTTTCACTGATGATGGAAGTCAATGGCATTGCCGAAACGTCTGGTTTTGTAGAAAACATTGGACTACGGCCAAATATCCCGGGAAGGAATTTTAACAAAAACTACTTCTTTGTTGCCGATAACGTTGTACACATATATATAAAAAATATGCATAAAATTAATGGCTTGTATAAGTTAATGATTGATCTCCATTAAGTAGTGCTCAAGTTTCCAAAGTTTTAATATTATGATGTCCGTAATTAAAACATCAGAGCAGGTTTAGTGTGAATGAGGGTATACCGTGGACTAAAATTTTCAACATTTCCTATTGAGCGTTGCTTAGAGTAAAGCTGCGAATCTACAGTGTATGTTTCACAGAACAAACACGCGAAAAAGAAGGAGCGCTCTGAAGTCACTCATGGACCCTCAGCATCTTGCAGAGGGTTCATTCCCTAAAGACGAAAAGTCTATCTATGAATCGTTCCTCTGTAAACACGTGCAGTTACACTGCCCAGCGATCCACAGGAAGCAAATTGATGTCCATTTTTTCGGCTTGCACGCGTTATGTTGGTGTGGGTTTCGGCACTTTCCATTTAAAAAGCGTGCAAATGTAAGAAAATAAACATGAGTGAGGCCAGAATTAACGCGAATTTTGTGTGTGTGTGTGTGTGTGTGTGTGTCTTCCCTGCCTTTTTATTGCTGTAGTCATAATAATAAAATGGAAACGTAAACATTACATAACTGAGATATGCTTACCTGCCACGCACGATATATTATTTTATACATGTACGAAGTGTGTTCAAAAAAAGACCGAACTATTTGTGTAGCACGTCAACTAGCGCATAGAGCCAGCTGCAGAATTAAGTGCTGCTAGCGACAGGTTTTGACGCATGAATGCCGTTTTCTCTGTTCCGTCACGATCTTCAGTCTTCGAGCTACACGCGCTGTAGTGGGCACGGGCACACACCGTCCGGCGGATTTATAACGAAGTGAGAATGAAGATCTTAACACAACGTGTGTGTATAAAATTTTGCTGCTGACTTCGTAAAATCTTTACAGAGCTATTTCCATTGTCTTCCAAAGTTTTCATTACCATTTGCATTGGTACGCAGTTGTTGACCGATTTCAAAACGGGTCTCTTTCTGATTGTCGTCAACAAACACAGTAAGAATTTTTCAGTGATACGATACATTTAAATTTTTCTATCAAAATTTAATTTTACGATCTTAAATGGATTCTGTCAGAAAGTATCGGCATTTAAACGATGATTTACAATTACCACATCACGAGCTCTCTTCCCATGATCTTCGATATCGCTTTGATCTGCACTGACCATTGTTTTTCCCTCTTTAAAAATTCTTAAACTAATCGTTTGCCTCACGCAGGCTTCCGTGTATGCTTAATTGAAAACCAGAATGTCTCTGAAAAGTTTTAACCTAGTTTTGCTGAAAAATTTCATACGCACACGTTGTTCTCGCAGTCTTTCTTAATCGCTTTGTCACTAATCCGCCGGCCAGCGTGTGCACATCCCCACTCAATGTGATATACCTCAAAGACTACTGCTAATAGCGGAACACAATAAGTGGTAGTTTATTGTCAAAAACTACTGCTAGGTGCGCGCAAAGTCGTGGCGCGTCGTTTGTGCGGACTGATGTGTTACTCAAAAAGTTTGGTCTTTTTATGAACACACCTCGTATATTAACTCATACATAATTTACATTAAAATGAAAAAATTATAATTTTATTGCCTGGCAACAAAATTATTTTATTTTTAACAATTACACATTGTTTCAAAAAGTTTAAATGCATTATCAAGTACTTTACTGTTGTTAAAACATAAAAGGTTGCAGGTGAACTACCCCTTGCCCTTAACCGATCTTCACCAAAATCGAAAATCCTTGAGATCTCTACAATTGAGGGACGTATGCAAAAAATTATTTGATTCTGTTTGAATTAGTGGCTGTTATCGTTTGCCATAGAAAATACGGTAGATAAAAAAAACCTTGCAGGTAAACTACCCCTTCCCCTTAACCGATCTTCACCAAAAACAATAGGTCTTGAGTACTCTACAAATCAGCGCTGTATGCAAAAAAATATTTGATTCTGTTTGAATTTGTGGCTGTTATAGTTTGCCATAGAAAATTACCCTTGATAAAAAAACGTTGCAGGTAAACTACCCCTTTCCCTTAACCGATCTTCACCAAAAACAATAGGTCTTGAGAACTCTACAATATAGGTCTGTATGCAAATAATCTTTTGATTCTGTTTGAATTTGCGGCTGTTATCGTTTGCCATAGAAATTACCCTTGTTAAAACATAAAATGTTCCAGGTAAACTACCCCTTTCCCTTAACCGATCTTCACCAAAAACAATAGATCTTGAGAACTCTACAATTCAGGGCTGTATGCGAAACATTATTTGATTCTGTTTGAATTTGTGGCTGTTATCGTTTGCCAAAAAAAAAAAATTACCCTTGATTAAAAAAAACCGTTGCAGGTAAACTACCCCTTTCCCCAACCGATCTTCACCAAAAACAATAGGTCGTGAGTACTCTACAAATCAGGGCTGTATGTAAAAAATTATTTGATTCTGTTTGAATTTGCGGCTGTTATCGTTTGCCATAGAAAAAAATCTACACACACACACACCCACACACACTTTTCGAAAAACGACTTTTTTCATGTGTTGAGTGCAGTACAATCAGAATCTGCAATAATGTCGAACACGATTTTTTTTGGCATCACCATACTTCCATTTCCTTAAGGAATATGGAAATAAAAGTCATTTTTCGAAAAATGTCTCTGTGTGTGTCTGTCTGTAGATTTTTTACTTCCATATTCCTTAAGGAATGGAAGTATGGTGATGGCAAAAAAAATCGTGTTCAAGATTATTGCAGATTCTGATTCTACTACACTCAAAACATGAAAAAAAGTCGTTTTCCGAAAAGTGTCTGTGTGTGTGTCTGTCTGTCTGTAGATTTTTTTTCTATGGCAAACGATAACTGCCGCAAATTCAAACAGAATCAAATAATTTTTTGCATACAGCCCTGATTTGTAGAGTACTCGCGACCTATTGTTTTTGGTGAAGATCGGTTGAGGGAAAGGGGTAGTATACCTGCAACGGTTATTTTTAGCAAGGGTAATTTTGTTTGTTTGGCAAACGATAACAGCCGCAAATTCAAACAGAATCAAATAATGTTTCGCATACAGCCCTGAATTGTAGAGTTCTCAAGATCTGTTGATTTTGGTGAAGATCGGTTAAGGGAAAGGGGTAGTTTGCCTGTAACGTTTTATGTTTTAACAAGGGTATTTCCTATGGCAAACGATAACAGCCGCAAATTCAAACAGAATCAAAAGATTATTTGCATACAGCCCTAAATTGTAGAGTTCTCAAGACCTATTGTTTTTGGTGAAGATCGGTTGAGGGAAAGGGGTAGTTTACCTACAACGTTTTTTTAACAAGGGTATTTTCTATGGCAAACGATAACAGCCGCAAGTTCAAACAGAATCAAATAATTTTCTGCATACAGCCCTGATTTGTAGAGTACTCAAGACCTATTGTTTTTGGTGAAGATCGGTTGAGGGGAAGGGGTAGTTTACCTGCAACGTTTTTTTTTCTATGGCAAACGATAACTGCCACAAATTCAAACAGAATCAAATAATTTTTTGCATACATCCCTGAATTGTAGAGGTCTCAAGGACTTTCGATTTTGGTGAAGATCGGTTAAGGGGAAGGGGTAGTTTACCTGCAACCTTTTACGTTTTAACAAGAGTAAAGTACTTGAAAATTTATTTAAACTTTTTGAAACAATGGTAATTGTTGAAAATAAAATAATTTTGTTGCCAGGTAACAAAAATAAAGTCATTTTGATTATAAAATATAAATATTTACAAGAAAAGAATTTTCAGTTTTCAAAATTTAAATATATTTTTATAAAACAATGGGTTCTTCATTGAGGTGGGGACTTGACGACAGTGACAGGGCTTTCCACCAAATTCAGCAGAGTGACAGGTAGGCCCAACTCTGATTGGCTCCTCAGATTCCCCCAGCGTTAGTAGGTTCTATGAAAATATTTTATTTCAAAAATGATTTTAAATATAAATCTTAGATATGTTTTATAAATCTCATGTTTTATGTTTTAACATGGGTAATTTTTTATATAACGAACCATAACTGCCGTAAATTCAAACAGAATCAAATAATTTTTTACATATGTGCCTGAGCTATAGAGAACTCAATGTCTGTTGATTTTGGTGAAGATCGGTTACGGGGAAAGGGCAGTTTACCAGAAACATTTTTTGTTGTAACATGAGTAAAGTACTTAATTTTGATAAAGTATCCTGATAAGATCTTAATAATCCACTGTAGAAACGTAGATGAAATATCTATAAATGAAGAGGCTAGTTGAACGGGCTGGGGGTAATTTTCTATAAATCAAAATTATAGTTGAAGGGGGAGGGGATAATTTTTTTTTATATGTGTACTACGTTATTGGCAACAAAGAAGTATTTTTTTGTTAAAATTCCTTCCCTGGCTGTTTGGCTGAAAATGATTTTAAATATAAATCTTAGAATATGGAAGTCATGTATGGTTCTCCATACCGATATTTTACTTTTTGTAATTATGTTCTTGTAAATAAATATTCCATGTACTTTATTAATGTAATCTTATAGTTACTGATAAAGTAACAAAGCCCAAATGTCTGTGTGGTATTTTTGTTGTAATAATATTTGTCTGATATGTATTATTTTTGCAATGTTTTTATGTATATTCTCTGAAGAAATGAATTGTTCATTCTCCTTAATATTTATGAATTATTGATACCATAGAATTGAAACTGTTTTGTATAAATTTTGTAATAAAAATCAATGTACTTGTAAGTCATTTTTTATCACTAACCTAGTGACCATAACACATTCCTTGTGCAATGCAAGTAGGCCTACCAAAAATGTATATCCCCAATTTTTACTTCCATATTCCTTAAGGAAATGGAAGTATGGTGATGGCAAAAAAAATAGTTTATCTGCAACCTTTTACGTTTTAACAACAGTAAAGTACTTGAAAATTCATTTAAACTTTTTGAAACAATGGTAATTGTTAAAAATAAAATAATTTTGTTGCCAGGCAATAAAATTATAATTATTCATTTTAATGTAAGTCATGTATGAGTTAATAGTATACTGGATTAATTTACACTCAAAATGTACAAACAGAAAATTTTGTTACAAACATCAATATCATTCGTGGCAGGCAAGCATATCTCAGTTATGTAATGTTTATGTTTCCATTTTATTATTATGACTACCGCAATAAAAAGACAGGGAAGACACACACACACACAAAATTCACGTAATTTCTGGCCTCACTCATGTTTATTTTCTTATATTTGCACGCTTTTTAAATGGTAAGTGCCGAAACCCATACCAACATAACGCGTGCAAGCCGAAAAAGTGTCCAGCGTGGATAGCGATTTGCTTCCTGTGGATCGCTGGGCAGTGTAACTGCACATGTTTATAGAGGAACGATTCATAGACAGACTTTTCGTCTTTAGGGAATGAACCCTCTGCAAGATGCTGAGGGTCCATGAGTGACTTAGGAGTGCTCCTTATTTTTCGCGTGTTTGTTCTGTGAAACGTACGCTGTAGATTCGCAGCTTTACTCTACGCAATGCTCAATAGGAAATGTTGAAAATTTTTGTCGGTGGTGTACCCTCATACACACTATACCTGCTCTGATGTTTTAATTACGGACATCATAATATTAAAACTTTGGAAACTTGAGCACTACTTAATGGAGATCAATCATTAACTTATACAAGCCATTAATTTTATGCATATTTTTTATATATATCAGTGGCGAAGCTAGTAGTTAATGAATGGGTAGGCAAAAATCTTATCTTAAATTTTTTTTAAGGAGTCACTAAAAGGACGGTGGTTCAAATCGGATGCTGAGGTAGAGTTTGCTGTAACCGAATGGTTCCACACAAACAGTCATAAGAATTTTACTAGCAGGGAATCTACAGGTTAGCGCAACAGTGGAACTCATGTCTTAATGTTATTGGAGACTTCTTTTAAAATCGTTGACTAAAAAATGCTTTACAGCTCTATACGTGTTTCTATTGAACAATCCTTGTATTAGTCATACACAATAATACAACTGATTGAACGTCAAATTTTTAAACTTGATTAGTTTCTATATATATGTTTAACGTTACAAATAATTCAAATACCAATCTTGATCATCTGTTAGTTCAGCGGAATAACAGTGACAATTTTAATAACCGCATAAAATAAACACAATTAGAAACAACACAGGCGCTTTAACTTAACTGTTTGGACCACAGAAGTGAGGCATGCCTCAACGCTCTATGTGTACAGCGCGGGACAATCCCCCCTCCCGTCACTTCCCTATCTCACCACTACATTGCTTACATACGATGTATACAAAAAACGCTGAGGCAAGTTCAGGTTGCCTCATTCGCTTTAAACGAGCTATGCTGAATCTCACCTGTCACCATCTAGCGGTCGCTCAATAAAGCACGTTTCGGTTTAATAAATTTGACAGTCGCAGTAACAATGTATAATCTTTACGTTATGTAGTTCATACGTATTTATACTTTTTATTCTACAGAATTTTTTAGGGTAGGCATTGCCTCAATTGCCTCCATGTAACTTCGCCACTGATATATATGTGTACAACGTTATCGGCAATAAAGAAGTAGTTTTTGTTAAAATTCCTTCCCGGGATATTTGGCCGTAGTCCAATGTTTTCTACAAAACCAGACGTTTCGGCAATGCCATCGACTTCCATCATCAGTGAAAATCGAGTGCGATAACGTAAGGTGGTATACGTTAGTGACCACAGTACTGTGGTTAAGGCTGAAGCAGTAAGTAGAAAGAAGTAGTTTCTATGGTAATATTTCATTTCGAAAATGATTTTAAATATAAATCTTAGAATATGGAAGTCATGTATGGTTCTCCATACCGATATTTTACTTCCATGTTCATTAAGGAAATGGAAGTATGGTGATGGCAAAAAAAAAAAACGTGTTCCAGATTATTGCAGATTCTGATTGTACTACACTCAAAACATGAAAAAAAGTCGTTTTTCGAAAAGTGTCTGTCTGTCTATAGATTTTTTTTCTATGGCAAATGATAACAGCCACAAATTCAAACTGAATCAAATCATTTTTTGCATATAGCCCTGATTTGTAGAGCACTCACGACCTATGGTTTTTGGTCAAGATCGGTTGAGGGGAAGGGGTAGTTTACCTGCAACGGTTTTTTTTAAAATCAAGGGTAATTGTTTTCTATGGCAAACGATAACAGCCGCAAATTCAAACAGAATCATATAATATTTTGCATACAGCCCTGAATTGTAGAGTTCTCAACACCTATCGTTTTTGGTGAAGATCGGTTAAGGGAAAGGGGTAGTTTACCAGCAATGGTTTTTTATCAAGGGTAATTTTTTTCTATGGTAAACGATAACAGCCGCAAATTCAAACAGAATCAAATGATGTTTTGCATACAGCCCTAAAGTGTAGCGTTCTCACGATCTATTGATTTTGGTGAAGATCGGTTAAGGGAAAGGGGTAGTTTACCTGCTACATTTTATGTTTTAAAAGGGTATTTTCTATGGCAAACGATAAGAGCCGCAAATTCAAACAGAATCAAATAATTTTTTGCATACAGCCCTGATTTGTAGAGTGCTCACGACCTATTGTTTTTGGTGAAGATCGGTTGAGGGAAAGGGGTAGTTTACCTGCAACGGTTTTTTTTATCACGGGTAATTTTGTTTGTTTGGCAAATGATAACAGCCGCAAATTCAAACATAATCAAATATTGTTTTGCATACTGCCCTGAATTGTAGAGTTCTCAAGACCTTTTGTTTTTGGTGAAGATCGGTTAAGGGAAAGGGGTAGTTTACCTGCAACGTTTTATGTTTTAACAAGGGTATTTTCTATGGCAAACGATAAGAGCCGCAAATTCAAACAGAACCAAATAAGTTTTTGCATACAGCCCTGATTTCTTGAGTACAAAAGACCTATTGTTTATGGTGAAGATCGTTTAAGGGAAAGGGGTAGTTTACCAGCAACGGTTTTTTAGAGTCCCGCAAATTCAAACAGAATCAACTACTCTTTTGCACACAGCCCTGAATTGTACAGTTCTCACGACCTATTCATTTTGGTGAAGATCGGTTAAGGGGAAGGGGTAGTTTACTTGCAACGGTTTTTTTTTAAACAAGTGTATTGACTTCGATGATCCTTAAGGAAATGGAAGTATGGTGATGGCAAAAAAAATCGTGTTCGAGATTACTGCAGATTCTGATTGTACTACACTCAAAACATGAAAAAATATCGGTATGGAAAACCATACATGACTTCCATATTCTAAGATTTAAATTTAAAATCATTTTCGAAATGAAATATTACCATAGAAACTACTTCTTTCTACTTACTGCTTCAGCCTTAACCACAGTACTGTGGTCACTAACATATACCACCTCACGTTATCGCACTCGATTTTCACTGATGATGGAAGTCAATGGCATTGCCGAAACGTCTGGTTTTGTAGAAAACATTGGACTACGGCCAAATATCCAGGGAAGGAATTTTAACAAAAACTACTTCTTTGTTGCCGATAACGTTGTACACATATATATAAAAAATATGCATAAAATTAATGGCTTGTATAAGTTAATGATTGATCTCCATTAAGTAGTGCTCAAGTTTCCAAAGTTTTAATATTATGATGTCCGTAATTAAAACATCAGAGCAGGTTTAGTGTGAATGAGGGTATACCGTGGACTAAAATTTTCAACATTTCCTATTGAGCGTTGCTTAGAGTAAAGCTGCGAATCTACAGTGTATGTTTCACAGAACAAACACGCGAAAAAGAAGGAGCGCTCTGAAGTCACTCATGGACCCTCAGCATCTTGCAGAGGGTTCATTCCCTAAAGACGAAAAGTCTATCTATGAATCGTTCCTCTGTAAACACGTGCAGTTACACTGCCCAGCGATCCACAGGAAGCAAATTGATGTCCATTTTTTCGGCTTGCACGCGTTATGTTGGTGTGGGTTTCGGCACTTTCCATTTAAAAAGCGTGCAAATGTGAGAAAATAAACATGAGTGAGGCAACATGAATTAACGCGAATTTTGTGTGTGTGTGTGTGTGTGTGTGTGTGTGTGTCTTCCCTGCCTTTTTATTGCTGTAGTCATAATAATAAAATGGAAACGTAAACATTACATAACTGATATATGCTTACCTGCCACGCACGATATATTATTTTATACATGTACGAAGTGTGTTCAAAAAAAGACCGAACTATTTGTGTAGCACGTCAACTAGCGCATAGAGCCAGCTGCAGAATTAAGTGCTGGTAGCGACAGGTTTTGACGCATGAATGCCGTTTTCTCTGTTCCGTCACGATCTTCAGTCTTCGAGCTACACGCGCTGTAGTGGGCACGGGCACACACCGTCCGGCGGATTTATAACGAAGTGAGAATGAAGATCTTAACACGTGTGTGTATAAAATTTTGCTGCTGACTTCGTAAAATCTTTACAGAGCTATTTCCATTGTCTTCCAAAGTTTTCATTACCATTTGCATTGGTACGCAGTTGTTGACCGATTTCAAAACGGGTCTCTTTCTGATCGTCGTCAACAAACACAGTAAGAATTTTTCAGTGATACGATACATTTAAATTTTTCTATCAAAATTTAATTTTACGATCTTAAATGGATTCTGTCAGAAAGTATCGGCATTTAAACGATGATTTACAATTACCATATCACGAGCTCTCTTCCCATGATCTTCGATATCGCTTTGATCTGCACTGACCATTGTTTTTCCCTCTTTAAAAATTCTTAAACTAATCGTTTGCCTCACGCAGGCTTCCGCGTATGCTTAATTGAAAACCAGAATGTCTCTGAAAAGTTTTAACCTAGTTTTGCTGAAAAATTTCATACGCACACGTTGTTCTCGCGGTCTTTCTTAATCGCTTTGTCACTAATCCGCCGGCCAGCGTGTGCACATCCCCACTCAATGTGATATACCTCAAAGACTACTGCTAATAGCGGAACACAATAAGTGGTAGTTTATTGTCAAAAACTACTGCTAGGTGCGCGCAAAGTCGTGGCGCGTCGTTTGTGCGGATTGATGTGTTACTCAAAAAGTTTGGTCTTTTTATGAACACACCTCGTATATTAACTCATACATAATTTACATTAAAATGAAAAAATTATAATTTTATTGCCTGGCAACAAAATTATTTTATTTTTAACAATTACACATTGTTTCAAAAAGTTTAAATGCATTATCAAGTACTTTACTGTTGTTAAAACATAAAAGGTTGCAGGTAAACTAACCCTTGCCCTTAACAGATCTTCACCAAAATCGAAAATCCTTGAGATCTCTACAATTGAGGGACGTATGCAAAAAATTATTTGATTCTGTTTGAATTAGTGGCTGTTATCGTTTGCCATAGAAAATACGGTAGATAAAAAAAAACCTTGCATGTAAACTACCCCTTCCCCTTAACCGATCTTCACCAAAAACAATAGGTCTTGAGTACTCTACAAATCAGCGCTGTATGCAAAAAAATATTTGATTCTGTTTGAATTTGCGGCTATTATCATTTGCCATAGAAAATTACCCTTGATAAAAAAATGTTGCAGGTAAACTACCCCTTTCCCTTAACCGATCTTCACCAAAAACAATAGGTCTTGAGAACTCCACAATATAGGTCTGTATGCAAATAATCTTTTGATTCTGTTTGAATTTGCGGCTGTTATCGTTTGCCATAGAAATTACCCTTGTTAAAACATAAAACGTTCCAGGTAAACTACCCCTTTCCCTTAACCGATCTTCACCAAAAACAATAGATCTTGAGAACTCTACAATTCAGGGCTGTATGCGAAACATTATTTGATTCTGTTTGAATTTGTGGCTGTTATCGTTTGCCAAAAAAAAAAATTACCCTTGATTAAAAAAAACCGTTGCAGGTAAACTACCCCTTTCCCCAACCGATCTTCACCAAAAACAATAGGTCGTGAGTACTCTACAAATCAGGGCTGTATGCACAAAATTATTTGATTCTGTTTGAATTTGCGGCTGTTATCGTTTGCCATAGAAAAAAATCTACACACACACACACACACACACACACACACACACACACCCACACACACTTTTCGAAAAACGACTTTTTTCATGTGTTGAGTGTAGTACAATCAGAATCTGCAATAATCTCGAACACGATTTTTTTTGGCATCACCATACTTCCATTTCCTTAAGGAATATGGAAGTAAAACTCATTTTTCGAAAAGTGTCTGTGTGCGTGTCTGTCTGTAGATTTTTTACTTCCATATTCCTTAAGGAATGGAAGTATGGTGATGGCAAAAAAAATCGTGTTCGAGATTATTGCAGATTCTGATTCTACTACACTCAAAACATGATAAAAAGTCATTTTCCGAAAAGTGTCTGTGTGTGTGTCTGTCTGTCTGTAGATTTTTTTTCTATGGCAAACGATAACTGCCGCAAATTCAAACAGAATCAAATAATTTTTTGCATACAGCCCTGATTTGTAGAGTACTCGCGACCTATTGTTTTTGATGAAGATCGGTTGAGGGAAAGGGGTAGTATACCTGCAACGGTTTTTTTTTAACAAGGGTAATTTTGTTTGTTTGGCAAACGATAACAGCCGCAAATTCAAACAGAATCAAATAATGTTTCGCATACAGCCCTGAATTGTAGAGTTCTCAAGATCTGTTGATTTTGGTGAAGATCGGTTAAGGGAAAGGGGTAGTTTACCTGTAACGTTTTATGTTTTAACAAGGGTATTTCCTATGGCAAACGATAACAGCCGCAAATTCAAACAGAATCAAAAGCTTATTTGCATACAGCCCTAAATTGTAGAGTTCTCAAGACCTATTGTTTTTGGTGAAGTTCGTTTGAGGGAAAGGGGTAGTTTACCTGCAACGTTTTTTTAACAAGGGTATTTTCTATGGCAAACGATAACAGCCGCAAATTCAAACAGAATCAAATAATATTTTGCATACAGCCCTGATTTGTAGAGTACTCGCGACCTATTGTTTTTGATGAAGATCGGTTGAGGGAAAGGGGTAGTATACCTGCAACGGTTTTTTTTTAACAAGGGTAATTTTGTTTGTTTGGCAAACGATAACAGCCGCAAATTCAAACAGAATCAAATAATGTTCCGCATACAGCCCTGAATTGTAGAGTTCTCAAGATCTGTTGATTTTGGTGAAGATCGGTTAAGGGAAAGGGGTAGTTTACCTGTAACGTTTTATGTTTTAACAAGGGTATTTCCTATGGCAAACGATAACAGCCGCAAATTCAAACAGAATCAAAAGCTTATTTGCATACAGCCCTAAATTGTAGAGTTCTCAAGACCTATTGTTTTTGGTGAAGTTCGTTTGAGGGAAAGGGGTAGTTTACCTGCAACGTTTTTTTAACAAGGGTATTTTCTATGGCAAACGATAACAGCCGCAAATTCAAACAGAATCAAATAATATTTTGCATACAGCCCTGATTTGTAGAGTACTCAAGACCTATTGTTTTTGGTGAAGATCGGTTAAGGGAAAGGGGTAGTTTACCTGTAACGTTTTATGTTTTAACAAGGGTATTTCCTATGGCAAACGATAACAGAAGCAAATTCAAACAGAATCAAAAGATTTTCTGCATACAGCCCTAAATTGTAGAGTTCTCAAGACCTATTGTTTTTGGTGAAGATCGGTTGAGGGAAAGGGGTAGTTTACCTGCAACATTTTTTTAACAAGGGTATTTTCTATGGCAAACGATAACAGCCGCAAATTCAAACAGAATCAAATAATGTTTTGCATACAGCCCTGATTTGTAGAGTACTCAAGACCTATTGTTTTTGGTGAAGATCGGTTAAGGGGAAGGGGTAGTTTACCTGCAACGTTTTTTTATCAAGCGTATTATCTATGGCAAACGATAACAGCCGCAAATTCAAACAGAATCAAATAATTTTTTGCATACGTCCCTGAATTGTAGAGGTCTCTACGACTTTAGATTTTGGTGAAGATCGGTTAAGGGGAAGGGGTAGTTTACCTGCAACCTTTTACGTTTTAACAAGAGTAAAGTACTTGAAAATTTATTTAAACTTTTTGAAACAATGGTAATTGTTATAAATAAAATAATTTTGTTGCCAGGCAATAAAATTATAATTTTTTCATTTTAATGTAATATAATATTTTTCATTTAATACAGCAATAAAAAGGCAGGTAAGACACAGCCTGGCTGTTTGGCTGAAAATGATTTTAAATATAAATCTTAGAATATGGAAGTCATGTATGGTTCTCCATACCGATATTTTTCTATGGCAAACGATAACAGCCGCAAATTCAAACTGAATCAAACAATTTTTTGCATACAGCCCTGATTTGTAGAGTACTCACGACCTATTGTTTTTGGTGAAGATCAGTTGAGGGAAAGGGGTAGTTTACCTGCAACATTTTTTTTTTAATCAAGGGTAATTGTTTTCTATGGCAAACGATAACAGCCACAAATTCAAACAGAATCAACTACTCTTTTGCATACAGCCCTCAATTGTAGAGTTCTCAAGACCTATTGTTTTTGGTGAAGATCGGTTAAGGGAAAGGGGTAGTTTACCTGCAACGTTTTATGTTTTAAAAGGGTATTTTCTATGGCAAACGATAAAAGCCGCAAATTCTGACAGAATCAAATAATGTTTTGCATACAGCCCTGATCTGTAGAGTACTCAAGCCTTATTGTTTTAGGTGAAGATCGGTTAAGGGGAAGGGGTAGTTTACCTGCAACGTTTTATGTTTTAAAAGGGTATTTTTTATGGCAAACGATAAGAGTTCAAATTCAAACAGAATCAAATAATTTTTTGCATGTAGACCTGATTTGTAGAGTACTCAAGACCTATTGATTTTGGTGAAGATCGGTTAAGGGAAAGGGGTAGTTTACCTGCAACGGTTTTTTTTAAACAAGTATAATTTTTTTACTTCCATGTTCCTTAAGGAAATGGAAGTATGGTGAAGCTCATAATAATCCACTGTAGAAACGTAGATGAAATATCTATAAATGAAGAGGTTAGGTGAACAGGGTGGGGGTAATTTTCTATTATTAAAAATTATAGTTGAAGGTGGAGGGGAGAATTTTTTATGTGTACTACGTTATCGGCAACAAAGAAGTAGTTTTTTTTGTTAAAATTGCTTCCCGAGCTGTTTAGCCGTAGTCCAATGTTTTCTGTAAAACCAGACTTTCCTGCAGTGCCATCGACTGTCATCATCAGTGAAAATCGAGTGCGAAAACGTGAGGTGGTATACGTTAGTGACCACAGTACTGTGGTTAATGCTGAAGCAATAAGTAGAAAGACATAGTTTCTATGGAAATATTTCATTTCGAAATATGATTTTAAATATAATTCTCAGAACATGGAAGTCATGTATGGTTCTCCATACCGATATTTCTATGGCAAACGATAACAGCCTCAAATTCAAACAGAATCAACTACTCTTTTGCACACAGCCCTGAATTATAGAGTTCTCAATACCTATTGGTTTTGGTGAAGATCGGTTAAGGGAAAGGGGTAGTTTACCTGCAACGTTTTTTTATTGGGGGTAATTTTACTTCCATGTTCATTAAGGAAATGGAAGTATGGTGATGGCAAAAAAAATCGTGTTCGAGATTATTGCAGATTCTGATTGTACTACACTCAAAACATGAAAAAAAGTGATTTTTTGAAAAATGTGTGTGTGTGTGTAGATTTTTTTTCTATGGCAAACGATAACAGCCGCAAATTCAAACTGAATCAAATCATTTTTTTCATACAGCCCTGATTTGTAGAGTTCTCAAGACCTTTTGTTTTTTGTGAAGATAGGTTAAGGGAAAGGGGTAGTTTACCAGCAACGGTTTTTTTTAAATCAAGGGTAATTGTTTTATATGGCAAACGATAACAGCCGCAAATTCAAACAGAATCAACTACTCTTTTGCATACAGCCCTCAATTGTAGAGTTCTCAAGACCTATTGTTTTTGGTGAACATCGGTTAAGGGAAAAGGGTAGTTTGCCTGCAACATTTTATGTTTTAACAAGGGTATTTTAAATGGCAAACGATAACACCCGCAAATTCAAACAGAATCAAATGATTATTTGCATACAGCCCTAAATTGTGGAGTTCTCAATACCTATTGATTTTGGTGAAGATAGGTTAAGAGAAAGGGGTAGTTTACCTGCAACGTTTTATGTTTTAAAAGGGTATTTTCTATGGCAAACGATAAGAGCCGCAAATTCAAACAGAATCAAATAATGTTCTGCATACAGCCCTGATCTGTAGAGTACTCAAGACCTATTGTTTTAGGTGAAGATCGGTTAAGGATAAGGGGTAGTTTACCTGCAACGTTTTATGTTTTAAAATGGTATTTTTTATGGCAAACGATAAGAGTCGCAAATTCAAACAGAATCAAATAATTTTTTCCATGTAGCCCTGACTTGTAGAGTACTCAAGATCTATTTATTTTGGTGAAGATCGGTTAACGGAAAGGGGTAGTTTACCTGCAACGGTTTTTTTTAAACAAGTGTATTGACTTCGATGATCCTTAAGGAAATGGAAGTATGGTGATGGCAAAAAAAATCGTGTTCGAGATTATTGCAGATTCTGATTGTACTACACTCAAAACATGAAAAAATATCGGTATGGAGAACCATACATGACTTCCATATTCTAAGATTTAAATTTAAAATCATTTTCGAAATGAAATATTACCATAGAAACTACTTCTTTCTACTTACTGCTTCAGCCTTAACCACAGTACTGTGGTCACTAACATATACCACCTCACGTTATCGGACTCGATTTTCACTGATTATGGAAGTCGATGGCATTGCCGAAACGTCTGGTTTTGTAGAAAACATTGGACTACGGCCAAATATCCCGGGAAGGAATTTTAACAAAAACTACTTCTTTGTTGCCGATAACGTTGTACACATATATATAAAAAATATGCATAAAATTAATGGCTTGTATAAGTTAATGATTGATCTCCATTAAGTAGTGCTCAAGTTTCCAAAGTTTTAATATTATGATGTCCGTAATTAAAACATCAGAGCAGGTTTAGTGTGAATGAGGGTATACCGTGGACTAAAATTTTCAACATTTCCTATTGAGCGTTGCTTAGAGTAAAGCTGCAAATCTACAGTGTATGTTTCACAGAACAAACACGCGAAAAAGAAGGAGAGCTCCGAAGTCACTCATGGACCCTCAGCATCTTGCAGAGGGCTCATTCCCTAAAGACGAAAAGTCTATCTATGAATCGTTCCTCTGTAAACACGTGCAGTTACACTGCCCAGCGATCCACAGGAAGCAAATTGATGTCCATTTTTTCGGCTTTCACGCGTTATGTTGGTGTGGGTTTCGGCACTTTCCATTTAAAAAGCGTGCAAATGTAAGAAAATAAACATGAGTGAGGCCAGAAATAACGCGAATTTTGTGTGTGTGTGTGCGTGTCTTCCCTGCCTTTTTATTGCTGTAGTCATAATAATAAAATGGAAACGTAAACATTACATAACTGAGATATGCTTACCTGCCACGAACGATATATTATTTTATACAAGTACGAAGTGTGTTCAAAAAAAGACCGAACTGTTTGTGTAGCACGTCAACTAGCGCATACAGCCAGCTGCAGAATTAAGTGCTGCTAGCGACAGGTTTTGACGCATGAATGCCGTTTTCTCTGTTCCGTCCGGATCTTCAGTCTTCGAGCTACACGCGCTGTAGTGGGCACGGGCACACACCGTCTGGCAGATTTATAACGAAGTGAGAATGAAGATCTTAACACAACGTGTGTGTATAAAATTTTGCTGCTGACTTCGTAAAATCTTTACAGAGCTATTTCCATTGTCTTCCAAAGTTTTCATTACCATTTGCATTGGTATGCAGTTGTTGACCGATTTCAAAACGGGTCTCTTTCTGATCGTCGTCAACAAACACAGTAAGAATTTTTCAGTGATACGATACATTTAAATTTTTCTATCAAAATTTAATTTTACGATCTTAAATGGATTCTGTCAGAAAGTATCGGCATTTAAACGATGATTTACAATTACCACATCACGAGCTCTCTTCCCATGATCTTCAATATCGCTTTGATCTGCACTGACCATTGTTTTTCCCTCTTTAAAAATTCTTAAACTAATCGTTCACCTCACGCAGGCTTCCGCGTATGCTTAATTGAAAACCAGAATGTCTCTGAAAAGTTTTAACCTAGTTTTGCTAAAAAATTTCATACGCACACGTTGTTCTCGCGGTCTTTGTTAGTCGCTTTGTCACTAATCCGCCGGCCAGCGTGTGCACGTCCCCACTCAATGTGATATACCTCAAAGATTACTGCTAATAGCGGAACACAATAAGTGGTAGTTTATTGTCAAAAACTACTGCTAGGTGTGCGCAAAGTCGTGGCGCGTCGTTTGTGCGGATTGATGTGTTACTCAAAAAGTTTGGTCTTTTTATGAACACACCTCGTATATTAACTCATACATAATTTACATTAAAATGAAATAATTATAATTTTATTGCCTGGCAACAAAATTATTTTATTTTTAACAATTACACATTGTTTCAAAAAGTTTAAATGCATTATCAAGTACTTTACTGTTGTAAAACGTAAAAGGTTGCAGGTAAACTACCCCTTGCCCTGAACCGATCTTCACCAAAATCGAAAATCCTTGAGATCTCTATAATTGAGGGACGTATGCAAAAAATTATTTGATTCTGTTTGAATTAGTGGCTGTTATCGTTTGCCATAGAAAATTCGGTAGATAAAAAAACGTTGCAGGTAAACTACCCCTTCCCCTTAACCGATCTTCACCAAAAACAATAGGTCTTGAGTACTCTACAAATCAGCGCTGTATGCAAAAAAATATTTGATTCTGTTTGAATTTGCGGCTGTTATCGTTTGCCATAGAAAATTACCCTTGATAAAAAAACGTTGCAGGTAAACTACCCCTTTCCCTTACCCGATATTCACCAAAAACAATAGGTCTTGAGAACTCTACAATTTAGGGCTGTATGCAAATAATCTTTTGATTCTGTTTGAATTTGCGGCTGTTATCGTTTGCCATAGAAATTACCCTTGTTAAAACATAAAACGTTCCAGGTAAACTACCCCTTTCCCTTAACCGATCTTCACCAAAAACAATAGATCTTGAGAACTCTACAATTCAGGGCTGTATGCGAAACATTATTTGATTCTGTTTGAATTTGTGGCTGTTATCGTTTGCCAAATAAAAAATTACCCTTGATAAAAAAAAACCGTTGCAGGTAAACTACCCCTTTCCCCCAACCGATCTTCACCAAAAACAATAGGCCGTGAGTACTCTACAAATCAGGGCTGTATGCAAAAAATTATTTGATACTGTTTGAATTTGCGGCTGTTATCGTTTGCCATGGAAAAAAATCTACACACACACACACACACACACACACACACACACACACACACACACACACTTTTCGAAAAACGACTTTTTTCATGTGTTGAGTGTAGTACAATCAGAATCTGCAATAATCTCGAACACGATTTTTTTTTTGCATCACCATACTTCCATGTCCTTAAGGAATATGGAAGTAAAAGTCATTTTTCGAAAAGTGTCTGTGTGTGTGTCTGTCTGTAGATTTTTTTCTATGGCAAACGATAACAGCCGCAAATTCAAACTGAATCAAATAATTTTTTTGCATACAGCCCTGATTTGTAGAGTACTCACGACCTATTGTTTTTGGTGAAGATCAGTTGAGGGAAAGGGGTAGTTTACCTGCAACATTTTTTTTTAAATCAAGGGTAATTGTTTTCTATGGCAAACGATAACAGCCACAAATTCAAACAGAATCAACTACTCTTTTGCATACAGCCCTCAATTGTAGAGTTCTCAAGACCTATTGTTTTTGGTGAAGATCGGTTAAGGGAAAGGGGTAGTTTACCTGCAACGTTTTATGTTTTAACAAGGGTATTTTATATGGCAAACGATAACAGCCGCAAATTCAAACAGAATCAAATGATTATTTGCATACAGCCCTGATCTGTAGAGTACTCAAGACTTATTGTTTTAGGTGAAGATCGGTTAAGGGGAAGGGGTAGTTTACCTGCATCGTTTTATGTTTTAAAAGGGTATTTTTTATGGCAAACGATAAGAGTCAAATTCAAACAGAATCAAATAATTTTTTGCATGTAGACCTGATTTGTAGAGTACTCAAGACCTATTGATTTTGGTGAAGATCGGTTAAGGGAAAGGGGTAGTTTACCTGCAACGGTTTTTTTTAAACAAGTATAATTTTTTTACTTCCATGTTCCTTAAGGAAATGGAAGTATGGTGAAGCTCATAATAATCCACTGTAGAAACGTAGATGAAATATCTATAAATGAAGAGGTTAGGTGAACAGGGTGGGGGTAATTTTCTATTATTAAAAATTATAGTTGAAGGTGGAGGGGAGAATTTTTTATGTGTACTACGTTATCGGCAACAAAGAAGTAGTTTTTTGTTAAAATTGCTTCCCGAGCTGTTTCGCCGTAGTCCAATGTTTTCTGTAAAACCAGACTTTTCTGCAGTGCCATCGACTGCCATCATCAGTGAAAATCGAGTGCGAAAACGTGAGGTGGTATACGTTAGTGACCACAGTACTGTGGTTAATGCTGAAGCAATAAGTAGAAAGACATAGTTTCTATGGAAATATTTCATTTCGAAATATGATTTTAAATATAATTCTCAGAACATGGAAGTCATGTATGGTTCTCCATACCGATATTTCTATGGCAAACGATAACAGCCTCAAATTCAAACAGAATCAACTACTCTTTTGCACACAGCCCTGAATTATAGAGTTCTCAATACCTATTGGTTTTGTTGAAGATCGGTTAAGGGAAAGGGGTAGTTTACGTGCAACGTTTTTTTATTGGGGGTAATTTTACTTCCATATTCATTAAGGAAATGGAAGTATGTATGGTGATGGCGAAAAAAATCGTGTTCGAGATTATTGCAGATTCTGATTGTACTACACTCAAAACATGAAAAAAGTCATTCTTCGAAAAGTGTGTGTGTGTGTGTGTGTGTGTAGATTTTTTTTCTATGGCAAACGATAACAGCCGCAAATTCAAACTGAATCAAATCATTTTTTTCATACAGCCCTGATTTGTAGAGTTCTCAAGACCTTTTGTTTTTGGTGAAGATCGGTTAAGGGAAAGGGGTAGTTTACCAGCAACGGTTTTTTTTTAATCAAGGGTAATTGTTTTATATGGCAAACGATAACAGCCGCAAATTCAAACAGAATCAACTACTCTTTTGCATACACCCCTCAATTGTAGAGTTCTCAAGACCTATTGTTTTTGGTGAAGATCGGTTAAGGGAAAAGGGTAGTTTGCCTGCAACATTTTATGTTTTAACAAGGGTATTTTATATGGCAAACGATAACACCCGCAAATTCAAACAGAATCAAATGATTATTTGCATACAGCCCTAAATTGTGGAGTTCTCAATACCTATTGATTTTGGTGAAGATAGGTTAAGAGAAAGGGGTAGTTTACCTGCAACGTTTTATGTTTTAAAAGGGTATTTTCTATGGCAAACGATAAGAGACGCAAATTCAAACAGAATCAAATAATGTTCTGCATACAGCCCTGATCTGTAGAGTACTCAAGACCTATTGTTTTAGGTGAAGATCGGTTAAGGGTAAGGGGTAGTTTACCTGCAACGTTTTATGTTTTAAAAGGGTATTTTTTATGGCAAACGATGAGTCGCAAATTCAAACAGAATCAAATAATTTTTTCCATGTAGCCCTGATTTGTAGAGTACTCAAGACCTATTTATTTTGGTGAAGATCGGTTAACGGAAAGGGGTAGTTTACCTGCAACAGTTTTTTTTAAACAAGTGTATTGACTTCGATGATCCTTAAGGAAATGGAAGTATGGTGATGGCAAAAAAAATCATGTTCGAGATTATTGCAGATTCTGATTGTACTACACTCAAAACATGAAAAAATATCGGTATGGAGAACCATACATGACTTCCAAATTCTAAGATTTAAATTTAAAATCATTTTCGAAATGAAATATTACCATAGAAACTACTTTTTCTACTTACTGCTTCAGCCTTAACCACAGTACTGTGGTCACTAACATATACCACCTCACGTTATCGCACTCGATTTTCACTGATGATGGAAGTCGATTGCATTGCCAAAACATCTGGTTTTGTAGAAAACATAGGACTACGGCCAAATATCCCGGGAAGGAATTTTAACAAAAACTACTTCTTTGTTGCCGATAACGTTGTACACATATATATATAAAAAATATGCATAAAATTAATGGCTTGTATAAGTTAATGATTGATCTCCATTAAGTAGTGCTCAAGTTTCCAAAGTTTTAATATTATGATGTCCGTAATTAAAACATCAGAGCAGGTTTAGTGTGAATGAGGGTATACCGTGGACTAAAAATTTTCAACATTTCCTATTGAGCGTTGCTTAGAGTAAAGCTGCGAATCTACAGTGTATGTTTCACAGAACAAACACGCGAAAAAGAAGGAGCGCTCCGAAGTCACTCATGGACCCTCAGCATCTTGCAGAGGGTTCATTCCCTAAAGACGAAAAGTCTATCTATGAATCGTTCCTCTGTAAGCACGTGCAGTTACACTGCCCAGCGATCCACAGGAAGCAAATTGATGTCCATTTTTTCGGCTTGCACGCGTTATGTTGGTGTGGGTTTCGGCACTTTCCATTTAAAAAGCGTGCAAATGTAAGAAAATAAACATGAGTGAGGCCAGAAATAACGCGAATTTTGTGTGTGTGCGTCTTCCCTGCCTTTTTATTGCTGTAGTCATAATAATAAAATGGAAACGTAAACATTACATAACTGAGATATGCTTACCTGCCACGAACGATATATTATTTTATACATGTACGAAGTGTGTTCAAAAAAAGACCGAACTATTTGTGTAGCACGTCAACTAGCGCATAGAGCGCGCTGCAGAATTAAGTGCTGCTAGCGACAGGTTTTGACGCATGAATGCCGTTTTCTCTGTTCCGTCCCGATCTTCAGTCTTCGAGCTACACGCGCTGTAGTGGGCACGGGCACACACCGTCCGGCGGATTTATAACGAAGTGAGAATGAAGATCTTAACACAACGTGTGTATATAAAATTTTGCTGCTGACTTCGTAAAATCTTTACAGAGCTATTTCCATTGTCTTCCAAAGTTTTCATTACCATTTGCATTGGTACGCAGTTGTTGACCGATTTCAAAACGGGTCTCTTTCTGATCATCGTCAACAAACACAGTAAGAATTTTTCAGTGTTACGATACATTTAAATTTTTCTATCAAAATTTAATTTTACGATCTTAAATGGATTCTGTCAGAAAGTATCGGAATTTAAACGATGATTTACAATTACCACATCACGAGCTCTCTTCCCATGATCTTCGATATCGCTTTGATCTGCACTGACCATTGTTTTTCCCTCTTTAAAAATTCTTAAACTAATCGTTCACCTCACGCAGGCTTCCGCGTATGCTTAATTGAAAACCAGAATGTCTCTGAAAAGATTTAACCTAGTTTTGCTAAAAAATTTCATACGCACACGTTGTTCTCGCGGTCTTTCTTAATCGCTTTGTCACTAATCCGCCGGCCAGTGTGTGCACGCCCCACTCAATGTGATATACCTCAAAGCCTACTGCTAATAGCGGAACACAATAAGTGGTAGTTTGTTGTCAAAAACTATCGCTAGGTGTGCGCAAAGTCGCGGCGCGTCGTTTGTGCGGATTGATGTGTTAAACAAAAAGTTTGGTCTTTTTATGAACACACCTCGTATATTAACTCATACATAATTTACATTAAAATGAAAAAATTATAATTTTATTGCCTGGCAACAAAATTATTTTATTTTTAACAATTACCATTGTTTCAAAAAGTTTAAATGCATTATCAAGTACTTTACTGTTGTTAAAACATAAAAGGTTGCAGGTAAACTACCCCTTGCCCTTAACCGATCTTCACCAAAATCGAAAATCCTTGAGATCTCTATAATTGAGGGACGTATGGAAAAATTATTTGATTCTGTTTGAATTTGCGGCTGTTATCGTTTGCCATAGAAAATACGCTTGATAAAAAACCGTTGCAGGTAAACTACCCCTTCCCCTTAACCGATCTTCACCAAAAACAATAGGTCTTGAGTACTCTACAAATCAGCGCTGTATGCAAAAAAATATTTGATTCTGTTTGAATTTGCGGCTGTTATCGTTTGCCATAGAAAATTACCCTTGATAAAAAAACGTTGCAGGTAAACTACCCCTTTCCCTTAACCGATCTTCACCAAAAACAATAGGTCTTGAGAACTCTACAATTTAGGGCTGTATGCAAATAATCTTTTGATTCTGTTTGAATTTGCGGCTGTTATCGTTTGCCATAGAAAATACCCTTGTTAAAACATAAAACGTTGCAGGTAAACTACCCCCTTCCCTTAACCGATCTTCACCAAAAACAATAGGTCGTGAGTACTCTACAAATCAGGGCTGTATGCAAAAAATTATTTGATTCTGTCTGAATTTGCGGCTGTTATCGTTTGCCATAGAAAAAAATCTACACACACACACACACACACACACACACACACATTTCGAAAAACGACTTTTTTCATGTGTTGATCGTAGTACAATCAGAATCTGCAATAATCTCTAACACGATTTTTTTTTGCATCACCATACTTCCATTTCCTTAAGGAATATGGAAGTAAAAGTCATTTTTCAAAAAGTGTCTGTGTGTGTGTCTGTCTGTAGATTTTTTTTCTATGGCAAACGATAACAGCCGCAAATTCAAACTGAATCAAATCATTTTTTGCATACAGCCCTGATTTGTAGAGTACTCACGACCTATTGTTTTTGGTGAAGATCAGTTGAGGGAAAGGGGTAGTTTACTGCAACGGTTTTTTTTTAATAAAGGGTAATTGTTTTCTATGGCAAACGATAACAGCCACAAATTCAAAAAGAATCTACTACTCTTTTGCATACAGCCCTCAATTGTAAAGTTCTCAAGACCTATTGTTTTTGGTGAAGATCGGTTAAGGGAAAGGGGTAGTTTACCTGCAACGTTTTATGTTTTAACAAGGGTATTTTATATGGCAAACGATAGCAGCCGCAAATTCAAACAGAATCAATGATTATTTGCATACAGACCTAAATTGTGGAGTTCTCAAGATCTATTTATTTTGGTGATGTTTGGTTAAGGGAAAGGGGTAGTTTACCTGCTACGTTTTATGTTTTAAAAGGGTTATTTCTATGGCAAACGATAAAAGCCGCAAATTCTGACAGAATCAAATAATGTTTTGCATACAGCCCTGATCTGTAGAGTACTCAAGACCTATTGTTTTAGGTGAAGGTCGGTTAAGGGGAAGGGTTAGTTTACCTGCAACGTTTTATGCTTTAACAAGGGTATTTTTTATGGTAAACGATAACAGCCGCAAATTCAAACATAATCAAATAATATTTTGCATACAGCCCTGAATTGTAGAGTTCTCAAGACCTGTTTGTTTTGGTGAAGATCGGTTAAGGGAAAGGGGTAGTTTACCTGCAACGTTTTTTTTTAAAACAAGTATAATTTTTTTACTTCCATGTTCCTTAAGGAAATGGAAGTATGGTGAAGCTCATAATAATCCACTGTAGAAACGTAGATGAAATATCTATAAATGAAGAGGTTAGGTGAACAGGGTGGGGGTAATTTTCTATTATTAAAAATTATAGTTGAAGATGGAGGGGAGAATTTTTTATGTGTACTACGTTATTGCCAACAAAGAAGTAGTTCTTTGTTAAAATTGCTTCCCGAGCTGTTTAGCCGTAGTTCAATGTTTTCTGTAAAACCAGACTCTTCTGCAGTGCCATCGGCTGCCATCATCAGTGAAAATCGAGTGCGAAAACGTGAGGTGGTATACGTTAGTGACCACAGTACTGTGGTTAATGCTGAAGCAATAAGTAGAAAGACATAGTTTCTATGGAAATATTTCATTTCGAAATATGATTTTAAATATAATTCTCAGAACATGGAAGTCATGTATGGTTCTCCATACCGATATTTCTATGGCAAACGATAACAGCCTCAAATTCAAACAGAATCAACTACTCTTTTGCACACAGCCCTGAATTATAGAGTTCTCAATACCTATTCGTTTTGGTGAAGATCGGTTAAGGGAAAGGGGTAGTTTACCTGCAACGTTTTTTTTATTGGGGGTAATTTTACTTCCATGTTCATTAAGGAAATGGAAGTATGGTGATGGCAAAAAAAATCGTGTTCGAGATTATTGCAGATTCTGATTGTACTACACTCAAAACATGAAAAAGTCATTTTTCGAAAAGTGTCTGTGTGTGTGTGTGTGTGTGTGTGTGTGAGTGTGTGTGTGTGTGTGTGTGTAGATTTTTTTTCTATGGCAAACGATAACAGCCGCAAATTCAAACTGAATCAAATAATTTTTTTCATACAGCCCTGATTTGTAGAGTTCTCAAGACCTTTTGTTTTTGGTGAAGATCGGTTAAGGGAAGGGGTAGTTTACCAGCAACGGTTTTTTTTAAATCAAGGGTAATTGTTTTATATGGCAAACGATAACAGCCGCAAATTCAAACAGAATCAACTACTCTTTTGCATACAGCCCTCAATTGTAGAGTTCTCAAGACCTATTGTTTTTGGTGAAGATCGGTTAAGGGAAAAGGGTAGTTTGCCTGCAACATTTTATGTTTTAACAAGGGTATTTTATATGGCAAACGATAACACCCGCAAATTCAAACAGAATCAAATAATGTTCTGCATACAGCCCTAAATTGTAGAGTTCTCAACACCATTGATTTTGGTGAAGATAGGTTAAGAGAAAGGGGTAGTTTATCTGCAACGTTTTATGTTTTAAAAGGGTATTTTCTATGGCAAACGATAAGAGCCGCAAATTCAAACAGAATCAAATAATGTTCTGCATACAGCCCTGATCTGTAGAGTACTCAAGACCTATTGTTTTAGGTGAAGATCGGTTAAGGGTAAGGGGTAGTTTACCTGCAACGTTTTATGTTTTAAAAGGGTATTTTTTATGGCAAACGATAAGAGTCGCAAATTCAAACAGAATCAAATAATTTTTTCCATGTAGCCCTGATTTGTAGAGTACTCAAGATCTATTTATTTTGGTGAAGATCGGTTAAGGGAAAGGGGTAGTTTACCTGCAAGGTTTTTTTATTGGGGGTAATTTTACTTCCATGTTCATTAAGGAAATGGAAGTATGGTGATGGCAAAAAAAATCGTGTTCGAGATTATTGCAGATTCTGATTGTACTACACTCAAAATATGAAAAAATATCGGTATGGAGAACCATACATGACTTCCATATTCTAAGATTTAAATTTAAAATCATTTTCGAAATGAAATATACCATAGAAACTACTTCTTTCTACTTACTGCTTCAGCCTTAACCACAGTACTGTGGTCACTAACATATACCACCTCACGTTATCGCACTCGATTTTCACTGATGATGGAAGTCGATGGCATTGCCGAAACGTCTGGTTTTGTAGAAAACATTGGACTATGGCCAAATATCCCGGGAAGGAATTTTAACAAAAACTACTTCTTTGTTGCCGATAACGTTGTACACATATATATATATATATATATATATATAAAATATGCATAAAATTAATGGCTTGTATAAGTTAATGATTGATCTCCATTAAGTTGTGCTCAAGTTTCCAAAGTTTTAATATTATGATGTCCGTAATTAAAACATCAGAGCAGGTTTAGTGTGAATGAGGGTATACCGTGGACTAAAAATTTTCAACATTTCCTATTGAGCGTTGCTTAGAGTAAAGCTGCGAATCTACAGTGTATGTTTCACAGAACAAACACGCGAAAAAGAAGGAGCGCTCCGAAGTCACTCATGGACCCTCAGCATCTTGCAGAGGGTTCATTCCCTAAAGACGAAAAGTCTATCTATGAATCGTTCCTCTGTAAACACGTGCAGTTACACTGCCCAGCGATCCACAGGAAGCAAATTGATGTCCATTTTTTCGGCTTGCACGCGTTATGTTGGTGTGGGTTTCGGCACTTTCCATTTAAAAAGCGTGCAAATGTAAGAAAATGAACATGAGTGAGGCCAGAATAACGCGAATTTTGTGTGTGTGTGTGTCTTCCCTGCCTTTTTATTGCTGTAGTCATAATAATAAAATGGAAACGTAAACATTACATAACTGAGATATGCTTACCTGCCACGAACGATATATTATTTTATACATGTACAAAGTGTGTTCAAAAAAAGACCGAACTATTTGTGTAGCATGTCAACTAGCGCATAGAGCGCGCTGCAGAATTAAGTGCTGCTAGCGACAGGTTTTGACGCATGAATGCCGTTTTCTCTGTTCCGTCCCGATCTTCAGTCTTCGAGCTACACGCGCTGTAGTGGGCACGGGCACACACCGTCCGGCGGATTTATAACGAAGTGAGAATGAAGATCTTAACACAACGTGTGTGTATAAAATTTTGCTGCTGACTTCGTAAAATCTTTACAGAGCTATTTCCATTGTCTTCCAAAGTTTTCATTACCATTTGCATTGGTACGCAGTTGTTGACCGATTTCAAAACGGGTCTCTTTCTGATCGTCGTCAACAAACACAGTAAGAATTTTTCAGTGATACGATACATTTAAATTTTTCTATCAAAATTTAATTTTACGATCTTAAATGGATTCTGTCAGAAAGTATCGGAATTTAAACGATGATTTACAATTACCACATCACGAGCTCTCTTCCCATGATCTTCGATATCGCTTTGATCTGCAATGACCATTGTTTTTCCCTCTTTAAAAATTCTTAAACTAATCGTTCGCCTCACGCAGGCTTCCGCGTATGCTTAATTGAAAACCAGAATGTCTCTGAAAAGTTTTAACCTAGTTTTGCTAAAAAATTTCATACGCACACGTTGTTCTCGCGGTCTTTCTTAATCGCTTTGTCACTAATCCGCCGGCCAGCGTGTGCACGTCCCCACTCAATGTGATATACCTCAAAGACTACTGCTAATAGCGGAACACAATAAGTGGTAGTTTGTTGTCAAAAACTATCGCTAGGTGCGCGCAAAGTCGCGGCGCGTCGTTTGTGCGGATTGATGTGTTAAACAAAAAGTATGAACACACCTCGTATATTAACTCATACATAATTTACATTAAAATGAAAAAATTATAATTTTATGGCCTGGCAACAAAATTATTTTATTTTTAACAATTACCATTGTTTCAAAAAGTTTAAATGCATTATCAAGTACTTTACTGTTGTTAAAACATAAAAGGTTGCAGGTAAACTACCCCTTGCCCTTAACCGATCTTCACCAAAATCGAAAATCCTTGAGATCTCTATAATTGAGGGACGTATGCAAAAAATTATTTGATTCTGTTTGAATTTGCGGCTGTTATCGTTTGCCATAGAAAATACGCTTGATAAAAAACCGTTGCAGGTAAACTACCCCTTCCCCTTAACCGATCTTCACCAAAAAAATAGGTCTTGAGTACTCTACAAATCAGCGCTGTATGCAAAAAAATATTTGATTCTGTTTGAATTTGCGGCTGTTATCGTTTGCCATAGAAAATTACCCTTGATAAAAAAACGTTGCAGGTAAACTACCCCTTTCCCTTAACCGATCTTCACCAAAAACAATAGGTCTTGAGAACTCTACAATTTAGGGCTGTATGCAAATAATCTTTTGATTCTGTTTGAATTTGCGGCTGTTATCGTTTGCCATAGAAAATACCCTTGTTAAAACATAAAACGTTGCAGGTAAACTACCCCCTTCCCTTAACCGATCTTCACCAAAAACAATAGGTCGTGAGTACTCTACAAATCAGGGCGGTATGCAAAATATTATTTGATTCTGTCTGAATTTGCGGCTGTTATCGTTTGCCATAGAAAAAAATCTACACACACACACACACACACACACACACACACACACACACACACACACACACACACACACACACACACACACACACACACATTTCGAAAAACGACTTTTTTCATGTGTTGATCGTAGTACAATCAGAATCTGCAATAATCTCTAACACGATTTTTTTTTGCATCACCATACTTCCATTTCCTTAAGGAATATGGAAGTAAAAGTCATTTTACTTCCATATTCCTTAAGGAATGGAAGTATGGTGATGGCAAAAAAAATCGTGTTCGAGATTATTGCAGATTCTGATTCTACTACACTCAAAACATGAAAAAAAGTCGTTTTCCGAAAAGTGTCTGTGTGTCTGTCTGTCTATAGATTTTTTTCTATGGCAAACGATAACTGCCGCAAATTCAAACAGAATCAAATAATTTTTTGCATGCAGCCCTGATTTGCAGAGTACTCGCGACCTATTGTTTTTGGTGAAGATCGGTTGAGGGAAAGGGGTAGTTTACCTGCAACGGTTTTTTTTTTAGCAAGGGTAATTTTGTTTGTTTGGCAAACGATAACAGCCGCAAATTCAAACAGAATCAAATAATGTTTCGCATACAGCCCTGAATTGTGGAGTTCTCAAGATCTGTTGATTTTGGTGAAGATCGGTTAAGGGAAAGGGGTAGTTTACCTGTAACGTTTTATGTTTTAACAAGGGTATTTCCTATGGCAAACGATAACAGCCGCAAATTCAAACAGAATCAAAAGATTATTTGCATACAGCCCTAAATTGTAGAGTTCTCAAGACCTATTGTTTTTGGTGAAGTTCGGTTGAGGGAAAGGGGTAGTTTACCTGCAACGTTTTTTTAACAAGGGTATTTTCTATGGCAAACGATAACAGCCGCAAATTCAAACAGAATCAAATAATGTTTTGCATACAGCCCTGAGTTGTAGAGTACTCAAGACCTATTGTTTTTGGTGAAGATCGGTTAAGGGAAAGGGGTAGTTTACCTGTAACGGTTTATGTTTTAACAAGGGTATTTCCTATGGCAAACGATAACAGCCGCAAATTCAAACAGAATCAAAAGATTATATGCATACAGCCCTAAATTGTAGAGTTCTCAAGACCTATTGTTTTTGGTGAAGATCGGTTGAGGGAAAGGGGTAGTTTACCTGCAACCTTTTTTTAACAAGGGTATTTTCTATGGCAAACGATAACAGCCGCAAATTCAAACAGAATCAAATAATGTTTTGCATACAGCCCTGATTTGTAGAGTACTCAAGACCTATTGTTTTTGGTGAAGATCGGTTAAGGGGAAGGGGTAGTTTACCTGCAACGTTTTTTTATCAAGCGTATTTTCTATGGCAAACGATAACAGCCGCAAATTCAAACAGAATCAAATAATTTTTTGCATACGTCCCTGAATTGTAGAGGTCTCAATGACTTTCGATTTTGGTGAAGATCGGTTAAGGGGAAGGGGTAGTTTACCTGCAACCTTTTACGTTTTAACAAGAGTAAAGTACTTGAAAATTTATTTAAACTTTTTGAAACAATGGTAATTGTTAAAAATAAAATAATTTTGTTGCCAGGCAATAAAATTATAATTTTTTCATTTTAATGTAATATTATATTTTTCATTTAATACAGCAATAAAAAGGCAGGTAAGACACAGCCTGGCTGTTTGGCTGAAAATGATTTTAAATATAAATCTTAGAATATGGAAGTCATGTATGGTTCTCCATACCGATATTTTCAAAAAGTGTCTGTGTGTGTGTCTGTCTGTAGATTTTTTTTCTATGGCAAACGATAACAGCCGCAAATTCAAACTGAATCAAATCATTTTTTGCATACAGCCCTGATTTGTAGAGTACTCACGACCTATTGTTTTTGGTGAAGATCAGTTGAGGGAAAGGGGTAGTTTATCTGCAACGGTTTTTTTTTAATAAAGGGTAATTGTTTTCTATGGCAAACGATAACAGCCACAAATTCAAACAGAATCTACTACTCTTTTGCATACAGCCCTCAATTGTAAAGTTCTCAAGACCTATTGTTTTTGGTGAAGATCGGTTAAGGGAAAGGGGTAGTTTACCTGCAACGTTTTATGTTTTAACAAGGGTATTTTATATGGCAAACGATAGCAGCCGCAAATTCAAACAGAATCAATGATTATTTGCATACAGACCTAAATTGTGGAGTTCTCAAGATCTATTTATTTTGGTGATGTTTGGTTAAGGGAAAGGGGTAGTTTACCTGCTACGTTTTATGTTTTAAAAGGGTTATTTCTATGGCAAACGATAAAAGCCGCAAATTCTGACAGAATCAAATAATGTTTTGCATACAGCCCTGATCTGTAGAGTACTCAAGACCTATTGTTTTAGGTGAAGGTCGGTTAAGGGGAAGGGTTAGTTTACCTGCAACGTTTTATGCTTTAACAAGGGTATTTTTTATGGTAAACGATAACAGCCGCAAATTCAAACATAATCAAATAATATTTTGCATACAGCCCTGAATTGTAGAGTTCTCAAGACCTGTTTGTTTTGGTGAAGATCGGTTAAGGGAAAGGGGTAGTTTACCTGCAACGTTTTTTTTTAAAACAAGTATAATTTTTTTACTTCCATGTTCCTTAAGGAAATGGAAGTATGGTGAAGCTCATAATAATCCACTGTAGAAACGTAGATGAAATATCTATAAATGAAGAGGTTAGGTGAACAGGGTGGGGGTAATTTTCTATTATTAAAAATTATAGTTGAAGATGGAGGGGAGAATTTTTTATGTGTACTACGTTATTGGCAACAAAGAAGTAGTTCTTTGTTAAAATTGCTTCCCGAGCTGTTTAGCCGTAGTTCAATGTTTTCTGTAAAACCAGACTCTTCTGCAGTGCCATCGACTGCCATCATCAGTGAAAATCGAGTGCGAAAACGTGAGGTGGTATACGTTAGTGACCACAGTACTGTGGTTAATGCTGAAGCAATAAGTAGAAAGACATAGTTTCTATGGAAATATTTCATTTCAAAATATGATTTTAAATATAATTCTCAGAACATGGAAGTCATGTATGGTTCTCCATACCGATATTTCTATGGCAAACGATAACAGCCTCAAATTCAAACAGAATCAACTACTCTTTTGCACACAGCCCTGAATTATAGAGTTCTCAATACCTATTCGTTTTGGTGAAGATCGGTTAAGGGAAAGGGGTAGTTTACCTGCAACGTTTTTTTTATTGGGGGTAATTTTACTTCCATGTTCATTAAGGAAATGGAAGTATGGTGATGACAAAAAAAATCGTGTTCGAGATTATTGCAGATTCTGATTGTACTACACTCAAAACATGAAAAAGTCATTTTTCGAAAAGTGTCTCTGTGTGTGTGTGTGTGTGAGTGTGTGTGTGTGTGTGTGTGTGTGTAGATTTTTTTTCTATGGCAAACGATAACAGCCGCAAATTCAAACTGAATCAAATAATTTTTTCATACAGCCCTGATTTGTAGAGTTCTCAAGACCTTTTGTTTTTGGTGAAGATCGGTTAAGGGAAGGGGTAGTTTACCAGCAACGGTTTTTTTTAAATCAAGGGTAATTGTTTTATATGGCAAACGATAACAGCCGCAAATTCAAAAAGAATCAACTACTCTTTTGCACACAGCCCTCAATTGTAGAGTTCTCAAGACCTATTGTTTTTGGTGAAGATCGGTTAAGGGAAAAGGGTAGTTTGCCTGCAACATTTTATGTTTTAACAAGGGTATTTTATATGGCAAACGATAACACCCGCAAATTCAAACAGAATCAAATGATTATTTGCATACAGCCCTAAATTGTAGAGTTCTCAACACCATTGATTTTGGTGAAGATAGGTTAAGAGAAAGGGGTAGTTTATCTGCAACGTTTTATGTTTTAAAAGGGTATTTTCTATGGCAAACGATAAGAGCCGCAAATTCAAACAGAATCAAATAATGTTCTGCATACAGCCCTGATCTGTAGAGTACTCAAGACCTATTGTTTTAGGTGAAGATCGGTTAAGGGTAAGGGGTAGTTTACCTGCAACGTTTTATGTTTTAAAAGGGTATTTTTTATGGCAAACGATAAGAGTCGCAAATTCAAACAGAATCAAATAATTTTTTCCATGTAGCCCTGATTTGTAGAGTACTCAAGATCTATTTATTTTGGTGAAGATCGGTTAAGGGAAAGGGGTAGTTTACCTGCAAGGTTTTTTTATTGGGGGTAATTTTACTTCCATGTTCATTAAGGAAATGGAAGTATGGTGATGGCAAAAAAAATCGTGTTCGAGATTATTGCAGATTCTGATTGTACTACACTCAAAATATGAAAAAATATCGGTATGGAGAACCATACATGACTTCCATATTCTAAGATTTAAATTTAAAATCATTTTCGAAATGAAATATACCATAGAAACTACTTCTTTCTACTTACTGCTTCAGCCTTAACCACAGTACTGTGGTCACTAACATATACCACCTCACGTTATCGCACTCGATTTTCACTGATGATGGAAGTCGATGGCATTGCCGAAACGTCTGGTTTTGTAGAAAACATTGGACTATGGCCAAATATCCCGGGAAGGAATTTTAACAAAAACTACTTCTTTGTTGCCGATAACGTTGTACACATATATATATATATATATATAAAATATGCATAAAATTAATGGCTTGTATAAGTTAATGATTGATCTCCATTAAGTTGTGCTCAAGTTTCCAAAGTTTTAATATTATGATGTCCGTAATTAAAACATCAGAGCAGGTTTAGTGTGAATGAGGGGTATACCGTGGACTAAAAATTTTCAACATTTCCTATTGAGCGTTGCTTAGAGTAAAGCTGCGAATCTACAGTGTATGTTTCACAGAACAAACACGCGAAAAAGAAGGAGCGCTCCGAAGTCACTCATGGACCCTCAGCATCTTGCAGAGGGTTCATTCCCTAAAGACGAAAAGTCTATCTATGAATCGTTCCTCTGTAAACACGTGCAGTTACACTGCCCAGCGATCCACAGGAAGCAAATTGATGTCCATTTTTTCGGCTTGCACGCGTTATGTTGGTGTGGGTTTCGGCACTTTCCATTTAAAAAGCGTGCAAATGTAAGAAAATGAACATGAGTGAGGCCAGAATAACGCGAATTTTGTGTGTGTGTGTGTCTTCCCTGCCTTTTTATTGCTGTAGTCATAATAATAAAATGGAAACGTAAACATTACATAACTGAGATATGCTTACCTGCCACGAACGATATATTATTTTATACATGTACGAAGTGTGTTCAAAAAAAGACCGAACTATTTGTGTAGCATGTCAACTAGCGCATAGAGCGCGCTGCAGAATTAAGTGCTGCTAGCGACAGGTTTTGACGCATGAATGCCGTTTTCTCTGTTCCGTCCCGATCTTCAGTCTTCGAGCTACACGCGCTGTAGTGGGCACGGGCACACACCGTCCGGCGGATTTATAACGAAGTGAGAATGAAGATCTTAACACAACGTGTGTGTATAAAATTTTGCTGCTGACTTCGTAAAATCTTTACAGAGCTATTTCCATTGTCTTCCAAAGTTTTCATTACCATTTGCATTGGTACGCAGTTGTTGACCGATTTCAAAACGGGTCTCTTTCTGATCGTCGTCAACAAACACAGTAAGAATTTTTCAGTGATACGATACATTTAAATTTTTCTATCAAAATTTAATTTTACGATCTTAAATGGATTCTGTCAGAAAGTATCGGAATTTAAACGATGATTTACAATTACCACATCACGAGCTCTCTTCCCATGATCTTCGATATCGCTTTGATCTGCACTGACCATTGTTTTTCCCTCTTTAAAAATTCTTAAACTAATCGTTCGCCTCACGCAGGCTTCCGCGTATGCTTAATTGAAAACCAGAATGTCTCTGAAAAGTTTTAACCTAGTTTTGCTAAAAAATTTCATACGCACACGTTGTTCTCGCGGTCTTTCTTAATCGCTTTGTCACTAATCCGCCGGCCAGCGTGTGCACGTCCCCACTCAATGTGATATACCTCAAAGACTACTGCTAATAGCGGAACACAATAAGTGGTAGTTTGTTGTCAAAAACTATCGCTAGGTGCGCGCAAAGTCGCGGCGCGTCGTTTGTGCGGATTGATGTGTTAAACAAAAAGTATGAACACACCTCGTATATTAACTCATACATAATTTACATTAAAATGAAAAAATTATAATTTTATGGCCTGGCAACAAAATTATTTTATTTTTAACAATTACCATTGTTTCAAAAAGTTTAAATGCATTATCAAGTACTTTACTGTTGTTAAAACATAAAAGGTTGCAGGTAAACTACCCCTTGCCCTTAACCGATCTTCACCAAAATCGAAAATCCTTGAGATCTCTATAATTGAGGGACGTATGCAAAAAATTATTTGATTCTGTTTGAATTTGCGGCTGTTATCGTTTGCCATAGAAAATACGCTTGATAAAAAACCGTTGCAGGTAAACTACCCCTTCCCCTTAACCGATCTTCACCAAAAAAATAGGTCTTGAGTACTCTACAAATCAGCGCTGTATGCAAAAAAATATTTGATTCTGTTTGAATTTGCGGCTGTTATCGTTTGCCATAGAAAATTACCCTTGATAAAAAAACGTTGCAGGTAAACTACCCCTTTCCCTTAACCGATCTTCACCAAAAACAATAGGTCTTGAGAACTCTACAATTTAGGGCTGTATGCAAATAATCTTTTGATTCTGTTTGAATTTGCGGCTGTTATCGTTTGCCATAGAAAATACCCTTGTTAAAACATAAAACGTTGCAGGTAAACTACCCCCTTCCCTTAACCGATCTTCACCAAAAACAATAGGTCGTGAGTACTCTACAAATCAGGGCGGTATGCAAAATATTATTTGATTCTGTCTGAATTTGCGGCTGTTATCGTTTGCCATAGAAAAAAATCTACACACACACACACACACACACACACACACACACACACACACACACACACACACACACACACACACACACACACACACACATATTTCGAAAAACGACTTTTTTCATGTGTTGATCGTAGTACAATCAGAATCTGCAATAATCTCTAACACGATTTTTTTTTGCATCACCATACTTCCATTTCCTTAAGGAATATGGAAGTAAAAGTCATTTTACTTCCATATTCCTTAAGGAATGGAAGTATGGTGATGGCAAAAAAAATCGTGTTCGAGATTATTGCAGATTCTGATTCTACTACACTCAAAACATGAAAAAAAGTCGTTTTCCGAAAAGTGTCTGTGTGTCTGTCTGTCTATAGATTTTTTTCTATGGCAAACGATAACTGCCGCAAATTCAAACAGAATCAAATAATTTTTTGCATGCAGCCCTGATTTGCAGAGTACTCGCGACCTATTGTTTTTGGTGAAGATCGGTTGAGGGAAAGGGGTAGTTTACCTGCAACGGTTTTTTTTTAGCAAGGGTAATTTTGTTTGTTTGGCAAACGATAACAGCCGCAAATTCAAACAGAATCAAATAATGTTTCGCATACAGCCCTGAATTGTGGAGTTCTCAAGATCTGTTGATTTTGGTGAAGATCGGTTAAGGGAAAGGGGTAGTTTACCTGTAACGTTTTATGTTTTAACAAGGGTATTTCCTATGGCAAACGATAACAGCCGCAAATTCAAACAGAATCAAAAGATTATTTGCATACAGCCCTAAATTGTAGAGTTCTCAAGACCTATTGTTTTTGGTGAAGTTCGGTTGAGGGAAAGGGGTAGTTTACCTGCAACGTTTTTTTAACAAGGGTATTTTCTATGGCAAACGATAACAGCCGCAAATTCAAACAGAATCAAATAATGTTTTGCATACAGCCCTGAGTTGTAGAGTACTCAAGACCTATTGTTTTTGGTGAAGATCGGTTAAGGGAAAGGGGTAGTTTACCTGTAACGGTTTATGTTTTAACAAGGGTATTTCCTATGGCAAACGATAACAGCCGCAAATTCAAACAGAATCAAAAGATTATATGCATACAGCCCTAAATTGTAGAGTTCTCAAGACCTATTGTTTTTGGTGAAGATCGGTTGAGGGAAAGGGGTAGTTTACCTGCAACCTTTTTTTAACAAGGGTATTTTCTATGGCAAACGATAACAGCCGCAAATTCAAACAGAATCAAATAATGTTTTGCATACAGCCCTGATTTGTAGAGTACTCAAGACCTATTGTTTTTGGTGAAGATCGGTTAAGGGGAAGGGGTAGTTTACCTGCAACGTTTTTTTATCAAGCGTATTTTCTATGGCAAACGATAACAGCCGCAAATTCAAACAGAATCAAATAATTTTTTGCATACGTCCCTGAATTGTAGAGGTCTCAATGACTTTCGATTTTGGTGAAGATCGGTTAAGGGGAAGGGGTAGTTTACCTGCAACCTTTTACGTTTTAACAAGAGTAAAGTACTTGAAAATTTATTTAAACTTTTTGAAACAATGGTAATTGTTAAAAATAAAATAATTTTGTTGCCAGGCAATAAAATTATAATTTTTTCATTTTAATGTAATATTATATTTTTCATTTAATACAGCAATAAAAAGGCAGGTAAGACACAGCCTGGCTGTTTGGCTGAAAATGATTTTAAATATAAATCTTAGAATATGGAAGTCATGTATGGTTCTCCATACCGATATTTTCAAAAAGTGTCTGTGTGTGTGTCTGTCTGTAGATTTTTTTTCTATGGCAAACGATAACAGCCGCAAATTCAAACTGAATCAAATCATTTTTTGCATACAGCCCTGATTTGTAGAGTACTCACGACCTATTGTTTTTGGTGAAGATCAGTTGAGGGAAAGGGGTAGTTTATCTGCAACGGTTTTTTTTTAATAAAGGGTAATTGTTTTCTATGGCAAACGATAACAGCCACAAATTCAAACAGAATCTACTACTCTTTTGCATACAGCCCTCAATTGTAAAGTTCTCAAGACCTATTGTTTTTGGTGAAGATCGGTTAAGGGAAAGGGGTAGTTTACCTGCAACGTTTTATGTTTTAACAAGGGTATTTTATATGGCAAACGATAGCAGCCGCAAATTCAAACAGAATCAATGATTATTTGCATACAGACCTAAATTGTGGAGTTCTCAAGATCTATTTATTTTGGTGATGTTTGGTTAAGGGAAAGGGGTAGTTTACCTGCTACGTTTTATGTTTTAAAAGGGTTATTTCTATGGCAAACGATAAAAGCCGCAAATTCTGACAGAATCAAATAATGTTTTGCATACAGCCCTGATCTGTAGAGTACTCAAGACCTATTGTTTTAGGTGAAGGTCGGTTAAGGGGAAGGGTTAGTTTACCTGCAACGTTTTATGCTTTAACAAGGGTATTTTTTATGGTAAACGATAACAGCCGCAAATTCAAACATAATCAAATAATATTTTGCATACAGCCCTGAATTGTAGAGTTCTCAAGACCTGTTTGTTTTGGTGAAGATCGGTTAAGGGAAAGGGGTAGTTTACCTGCAACGTTTTTTTTTAAAACAAGTATAATTTTTTTACTTCCATGTTCCTTAAGGAAATGGAAGTATGGTGAAGCTCATAATAATCCACTGTAGAAACGTAGATGAAATATCTATAAATGAAGAGGTTAGGTGAACAGGGTGGGGGTAATTTTCTATTATTAAAAATTATAGTTGAAGATGGAGGGGAGAATTTTTTATGTGTACTACGTTATTGGCAACAAAGAAGTAGTTCTTTGTTAAAATTGCTTCCCGAGCTGTTTAGCCGTAGTTCAATGTTTTCTGTAAAACCAGACTCTTCTGCAGTGCCATCGACTGCCATCATCAGTGAAAATCGAGTGCGAAAACGTGAGGTGGTATACGTTAGTGACCACAGTACTGTGGTTAATGCTGAAGCAATAAGTAGAAAGACATAGTTTCTATGGAAATATTTCATTTCAAAATATGATTTTAAATATAATTCTCAGAACATGGAAGTCATGTATGGTTCTCCATACCGATATTTCTATGGCAAACGATAACAGCCTCAAATTCAAACAGAATCAACTACTCTTTTGCACACAGCCCTGAATTATAGAGTTCTCAATACCTATTCGTTTTGGTGAAGATCGGTTAAGGGAAAGGGGTAGTTTACCTGCAACGTTTTTTTTATTGGGGGTAATTTTACTTCCATGTTCATTAAGGAAATGGAAGTATGGTGATGACAAAAAAAATCGTGTTCGAGATTATTGCAGATTCTGATTGTACTACACTCAAAACATGAAAAAGTCATTTTTCGAAAAGTGTCTCTGTGTGTGTGTGTGTGTGAGTGTGTGTGTGTGTGTGTGTGTGTAGATTTTTTTTCTATGGCAAACGATAACAGCCGCAAATTCAAACTGAATCAAATAATTTTTTCATACAGCCCTGATTTGTAGAGTTCTCAAGACCTTTTGTTTTTGGTGAAGATCGGTTAAGGGAAGGGGTAGTTTACCAGCAACGGTTTTTTTTAAATCAAGGGTAATTGTTTTATATGGCAAACGATAACAGCCGCAAATTCAAAAAGAATCAACTACTCTTTTGCACACAGCCCTCAATTGTAGAGTTCTCAAGACCTATTGTTTTTGGTGAAGATCGGTTAAGGGAAAAGGGTAGTTTGCCTGCAACATTTTATGTTTTAACAAGGGTATTTTATATGGCAAACGATAACACCCGCAAATTCAAACAGAATCAAATGATTATTTGCATACAGCCCTAAATTGTAGAGTTCTCAACACCATTGATTTTGGTGAAGATAGGTTAAGAGAAAGGGGTAGTTTATCTGCAACGTTTTATGTTTTAAAAGGGTATTTTCTATGGCAAACGATAAGAGCCGCAAATTCAAACAGAATCAAATAATGTTCTGCATACAGCCCTGATCTGTAGAGTACTCAAGACCTATTGTTTTAGGTGAAGATCGGTTAAGGGTAAGGGGTAGTTTACCTGCAACGTTTTATGTTTTAAAAGGGTATTTTTTATGGCAAACGATAAGAGTCGCAAATTCAAACAGAATCAAATAATTTTTTCCATGTAGCCCTGATTTGTAGAGTACTCAAGATCTATTTATTTTGGTGAAGATCGGTTAAGGGAAAGGGGTAGTTTACCTGCAAGGTTTTTTTATTGGGGGTAATTTTACTTCCATGTTCATTAAGGAAATGGAAGTATGGTGATGGCAAAAAAAATCGTGTTCGAGATTATTGCAGATTCTGATTGTACTACACTCAAAATATGAAAAAATATCGGTATGGAGAACCATACATGACTTCCATATTCTAAGATTTAAATTTAAAATCATTTTTGAAATGAAATATACCATAGAAACTACTTCTTTCTACTTACTGCTTCAGCCTTAACCACAGTACTGTGGTCACTAACATATACCACCTCACGTTATCGCACTCGATTTTCACTGATGATGGAAGTCGATGGCATTGCCGAAACGTCTGGTTTTGTAGAAAACATTGGACTATGGCCAAATATCCCGGGAAGGAATTTTAACAAAAACTACTTCTTTGTTGCCGATAACGTTGTACACACATATATATATATATATAAAATATGCATAAAATTAATGGCTTGTATAAGTTAATGATTGATCTCCATTAAGTAGTGCTCAAGTTTCCAAAGTTTTAATATTATGATGTCCGTAATTAAAACATCAGAGCAGGTTTAGTGTGAATGAGGGTATACCGTGGACTAAAAATTTTCAACATTTCCTATTGAGCGTTGCTTAGAGTAAAGCTGCGAATCTACAGTGTATGTTTCACAGAACAAACACGCGAAAAAGAAGGAGCGCTCCGAAGTCACTCATGGACCCTCAGCATCTTGCAGAGGGTTCATTCCCTAAAGACGAAAAGTCTATCTATGAATCGTTCCTCTGTAAACACGTGCAGTTACACTGCCCAGCGATCCATAGGAAGCAAATTGATGTCCATTTTTTCGGCTTGCACGCGTTATGTTGGTGTGGGTTTCGGCACTTTCCATTTAAAAAGCGTGCAAATGTAAGAAAATGAACATGAGTGAGGCCAGAATAACGCGAATTTTGTGTGTGTGTGTGTCTTCCCTGCCTTTTTATTGCTGTAGTCATAATAATAAAATGGAAACGTAAACATTACATAACTGAGATATGCTTACCTGCCATGAACGATATATTATTTTATACATGTACGAAGTGTGTTCAAAAAAAGACCGAACTATTTGTGTAGCATGTCAACTAGCGCATAGAGCGCGCTGCAGAATTAAGTGCTGCTAGCGACAGGTTTTGACGCATGAATGCCGTTTTCTCTGTTCCGTCCCGATCTTCAGTCTTCGAGCTACACGCGCTGTAGTGGGCACGGGCACACACCGTCCGGCGGATTTATAACGAAGTGAGAATGAAGATCTTAACACAACGTGTGTGTATAAAATTTTGCTGCTGACTTCGTAAAATCTTTACAGAGCTATTTCCATTGTCTTCCAAAGTTTTCATTACCATTTGCATTGGTACGCAGTTGTTGACCGATTTCAAAACGGGTCTCTTTCTGATCGTCGTCAACAAACACAGTAAGAATTTTTCAGTGATACGATACATTTAAATTTTTCTATCAAAATTTAATTTTACGATCTTAAATGGATTCTGTCAGAAAGTATCGGAATTTAAACGATGATTTACAATTACCACATCACGAGCTCTCTTCCCATGATCTTCGATATCGCTTTGATCTGCACTGACCATTGTTTTTCCCTCTTTAAAAATTCTTAAACTAATCGTTCGCCTCACGCAGGCTTCCGCGTATGCTTAATTGAAAACCAGAATGTCTCTGAAAAGTTTTAACCTAGTTTTGCTAAAAAATTTCATACGCACACGTTGTTCTCGCGGTCTTTCTTAATCGCTTTGTCACTAATCCGCCGGCCAGCGTGTGCACGTCCCCACTCAATGTGATATACCTCAAAGACTACTGCTAATAGCGGAACACAATAAGTGGTAGTTTGTTGTCAAAAACTATCGCTAGGTGCGCGCAAAGTCGCGGCGCGTCGTTTGTGCGGATTGATGTGTTAAACAAAAAGTATGAACACACCTCGTATATTAACTCATACATAATTTACATTAAAATGAAAAAATTATAATTTTATGGCCTGGCAACAAAATTATTTTATTTTTAACAATTACCATTGTTTCAAAAAGTTTAAATGCATTATCAAGTACTTTACTGTTGTTAAAACATAAAAGGTTGCAGGTAAACTACCCCTTCCCCTTAACCGATCTTCACCAAAATCGAAAATCCTTGAGATCTCTATAATTGAGGGACGTATGCAAAAAATTATTTGATTCTGTTTGAATTTGCGGCTGTTATCGTTTGCCATAGAAAATACGCTTGATAAAAAACCGTTGCAGGTAAACTACCCCTTCCCCTTAACCGATCTTCACCAAAAACAATAGGTCTTGAGTACTCTACAAATCAGCGCTGTATGCAAAAAAATATTTGATTCTGTTTGAATTTGCGGCTGTTATCGTTTGCCATAGAAAATTACCCTTGATAAAAAAACGTTGCAGGTAAACTACCCCTTTCCCTTAACCGATCTTCACCAAAAACAATAGGTCTTGAGAACTCTACAATTTAGGGCTGTATGCAAATAATCTTTTGATTCTGTTTGAATTTGCGGCTGTTATCATTTGCCATAGAAAATACCCTTGTTAAAACATAAAACGTTGCAGGTAAACTACCCCCTTCCCTTAACCGATCTTCACCAAAAACAATAGGTCGTGAGTACTCTACAAATCAGGGCTGTATGCAAAAAATTATTTGATTCTGTCTGAATTTGCGGCTGTTATCGTTTGCCATAGAAAAAAATCTACACACACACACACACACATTTCGAAAAACGACTTTTTTCATGTGTTGATCGTAGTACAATCAGAATCTGCAATAATCTCTAACACGATTTTTTTTTGCATCACCATACTTCCATTTCCTTAAGGAATATGGAAGTAAAAGTCATTTTTCAAAAAGTGTCTGTGTGTGTGTCTGTCTGTAGATTTTTTTTCTATGGCAAACGATAACAGCCGCAAATTCAAACTGAATCAAATCATTTTTTGCATACAGCCCTGATTTGTAGAGTACTCACGACCTATTGTTTTTGGTGAAGATCAGTTGAGGGAAAGGGGTAGTTTATCTGCAACGGTTTTTTTTTAATAAAGGGTAATTGTTTTCTATGGCAAACGATAACAGCCACAAATTCAAACAGAATCTACTACTCTTTTGCATACAGCCCTCAATTGTAAAGTTCTCAAGACCTATTGTTTTTGGTGAAGATCGGTTAAGGGAAAGGGGTAGTTTACCTGCAACGTTTTATGTTTTAACAAGGGTATTTTATATGGCAAACGATAGCAGCCGCAAATTCAAACAGAATCAATGATTATTTGCATACAGACCTAAATTGTGGAGTTCTCAAGATCTATTTATTTTGGTGATGTTTGGTTAAGGGAAAGGGGTAGTTTACCTTCTACGTTTTATGTTTTAAAAGGGTTATTTCTATGGCAAACGATAAAAGCCGCAAATTCTGACAGAATCAAATAATGTTTTGCATACAGCCCTGATCTGTAGAGTACTCAAGACCTGTTTGTTTTGGTGAAGATCGGTTAAGGGGAAGGGTTAGTTTACCTGCAACGTTTTTTTTTAAAACAAGTATAATTTTTTTACTTCCATGTTCCTTAAGGAAATGGAAGTATGGTGAAGCTCATAATAATCCACTGTAGAAACGTAGATGAAATATCTATAAATGAAGAGGTTAGGTGAACAGGGTGGGGGTAATTTTCTATTATTAAAAATTATAGTTGAAGATGGAGGGGAGAATTTTTTATGTGTACTACGTTATTGGCAACAAAGAAGTAGTTCTTTGTTAAAATTGCTTCCCGAGCTGTTTAGCCGTAGTTCAATGTTTTCTGTAAAACCAGACTCTTCTGCAGTGCCATCGACTGCCATCATCAGTGAAAATCGAGTGCGAAAACGTGAGGTGGTATACGTTAGTGACCACAGTACTGTGGTTAATGCTGAAGCAATAAGTAGAAAGACATAGTTTCTATGGAAATATTTCATTTCAAAATATGATTTTAAATATAATTCTCAGAACATGGAAGTCATGTATGGTTCTCCATACCGATATTTCTATGGCAAACGATAACAGCCTCAAATTCAAACAGAATCAACTACTCTTTTGCACACAGCCCTGAATTATAGAGTTCTCAATACCTATTCGTTTTGGTGAAGATCGGTTAAGGGAAAGGGGTAGTTTACCTGCAACGTTTTTTTTATTGGGGGTAATTTTACTTCCATGTTCATTAAGGAAATGGAAGTATGGTGATGGCAAAAAAAATCGTGTTCGAGATTATTGCAGATTCTGATTGTACTACACTCAAAACATGAAAAAGTCATTTTTCGAAAAGTGTCTCTGTGTGTGTGTGTGTGTGTGAGTGTGTGTGTGTGTGTGTGTAGATTTTTTTTCTATGGCAAACGATAACAGCCGCAAATTCAAACTGAATCAAATAATTTTTTCATACAGCCCTGATTTGTAGAGTTCTCAAGACCTTTTGTTTTTGGTGAAGATCGGTTAAGGGAAGGGGTAGTTTACCAGCAACGGTTTTTTTTAAATCAAGGGTAATTGTTTTATATGGCAAACGATAACAGCCGCAAATTCAAACAGAATCAACTACTCTTTTGCATACAGCCCTCAATTGTAGAGTTCTCAAGACCTATTGTTTTTGGTGAAGATCGGTTAAGGGAAAAGGGTAGTTTGCCTGCAACATTTTATGTTTTAACAAGGGTATTTTATATGGCAAACGATAACACCCGCAAATTCAAACAGAATCAAATGATTATTTGCATACAGCCCTAAATTGTAGAGTTCTCAACACCATTGATTTTGGTGAAGATAGGTTAAGAGAAAGGGGTAGTTTATCTGCAACGTTTTATGTTTTAAAAGGGTATTTTCTATGGCAAACGATAAGAGCCGCAAATTCAAACAGAATCAAATAATGTTCTGCATACAGCCCTGATCTGTAGAGTACTCAAGACCTATTGTTTTAGGTGAAGATCGGTTAAGGGTAAGGGGTAGTTTACCTGCAACGTTTTATGTTTTAAAAGGGTATTTTTTATGGCAAACGATAAGAGTCGCAAATTCAAACAGAATCAAATAATTTTTTCCATGTAGCCCTGATTTGTAGAGTACTCAAGATCTATTTATTTTTGTGAAGATCGGTTAAGGGAAAGGGGTAGTTTACCTGCAAGGTTTTTTTATTGGGGGTAATTTTACTTCCATGTTCATTAAGGAAATGGAAGTATGGTGATGGCAAAAAAAATCGTGTTCGAGATTATTGCAGATTCTGATTGTACTACACTCAAAATATGAAAAAATATCGGTATGGAGAACCATACATGACTTCCATATTCTAAGATTTAAATTTAAAATCATTTTCGAAATGAAATATACCATAGAAACTACTTCTTTCTACTTACTGCTTCAGCCTTAACCACAGTACTGTGGTCACTAACATATACCACCTCACGTTATCGCACTCGATTTTCACTGATGATGGAAGTCGATGGCATTGCCGAAACGTCTGGTTTTGTAGAAAACATTGGACTATGGCCAAATATCCCGGGAAGGAATTTTAACAAAAACTACTTCTTTGTTGCCGATAACGTTGTACACACATATATATATATATATAAAATATGCATAAAATTAATGGCTTGTATAAGTTAATGATTGATCTCCATTAAGTAGTGCTCAAGTTTCCAAAGTTTTAATATTATGATGTCCGTAATTAAAACATCAGAGCAGGTTTAGTGTGAATGAGGGTATACCGTGGACTAAAAATTTTCAACATTTCCTATTGAGCGTTGCTTAGAGTAAAGCTGCGAATCTACAGTGTATGTTTCACAGAACAAACACGCGAAAAAGAAGGAGCGCTCCGAAGTCACTCATGGACCCTCAGCATCTTGCAGAGGGTTCATTCCCTAAAGACGAAAAGTCTATCTATGAATCGTTCCTCTGTAAACACGTGCAGTTACACTGCCCAGCGATCCATAGGAAGCAAATTGATGTCCATTTTTTCGGCTTGCACGCGTTATGTTGGTGTGGGTTTCGGCACTTTCCATTTAAAAAGCGTGCAAATGTAAGAAAATGAACATGAGTGAGGCCAGAATAACGCGAATTTTGTGTGTGTGTGTGTCTTCCCTGCCTTTTTATTGCTGTAGTCATAATAATAAAATGGAAACGTAAACATTACATAACTGAGATATGCTTACCTGCCATGAACGATATATTATTTTATACATGTACGAAGTGTGTTCAAAAAAAGACCGAACTATTTGTGTAGCATGTCAACTAGCGCATAGAGCGCGCTGCAGAATTAAGTGCTGCTAGCGACAGGTTTTGACGCATGAATGCCGTTTTCTCTGTTCCGTCCCGATCTTCAGTCTTCGAGCTACACGCGCTGTAGTGGGCACGGGCACACACCGTCCGGCGGATTTATAACGAAGTGAGAATGAAGATCTTAACACAACGTGTGTGTATAAAATTTTGCTGCTGACTTCGTAAAATCTTTACAGAGCTATTTCCATTGTCTTCCAAAGTTTTCATTACCATTTGCATTGGTACGCAGTTGTTGACCGATTTCAAAACGGGTCTCTTTCTGATCGTCGTCAACAAACACAGTAAGAATTTTTCAGTGATACGATACATTTAAATTTTTCTATCAAAATTTAATTTTACGATCTTAAATGGATTCTGTCAGAAAGTATCGGAATTTAAACGATGATTTACAATTACCACATCACGAGCTCTCTTCCCATGATCTTCGATATCGCTTTGATCTGCACTGACCATTGTTTTTCCCTCTTTAAAAATTCTTAAACTAATCGTTCGCCTCACGCAGGCTTCCGCGTATGCTTAATTGAAAACCAGAATGTCTCTGAAAAGTTTTAACCTAGTTTTGCTAAAAAATTTCATACGCACACGTTGTTCTCGCGGTCTTTCTTAATCGCTTTGTCACTAATCCGCCGGCCAGCGTGTGCACGTCCCCACTCAATGTGATATACCTCAAAGACTACTGCTAATAGCGGAACACAATAAGTGGTAGTTTGTTGTCAAAAACTATCGCTAGGTGCGCGCAAAGTCGTGGCGCGTCGTTTGTGCGGATTGATGTGTTAAACAAAAAGTATGAACACACCTCGTATATTAACTCATACATAATTTACATTAAAATGAAAAAATTATAATTTTATGGCCTGGCAACAAAATTATTTTATTTTTAACAATTACCATTGTTTCAAAAAGTTTAAATGCATTATCAAGTACTTTACTGTTGTTAAAACATAAAAGGTTGCAGGTAAACTACCCCTTCCCCTTAACCGATCTTCACCAAAATCGAAAATCCTTGAGATCTCTATAATTGAGGGACGTATGCAAAAAATTATTTGATTCTGTTTGAATTTGCGGCTGTTATCGTTTGCCATAGAAAATACGCTTGATAAAAAACCGTTGCAGGTAAACTACCCCTTCCCCTTAACCGATCTTCACCAAAAACAATAGGTCTTGAGTACTCTACAAATCAGCGCTGTATGCAAAAAAATATTTGATTCTGTTTGAATTTGCGGCTGTTATCGTTTGCCATAGAAAATTACCCTTGATAAAAAAACGTTGCAGGTAAACAACCCCTTTCCCTTAACCGATCTTCACCAAAAACAATAGGTCTTGAGAACTCTACAATTTAGGGCTGTATGCAAATAATCTTTTGATTCTGTTTGAATTTGCGGCTGTTATCATTTGCCATAGAAAATACCCTTGTTAAAACATAAAACGTTGCAGGTAAACTACCCCCTTCCCTTAACCGATCTTCACCAAAAACAATAGGTCGTGAGTACTCTACAAATCAGGGCTGTATGCAAAAAATTATTTGATTCTGTCTGAATTTGCGGCTGTTATCGTTTGCCATAGAAAAAAATCTACACACACACACACACACATTTCGAAAAACGACTTTTTTCATGTGTTGATCGTAGTACAATCAGAATCTGCAATAATCTCTAACACGATTTTTTTTTGCATCACCATACTTCCATTTCCTTAAGGAATATGGAAGTAAAAGTCATTTTTCAAAAAGTGTCTGTGTGTGTGTCTGTCTGTAGATTTTTTTTCTATGGCAAACGATAACAGCCGCAAATTCAAACTGAATCAAATCATTTTTTGCATACAGCCCTGATTTGTAGAGTACTCACGACCTATTGTTTTTGGTGAAGATCAGTTGAGGGAAAGGGGTAGTTTATCTGCAACGGTTTTTTTTTAATAAAGGGTAATTGTTTTCTATGGCAAACGATAACAGCCACAAATTCAAACAGAATCTACTACTCTTTTGCATACAGCCCTCAATTGTAAAGTTCTCAAGACCTATTGTTTTTGGTGAAGATCGGTTAAGGGAAAGGGGTAGTTTACCTGCAACGTTTTATGTTTTAACAAGGGTATTTTATATGGCAAACGATAGCAGCCGCAAATTCAAACAGAATCAATGATTATTTGCATACAGACCTAAATTGTGGAGTTCTCAAGATCTATTTATTTTGGTGATGTTTGGTTAAGGGAAAGGGGTAGTTTACCTTCTACGTTTTATGTTTTAAAAGGGTTATTTCTATGGCAAACGATAAAAGCCGCAAATTCTGACAGAATCAAATAATGTTTTGCATACAGCCCTGATCTGTAGAGTACTCAAGACCTGTTTGTTTTGGTGAAGATCGGTTAAGGGGAAGGGTTAGTTTACCTGCAACGTTTTTTTTTAAAACAAGTATAATTTTTTTACTTCCATGTTCCTTAAGGAAATGGAAGTATGGTGAAGCTCATAATAATCCACTGTAGAAACGTAGATGAAATATCTATAAATGAAGAGGTTAGGTGAACAGGGTGGGGGTAATTTTCTATTATTAAAAATTATAGTTGAAGATGGAGGGGAGAATTTTTTATGTGTACTACGTTATTGGCAACAAAGAAGTAGTTCTTTGTTAAAATTGCTTCCCGAGCTGTTTAGCCGTAGTTCAATGTTTTCTGTAAAACCAGACTCTTCTGCAGTGCCATCGACTGCCATCATCAGTGAAAATCGAGTGCGAAAACGTGAGGTGGTATACGTTAGTGACCACAGTACTGTGGTTAATGCTGAAGCAATAAGTAGAAAGACATAGTTTCTATGGAAATATTTCATTTCAAAATATGATTTTAAATATAATTCTCAGAACATGGAAGTCATGTATGGTTCTCCATACCGATATTTCTATGGCAAACGATAACAGCCTCAAATTCAAACAGAATCAACTACTCTTTTGCACACAGCCCTGAATTATAGAGTTCTCAATACCTATTCGTTTTGGTGAAGATCGGTTAAGGGAAAGGGGTAGTTTACCTGCAACGTTTTTTTTATTGGGGGTAATTTTACTTCCATGTTCATTAAGGAAATGGAAGTATGGTGATGGCAAAAAAAATCGTGTTCGAGATTATTGCAGATTCTGATTGTACTACACTCAAAACATGAAAAAGTCATTTTTCGAAAAGTGTCTCTGTGTGTGTGTGTGTGTGTGAGTGTGTGTGTGTGTGTGTGTAGATTTTTTTTCTATGGCAAACGATAACAGCCGCAAATTCAAACTGAATCAAATAATTTTTTCATACAGCCCTGATTTGTAGAGTTCTCAAGACCTTTTGTTTTTGGTGAAGATCGGTTAAGGGAAGGGGTAGTTTACCAGCAACGGTTTTTTTTAAATCAAGGGTAATTGTTTTATATGGCAAACGATAACAGCCGCAAATTCAAACAGAATCAACTACTCTTTTGCATACAGCCCTCAATTGTAGAGTTCTCAAGACCTATTGTTTTTGGTGAAGATCGGTTAAGGGAAAAGGGTAGTTTGCCTGCAACATTTTATGTTTTAACAAGGGTATTTTATATGGCAAACGATAACACCCGCAAATTCAAACAGAATCAAATGATTATTTGCATACAGCCCTAAATTGTAGAGTTCTCAACACCATTGATTTTGGTGAAGATAGGTTAAGAGAAAGGGGTAGTTTATCTGCAACGTTTTATGTTTTAAAAGGGTATTTTCTATGGCAAACGATAAGAGCCGCAAATTCAAACAGAATCAAATAATGTTCTGCATACAGCCCTGATCTGTAGAGTACTCAAGACCTATTGTTTTAGGTGAAGATCGGTTAAGGGTAAGGGGTAGTTTACCTGCAACGTTTTATGTTTTAAAAGGGTATTTTTTATGGCAAACGATAAGAGTCGCAAATTCAAACAGAATCAAATAATTTTTTCCATGTAGCCCTGATTTGTAGAGTACTCAAGATCTATTTATTTTTGTGAAGATCGGTTAAGGGAAAGGGGTAGTTTACCTGCAAGGTTTTTTTATTGGGGGTAATTTTACTTCCATGTTCATTAAGGAAATGGAAGTATGGTGATGGCAAAAAAAATCGTGTTCGAGATTATTGCAGATTCTGATTGTACTACACTCAAAATATGAAAAAATATCGGTATGGAGAACCATACATGACTTCCATATTCTAAGATTTAAATTTAAAATCATTTTCGAAATGAAATATACCATAGAAACTACTTCTTTCTACTTACTGCTTCAGCCTTAACCACAGTACTGTGGTCACTAACATATACCACCTCACGTTATCGCACTCGATTTTCACTGATGATGGAAGTCGATGGCATTGCCGAAACGTCTGGTTTTGTAGAAAACATTGGACTATGGCCAAATATCCCGGGAAGGAATTTTAACAAAAACTACTTCTTTGTTGCCGATAACGTTGTACACACATATATATATATATATAAAATATGCATAAAATTAATGGCTTGTATAAGTTAATGATTGATCTCCATTAAGTAGTGCTCAAGTTTCCAAAGTTTTAATATTATGATGTCCGTAATTAAAACATCAGAGCAGGTTTAGTGTGAATGAGGGTATACCGTGGACTAAAAATTTTCAACATTTCCTATTGAGCGTTGCTTAGAGTAAAGCTGCGAATCTACAGTGTATGTTTCACAGAACAAACACGCAAAAAAGAAGGAGCGCTCCGAAGTCACTCATGGACCCTCAGCATCTTGCAGAGGGTTCATTCCCTAAAGACGAAAAGTCTATCTATGAATCGTTCCTCTGTAAACACGTGCAGTTACACTGCCCAGCGATCCACAGGAAGCAAATTGATGTCCATTTTTTCGGCTTGCACGCGTTATGTTGGTGTGGGTTTCGGCACTTTCCATTTAAAAAGCGTGCAAATGTAAGAAAATGAACATGAGTGAGGCCAGAATAACGCGAATTTTGTGTGTGTGTGTGTCTTCCCTGCCTTTTTATTGCTGTAGTCATAATAATAAAATGGAAACGTAAACATTACATAACTGAGATATGCTTACCTGCCACGAACGATATATTATTTTATAATGTACGAAGTGTGTTCAAAAAAAGACCGAACTATTTGTGTAGCATGTCAACTAGCGCATAGAGCGCGCTGCAGAATTAAGTGCTGCTAGCGACAGGTTTTGACGCATGAATGCCGTTTTCTCTGTTCCGTCCCGATCTTCAGTCTTCGAGCTACACGCGCTGTAGTGGGCACGGGCACACACCGTCCGGCGGATTTATAACGAAGTGAGAATGAAGATCTTAACACAACGTGTGTGTATAAAATTTTGCTGCTGACTTCGTAAAATCTTTACAGAGCTATTTCCATTGTCTTCCAAAGTTTTCATTACCATTTGCATTGGTACGCAGTTGTTGACCGATTTCAAAACGGGTCTCTTTCTGATCGTCGTCAACAAACACAGTAAGAATTTTTCAGTGATACGATACATTTAAATTTTTCTATCAAAATTTAATTTTACGATCTTAAATGGATTCTGTCAGAAAGTATCGGAATTTAAACGATGATTTACAATTACCACATCACGAGCTCTCTTCCCATGATCTTCGATATCGCTTTGATCTGCACTGACCATTGTTTTTCCCTCTTTAAAAATTCTTAAACTAATCGTTCGCCTCACGCAGGCTTCCGCGTATGCTTAATTGAAAACCAGAATGTCTCTGAAAAGTTTTAACCTAGTTTTGCTAAAAAATTTCATACGCACACGTTGTTCTCGCGGTCTTTCTTAATCGCTTTGTCACTAATCCGCCGGCCAGCGTGTGCACGTCCCCACTCAATGTGATATACCTCAAAGACTACTGCTAATAGCGGAACACAATAAGTGGTAGTTTGTTGTCAAAAACTATCGCTAGGTGCGCGCAAAGTCGCGGCGCGTCGTTTGTGCGGATTGATGTGTTAAACAAAAAGTATGAACACACCTCGTATATTAACTCATACATAATTTACATTAAAATGAAAAAATTATAATTTTATGGCCTGGCAACAAAATTATTTTATTTTTAACAATTACCATTGTTTCAAAAAGTTTAAATGCATTATCAAGTACTTTACTGTTGTTAAAACATAAAAGGTTGCAGGTAAACTACCCCTTGCCCTTAACCGATCTTCACCAAAATCGAAAATCCTTGAGATCTCTATAATTGAGGGACGTATGCAAAAAATTATTTGATTCTGTTTGAATTTGCGGCTGTTATCGTTTGCCATAGAAAATACGCTTGATAAAAAACCGTTGCAGGTAAACTACCCCTTCCCCTTAACCGATCTTCACCAAAAACAATAGGTCTTGAGTACTCTACAAATCAGCGCTGTATGCAAAAAAATATTTGATTCTGTTTGAATTTGCGGCTGTTATCGTTTGCCATAGAAAATTACCCTTGATAAAAAAACGTTGCAGGTAAACTACCCCTTCCCCTTAACCGATCTTCACCAAAAACAATAGGTCTTGAGTACTCTACAAATCAGCGCTGTATGCAAAAAAATATTTGATTCTGTTTGAATTTGCGGCTGTTATCATTTGCCATAGAAAATTACCCTTGATAAAAAAACGTTGCAGGTAAACTACCCCCTTCCCTTAACCGATCTTCACCAAAAACAATAGGTCGTGAGTACTCTACAAATCAGGGCTGTATGCAAAAAATTATTTGATTCTGTCTGAATTTGCGGCTGTTATCGTTTGCCATAGAAAAAAATCTACACACACACACACACACACACACACACACACACATTTTGAAAAACGACTTTTTTCATGTGTTGATCGTAGTACAATCAGAATCTGCAATAATCTCTAACACGATTTTTTTTTGCATCACCATACTTCCATTTCCTTAAGGAATATGGAAGTAAAAGTCATTTTTCAAAAAGTGTCTGTGTGTGTGTCTGTCTGTAGATTTTTTTTCTATGGCAAACGATAACAGCCGCAAATTCAAACTGAATCAAATCATTTTTTGCATACAGCCCTGATTTGTAGAGTACTCACGACCTATTGTTTTTGGTGAAGATCAGTTGAGGGAAAGGGGTAGTTTATCTGCAACGGTTTTTTTTTAATAAAGGGTAATTGTTTTCTATGGCAAACGATAACAGCCACAAATTCAAACAGAATCTACTACTCTTTTGCATACAGCCCTCAATTGTAAAGTTCTCAAGACCTATTGTTTTTGGTGAAGATCGGTTAAGGGAAAGGGGTAGTTTACCTGCAACGTTTTATGTTTTAACAAGGGTATTTTATATGGCAAATGATAGCAGCCGCAAATTCAAACAGAATCAATGATTATTTGCATACAGACCTAAATTGTGGAGTTCTCAAGATCTATTTATTTTGGTGATGTTTGGTTAAGGGAAAGGGGTAGTTTACCTGCTACGTTTTATGTTTTAAAAGGGTTATTTCTATGGCAAACGATAAAAGCCGCAAATTCTGACAGAATCAAATAATGTTTTGCATACAGCCCTGATCTGTAGAGTACTCAAGACCTATTGTTTTAGGTGAAGGTCGGTTAAGGGGAAGGGTTAGTTTACCTGCAACGTTTTATGCTTTAACAAGGGTATTTTTTATGGTAAACGATAACAGCCGCAAATTCAAACATAATCAAATAATATTTTGCATACAGCCCTGAATTGTAGAGTTCTCAAGACCTGTTTGTTTTGGTGAAGATCGGTTAAGGGAAAGGGGTAGTTTACCTGCAACTTTTTTTTTAAAACAAGTATAATTTTTTTACTTCCATGTTCCTTAAGGAAATGGAAGTATGGTGAAGCTCATAATAATCCACTGTAGAAACGTAGATGAAATATCTATAAATGAAGAGGTTAGGTGAACAGGGTGGGGGTAATTTTCTATTATTAAAAATTATAGTTGAAGATGGAGGGGAGAATTTTTTATGTGTACTACGTTATTGGCAACAAAGAAGTAGTTCTTTGTTAAAATTGCTTCCCGAGCTGTTTAGCCATAGTTCAATGTTTTCTGTAAAACCAGACTCTTCTGCAGTGCCATCGACTACCATCATCAGTGAAAATCGAGTGCGAAAACGTGAGGTGGTATACGTTAGTGACCACAGTACTGTGGTTAATGCTGAAGCAATAAGTAGAAAGACATAGTTTCTATGGAAATATTTCATTTCGAAATATGATTTTAAATATAATTCTCAGAACATGGAAGTCATGTATGGTTCTCCATACCGATATTTCTATGGCAAACGATAACAGCCTCAAATTCAAACAGAATCAACTACTCTTTTGCACACAGCCCTGAATTATAGAGTTCTCAATACCTATTCGTTTTGGTGAAGATCGGTTAAGGGAAAGGGGTAGTTTACCTGCAACGTTTTTTTTATTGGGGGTAATTTTACTTCCATGTTCATTAAGGAAATGGAAGTATGGTGATGGCAAAAAAAATCGTGTTCGAGATTATTGCAGATTCTGATTGTACTACACTCAAAACATGAAAAAGTCATTTTTCGAAAGGTGTCTCTGTGTGTGTGTGTGTGTGTGTGTGTGTGTGTGTGTGTGTGTGTGTGTGTGTGTGAGTGTGTGTGTGTGTGTGTAGATTTTTTTTCTATGGCAAACGATAACAGCCGCAAATTCAAACTGAATCAAATAATTTTTTTCATACAGCCCTGATTTGTAGAGTTCTCAAGACCTTTTGTTTTTGGTGAAGATCGGTTAAGGGAAGGGGTAGTTTACCAGCAACGGTTTTTTTTAAATCAAGGCTAATTGTTTTATATGGCAAACGATAACAGCCGCAAATTCAAACAGAATCAACTACTCTTTTGCATACAGCCCTCAATTGTAGAGTTCTCAAGACCTATTGTTTTTGGTGAAGATCGGTTAAGGGAAAAGGGTAGTTTGCCTGCAACATTTTATGTTTTAACAAGGGTATTTTATATGGCAAACGATAACACCCGCAAATTCAAACAGAATCAAATGATTATTTGCATACAGCCCTAAATTGTAGAGTTCTCAACACCATTGATTTTGGTGAAGATAGGTTAAGAGAAAGGGGTAGTTTATCTGCAACGTTTTATGTTTTAAAAGGGTATTTTCTATGGCAAACGATAAGAGCCGCAAATTCAAACAGAATCAAATAATGTTCTGCATACAGCCCTGATCTGTAGAGTACTCAAGACCTATTGTTTTAGGTGAAGATCGGTTAAGGGTAAGGGGTAGTTTACCTGCAACGTTTTATGTTTTAAAAGGGTATTTTTTATGGCAAACGATAAGAGTCGCAAATTCAAACAGAATCAAATAATTTTTTCCATGTAGCCCTGATTTGTAGAGTACTCAAGATCTATTTATTTTGGTGAAGATCGGTTAAGGGAAAGGGGTAGTTTACCTGCAAGGTTTTTTTATTGGGGGTAATTTTACTTCCATGTTCATTAAGGAAATGGAAGTATGGTGATGGCAAAAAAAATCGTGTTCAAGATTATTGCAGATTCTGATTGTACTACACTCAAAATATGAAAAAATATCGGTATGGAGAACCATACATGACTTCCATATTCTAAGATTTAAATTTAAAAGCATTTTCGAAATGAAATATACCATAGAAACTACTTCTTTCTACTTACTGCTTCAGCCTTAACCACAGTACTGTGGTCACTAACATATACCACCTCACGTTATCGCACTCGATTTTCACTGATGATGGAAGTCGATGGCATTGCCGAAACGTCTGGTTTTGTAGAAAACATTGGACTATGGCCAAATATCCCGGGAAGGAATTTTAACAAAAACTACTTCTTTGTTGCCGATAACGTTGTACACACACACATATATATATATATATATATATATATATATATAAAATATGCATAAAATTAATGGCTTGTATAAGTTAATGATTGATCTCCATTAAGTAGTGCTCAAGTTTCCAAAGTTTTAATATTATGATGTCCGTAATTAAAACATCAGAGCAGGTTTAGTGTGAATGAGGGTATACCGTGGACTAAAAATTTTCAACATTTCCTATTGAGCGTTGCTTAGAGTAAAGCTGCGAATCTACAGTGTATGTTTCACAGAACAAACACGCGAAAAAGAAGGAGCGCTCCGAAGTCACTCATGGACCCTCAGCATCTTGCAGAGGGTTCATTCCCTAAAGACGAAAAGTCTATCTATGAATCGTTCCTCTGTAAACACGTGCAGTTACACTGCCCAGCGATCCACAGGAAGCAAATTGATGTCCATTTTTTCGGCTTGCACGCGTTATGTTGGTGTGGGTTTCGGCACTTTCCATTTAAAAAGCGTGCAAATGTAAGAAAATGAACATGAGTGAGGCCAGAATAACGCGAATTTTGTGTGTGTGTGTCTTCCCTGCCTTTTTATTGCTGTAGTCATAATAATAAAATGGAAACGTAAACATTACATAACTGAGATATGCTTACCTGCCACGAACGATATATTATTTTATACATGTACGAAGTGTGTTCAAAAAAGACCGAACTATTTGTGTAGCATGTCAACTAGCGCATAGAGCGCGCTGCAGAATTAAGTGCTGCTAGCGACAGGTTTTGACGCATGAATGCCGTTTTCTCTGTTCCGTCCCGATCTTCAGTCTTCGAGCTACACGCGCTGTAGTGGGCACGGGCACACACCGTCCGGCGGATTTATAACGAAGTGAGAATGAAGATCTTAACACAACGTGTGTGTATAAAATTTTGCTGCTGACTTCGTAAAATCTTTACAGAGCTATTTCCATTGTCTTCCAAAGTTTTCATTACCATTTGCATTGGTACGCAGTTGTTGACCGATTTCAAAACGGGTCTCTTTCTGATCGTCGTCAACAAACACAGTAAGAATTTTTCAGTGATACGATACATTTAAATTTTTCTATCAAAATTTAATTTTACGATCTTAAATGGATTCTGTCAGAAAGTATCGGAATTTAAACGATGATTTACAATTACCACATCACGAGCTCTCTTCCCATGATCTTCGATATCGCTTTGATCTGCACTGACCATTGTTTTTCCCTCTTTAAAAATTCTTAAACTAATCGTTCGCCTCACGCAGGCTTCCGCGTATGCTTAATTGAAAACCAGAATGTCTCTGAAAAGTTTTAACCTAGTTTTGCTAAAAAATTTCATACGCACACGTTGTTCTCGCGGTCTTTCTTAATCGCTTTGTCACTAATCCGCCGGCCAGCGTGTGCACGTCCCCACTCAATGTGATATACCTCAAAGACTACTGCTAATAGCGGAACACAATAAGTGGTAGTTTGTTGTCAAAAACTATCGCTAGGTGCGCGCAAAGTCGCGGCGCGTCGTTTGTGCGGATTGATGTGTTAAACAAAAAGTATGAACACACCTCGTATATTAACTCATACATAATTTACATTAAAATGAAAAAATTATAATTTTATGGCCTGGCAACAAAATTATTTTATTTTTAACAATTACCATTGTTTCAAAAAGTTTAAATGCATTATCAAGTACTTTACTGTTGTTAAAACATAAAAGGTTGCAGGTAAACTACCCCTTGCCCTTAACCGATCTTCACCAAAATCGAAAATCCTTGAGATCTCTATAATTGAGGGACGTATGCAAAAAATTATTTGATTCTGTTTGAATTTGCGGCTGTTATCGTTTGCCATAGAAAATACGCTTGATAAAAAAACCGTTGCAGGTAAACTACCCCTTCCCCTTAACCGATCTTCACCAAAAACAATAGGTCTTGAGTACTCTACAAATCAGCGCTGTATGCAAAAAAATATTTGATTCTGTTTGAATTTGCGGCTGTTATCGTTTGCCATAGAAAATTACCCTTGATAAAAAAACGTTGCAGGTAAACTACCCCCTTCCCTTAACCGATCTTCACCAAAAACAATAGGTCGTGAGTACTCTACAAATCAGGGCTGTATGCAAAAAATTATTTGATTCTGTCTGAATTTGCGGCTGTTATCGTTTGCCATAGAAAAAAATCTACACACACACACACACACACACACACACACACACACACACACACATTTTGAAAAACGACTTTTTTCATGTGTTGATCGTAGTACAATCAGAATCTGCAATAATCTCGAACACGATTTTTTTTGGCATCACCATACTTCCATTTCCTTAAGGAATATGGAAGTAAAAGTCATTTTTCAAAAAGTGTCTGTGTGTGTGTCTGTCTGTAGATTTTTTTTCTATGGCAAACGATAACAGCCGCAAATTCAAACTGAATCAAATCATTTTTTGCATACAGCCCTGATTTGTAGAGTACTCACGACCTATTGTTTTTGGTGAAGATCAGTTGAGGGAAAGGGGTAGTTTATCTGCAACGGTTTTTTTTAAATCAAGGGTAATTGTTTTCTATGGCAAACGATAACAGCCACAAATTCAAACAGAATCTACTACTCTTTTGCATACAGCCCTCAATTGTAAAGTTCTCAAGACCTATTGTTTTTGGTGAAGATCGGTTAAGGGAAAGGGGTAGTTTACCTGCAACGTTTTATGTTTTAACAAGGGTATTTTATATGGCAAACGATAGCAGCCGCAAATTCAAACAGAATCAATGATTATTTGCATACAGACCTAAATTGTGGAGTTCTCAAGATCTATTTATTTTGGTGATGTTTGGTTAAGGGAAAGGGGTAGTTTACCTGCTACGTTTTATGTTTTAAAAGGGTTATTTCTATGGCAAACGATAAAAGCCGCAAATTCTGACAGAATCAAATAATGTTTTGCATACAGCCCTGATCTGTAGAGTACTCAAGACCTATTGTTTTAGGTGAAGGTCGGTTAAGGGGAAGGGTTAGTTTACCTGCAACGTTTTATGCTTTAACAAGGGTATTTTTTATGGTAAACGATAACAGCCGCAAATTCAAACATAATCAAATAATATTTTGCATACAGCCCTGAATTGTAGAGTTCTCAAGACCTGTTTGTTTTGGTGAAGATCGGTTAAGGGAAAGGGGTAGTTTACCTGCAACAGTTTTTTATCAAGTGTAATTTTTACTTCCATATTCCTTAAGGAATGGAAGTATGGTGATGGCAAAAAAAATCGTGTTCGAGATTATTGCAGATTCTGATTCTACTACACTCAAAACATGAAAAAAAGTCGTTTTCCGAAAAGTGTCTGTGTGTGTGTGTGTCTGTCTGTCTGTCTGTCTGTAGATTTTTTTTCTATGGCAAACGATAACTGCCGCAAATTCAAACAGAATCAAATAATTTTTTGCATGCAGCCCTGATTTGCAGAGTACTCGCGACCTATTGTTTTTGGTGAAGATCGGTTGAGGGAAAGGGGTAGTTTACCTGCAACGTTTTTTTTTTTAGCAAGGGTAATTTTGTTTGTTTGGCAAATGATAACAGCCGCAAATTCACACAGAATCAAATAATGTTTCGCATACACCCCTGAATTGTAGAGTTCTCAAGATCTGTTGATTTTGGTGAAGATCGGTTAAGGAAAAGGGGTAGTTTACCTGTAACGTTTTATGTTTTAACAAGGGTATTTCCTATGGCAAACGATAACAGCCGCAAATTCGAACAGAATCAAAAGATTATTTGCATACAGCCCTAAATTGTAGAGTTCTCAAGACCTATTGTTTTTGGTGAAGATCGGTTGAGGGAAAGGGTAGTTTACCTGCAACGTTTTTTTAACAATGGTATTTTCTATGGCAAACGATAACAGCCGCAAATTCAAACAGAATCAAATAATGTTTTGCATACAGCCCTGATTTGTAGAGTACTCAAGACCTATTGTTTTTGGTGAAAATCGGTTAAGGGGAAGGGGTAGTTTACCTGGAACGTTTTTTTATCAAGCGTATTTTCTATGGCAAACGATAACTGCCGCAAATTCAAACAGAATCAAATAATTTTTTGCATACGTCCCTGAATTGTAGAGGTCTCAAGGACTTTCGATTTTGGTGAAGATCGGTTAAGGGGAAGGGGTAGTTTACCGGCAACCTTTTACGTTTTAACAAGAGTAAAGTACTTGAAAATTTATTTAAACTTTTTCAAACAATGGTAATTGTTAAAAATAAAATAATTTTGTTGCCAAGCAATAAAATTAAAATTTTTTCATTTTAATGTACATCATGTATAAGAGAAAATATATCGCGCTTGGCAGGCGATATTAAGATTTAAATATAAATCTTAGAATATGGAAGTCATGTATGGTTCTCCATACCGATATTTTTCTATGGCAAACGATAATAGCCGCAAATTCAAACAGCATCAAATGATGTTTTGCATACAGCCCTGTTTTGTAGAGTTCTCAATACCTATTGGTGTTGGTGAAGGTCGGTTAAGGGAAAGGGGTAGTTTACCTGCAACATTTTATGTTTTAACAAGGGTAATTTTTTATATGACGAACGATAACTGCCGAAAATTCAAACAGAATCAACTACGTTTTTGCATACCTTTTTGAACTAAAGAGAGCTCAAGGTTTGTTGATTTTGTTGAAGATCGGTTAAGGGAAAGGGGTAGTTTATCAGCAACGTTTTATGTTTTAAAAAAGGTAATTTTTTTTATGACGAATGATAACTCCCGAAAATTCAAAGAGAATCTAATAATTTTTTGCACACTTTCTTGAGTTGTAGAGTGCTCAAGGACTGTCGATTTTGGTGAAGATCGGTTAAGGGAAAGGGGTAGTTTACCTGCAATATTTTATGTTTAACCAAGAGAAATGTTTATATGACGAACGATAACTGCCGCACATTCAAACAGAATCAAATATTTTTTTGCATGCATCCCTGAATTGTAGAGGACTGAAGGTCTGTTGATTTTGGTGAAGATCGGTGAAGATAAAGGGGTATTTTACCTGCAACGTTTTATGTTTTAACAAGAGTAAAATACATAATTTTGATAAACAAAGTATCCTGATAAGAAGCTCATAATAATCCACTTCAGAAACGTAGATGAAATATCTATAACTGAAGAGGCTATTTGAACGGGGTGGAGGTAATTTTCAATTAATGAAAATTATAGTTGAAGAGGGAGGGGCGAAAATTTTATATGTGTACTACGTTATCGGCAACAAAGAAGTAGTTTTTGTTAAAATTCCTTCCCAGGCTGTTTAGCCGTAGTCCAATGTTTTATGCAAAACCAGACGTTTCGGCAGTGCCATCGACTTCCATCATCAGTGAAAATCTAGTGCGAAAAGTGAGGTGTTATACGTTAATGACCAAAGTACTGTGTTTAAGGCTGAAGCAATAGAAAGAAGTAGTTTCTATGGAAATATTTCATTTCGAATATGCTTTTAAATATAAATCTTAGAACATGGAAGTCATGTATGGTTCTCCATACCGATATTTGATAGAATATTTGATTTTTGTTGCCACCAGAATTTTACTTTGATTTTACTTTCATGTTCCATAAGGAAATGGAAGTATGGCGATGGCAAAAAAAATCATGTTAGAGATTTTTGCAGATTCTGATTGTACTACCCTCAAAACATGAAAAAAAGTAATTTTTCGAAAAGTGTCTGTGTCCATCTGTAGATTTTTTTATGGCAAACGATAAGAGCCGCAAATTCAAACAGGATCAAATAATTTTTTGCATACAGCCCTGAATTGTAGAGTATTCAAGACCTATTGGTTTTTGTGAAGATCGGTTAAGACAAAAGGGTAGTTTACCTGCAATATTTTATGTTGTAACAATAGAAATTTTTTCATGACGAACGATAACTGCCGTAAATTCAAACAGAATCAGATAATTTTTTACATATGTGCCTGAGTTGTAGAGGACTCAATGCCTATTGATTTTGGTGAAGATCGGTTACGGGGAAAGGGTAGTTTACCTGAATCATTTTTTTGTTGTAACGTAATAGTTTACCTGATAATTTTTTTTATATATGTACTACGTTATTGGCAACAAAGAAGCAGTTTGTTTTTAAAATTCCTTCCTGGCCTGTTTGGCCGTAGATCAATGTTTTCTGCAAAACCAGACGTTTCGGCAGTGCCATCAGCTTCCATCATCAGTGAAAATCAAGTGCGATAACGTGAGGTGGTATACGTTAGTAACCACAGTAAGTGGCTGAAGCAGTAAGTAGAAAGAAGTAGTTTCAATGGAAATATTTCATTTCGAAAATGATTTAAAATATAAATCTTAGAACATGGAAGTTGTGTATGATTCTCCATACCAATATTTTGTTCTTAAGTGTGCTATTAAGTATTATGAATCCTCTTCTCCATATCAAGGTATAGGATTACAGCCTGTTCTGCCTTCACTGAAGGCATCTCTTTTCCTTGCCCTCCCTATATCTCGTCTTCCCTGAGGTCTGTATCTTATTACTTGTGTAGGTAGTCTCATGTTTTCCATTCTCTTGATATCCTGCCTCTATTTTATTCGTCCTTCCCTTATTCTGCCGGGTATAGAATATACATTTAACTTGGTTCTTATATTTTCATTTCATATTTGATATCTAAGGGTTTGTATTATGAATACTGGACACAATATTTTTCTTGTTAGATTCGAAGTTTTAAGTAATTTTCTCTTAAAAAGTGTGTATGAACATACAAAAATTTGACAGATATTTTTGTCACAAAAAACTTTTATGATATATTGTGTATAAATACACATATAAAGGTATTTTTGCCACAAAAAACTTTTATGATATATTGTGTATAAATACACATATAAAGGTATACAATACATTTGATTTGTTTAACAGTCATTATAAGACAGTATTACCATATAGGGGAGAGCAGAGAGACATAAGTTGATACTTTGTACTTCTTCAAGTGTCCCTTAGTCGCAGCACCTCTGCAACTGTATAACGTTTTTGTTATAGCTTGTAGTACGAGCTCCTCCAGTCTTATTATCGCAGTGTACAGTAAAATGAGTCTTTGTTCCCGTTTGTATTTTAGAACGTGTAAAGCAACCTTTTTGTCACTAATTTGCTATGGGTGTTTACAGCTATGTACTTTGTTGGATCCATGGTAAGTGTACAACTGAATCATACTAATACAAAAGCAATGTGGCAGCATGAGGGCAAGTTATATTTCTCTATAACTCTTAAAAGAAAACTAATTCATAACCTAACAGATCTCAGAATTAATTGTGTCAATTACTTGTGATCCTATAATGAAGATTACATGTTTATTAAATCCTAAAAAACCAAAATTTTTAAAATGATAATAGTAACAATGACTCCTTTTTATGCTGCCTAGGAAATTTAGGAGATAGAATAGGTTGCCTAAAGTGAGTGTTCGACACACACACTAAAGGTAGAGTGGCCAGCAGCACTACACTTTAGCCACTAATTTTAAAATTAAAGGTGTACCTTCAATTTCACCAGAAGGAAAGGGGTATGTTGGTACAATGTAAGTAAAACGTTTTGTTCTGTTTTCTTTTTTTCATATTTGGTTCAAACGTACAAGTGAAAAACTTTCTGGGGCAATGTAGCTCACAAACCCTACAAAGACTCGGCGTTTTCCACAACTTGTATTTAGGAAAGAACAAAAAGAAAAATCAGATTTCTGTGTTATGATCTGCACTGTTAGTTATTATGGTTTGTACCCTAAGAATATTCGTATGTTAGCCTCCGAATACGTGTTTGCAAATAATGTCGATTTTCTGGTGAACTGGGCCGGTAAAAGACTGTTTTACTGGCTTCATGCAGCAACATTCAAGGTTGTCTTTTAAAGAGGCTGAAGCAACAAGTTTTGCAATAACATTTAGTTTTAATAAACATAACATAAAACTTTCTTCAATATTCGAATTCTGTGATAAGTCGCCTTCATCTTTATTGTCACAATATTTTGAATGTGAAGGAAACCAGGCAGCGTAACAACAGTGCACTGTCCCAACAAAGTTGTCAGTTTGAAGGGAAATAAACAAGTCAGTAGGGTTATGCCTTTGGAAAAGGGTGAAACCAGTGGTATTTTCATAGATGGCAGCTGGAAACCACCACTTATCGTTATCCCCAGAGTGTTATGTAGAGATCAATTTAATTATTTATGGACCAGCAGGTTGTATTGGAGTAGCACATCCATCAAGATAAATTACAGCCTCTTTTTTTTAACTATTTATGAAACAGTTTATACCTCATACCCGTTACAATCTGACTTCAGCGATTAGACAAGAGTGTTTATATGGCCTGTTTCGGTGCAGCCGCTGAGAGCTGGATGACAATAAACCCACGTAAAACCATGACAATATATGACATACCTGGGCTAGCAAAAGATACTCTTTCAAAGGCAGCTACACAATCTAACTGACAGCAGGTTTTAGTTCAACTGGAATTTGGCCATTAAATTAAAATATATTCAGTATCGAAGAGTTTCTGTGTTCACCTGTAATTGACAGAGAGATAGGAGACAAAAGTAATTATGAAGAAAGATTAACACCAACAAAAGATTGTCAAGAGACCACAGAAGCCGGACCTCCCACGTCGGGAATAAACGAGACATCTGCTAATACCTTAGCACAATTGACACCAGAATAAATTCGCCCTTATCCGAAAGCGACTACAAAAATAAAATAAAAAATGCGCTAAGAAGAAAAAGTCAAGTATTCTCACTGACTCCTGTTAAAAAAGCAATTCGTATTGAAGAGGAGGCATGACAAAAGAAAGAGCGATCAAAACGGAAACTAATCATGATAAAACGAAGGCGATTTTTGGACTATATAGAAACGGTCAATCAAACTCTCCAAGACTTAAGAAACTGTAACAAATTAGTGGGTAGCGTAACTTTTGTTATTTCAGAGGATTCTTGATAGAGATTACCGGTAACTGCAAGAGGAACCCGCGCTGATATTGTCTAAGTATGTTTAAAGTCCTCGGCAATGTGGATGATATTCAGACTAAATTTGCAAAGCAATATGAGAGCCCATTTAGGAGGAGGAGATGGTGAGTTTTCTACAAACTTACTGCACCTCGGTGACGGCAGTGTTCCTAATGACGATAGCTTCACAGAATTTGATGAAAAACTGGGACATAGTAAATAGTACAACTGTATTAATTGCTAAAATCTGTGCAAAACGTCAAGTGTTTACTTGATAAAAATTACAAGTGGTTATTCCCAAAGAATCGAATATGTGAAGGAAAATAATGATACAAGTTTGGAAAAATTTTCTGGGGATAATAAAAAGTATGAAGAATCTATTAACACCGTATTTAATATTGAAAATATAGTGTACTATCTCCAAGAATTTTTGAATTCTTTAAATCAATCTTGCATTCCGCCACAACGGTTCATTCTGAAGGTTGGCACTCCAACAATGTTGTTGAAAAATTTACATCCTCCGAACGTTTGCATAATACAAATTGCAGGTGACATACGCGAATTTCTGTGTCAAGTAGGTAATAGCATTATTATCGACTCAAAAGCCCTCTTCACACACACATTCGAATCAGTAGGCTACTGGTTGTTAGTATTACCTGTTTAAGGCCTACCTGGTGTAATTACCAACTTATAAATTGTAACATTCTTTACTTTAGTACACACTTGAAGGAAATTAACAGTTTCAAAATTACATTCGTTGCATTTACATAATTTTCATTAAACCTACTTAATATGTAGTAGTGGACGATAAGCTTTTCCAGGTTTTACTAGTACTTAACCTACAACGGTCTGATCTCCTACACTCAGTGCCTCTGTCTTTAATCACTGCTTTTTTTACATAATAATTTTCTCATTCCTGCATAGAATTTACCCACTCGCACAGAAGGCAACAGAATTTAGTGAATCCAAGCTGCAATCAAAGTAAAACTACGTTACTTTCACATCTCCGTAGGTATGCCACGAATATCCATCATACTGAATTCTGCTCAATAAAAGTTTCATACTATCACATGACTCTGACATGTAAGCAGTATAAACTGAAGGGAGTGGTGACCATTTATTTTCTGTGTGAAGTAGTACTGCTTGCAAATTAACCTGTGAGAGTCAGGGCCGCATTTATGCGCAGGCTATCTAGGCTGCAGCCTATGGGCCCGCACCACACAAAAAAATTGTTTAAAAATTTTAATTTTGAATAGACTAAAATAAAAAATGTCTTTGTTTTAATACCGTGGTGTGGGCCCTCTTATAATCATAAAAGACGTCGACGCAGTTATTTCGTGTGGACTAATTCGGCTGAACTCTTCAGTGGTCAACTGATATGAGTGAGTCAGCATTCAGGAAACTCGATCGCTTGGCGTCGCGTGGGAACTGGAGGGGGTTTCTCTTGGACCTGCTTTAAATGAAAATGTTTGCTTGGAAAATAACACTGGATTGTGGCCGGAGTTTATGACACAAGGTAATATAGATTACTGCATAAAAATGGGCTCCACAGCACTTCAAAATTGTGACGGTGATCTATTTGACTGTAAATCTGTACACAGTATTTTGGGATGATATCTTGGGACAAGTAAACAAAACTAGTGAAACTCTGCAGAACCCTAGATTGGATGTGAACACAGCCGCCTCAGCACTGACATCGCTAACAAGCTTCATAGGAACAAAACGGGATAGCTTTGAAGAATATGAGGTGAAAGCTGCTGAGTTAACTGATTGCACTGAGTATGAGAGTCAAACACGGTGCAACCGCAAAATAAACGTGCATTTGGCACCTCTTGACTGTGTCCCAGTCCAAGCACCAGAAGTTAAGCTGACCCCATCAGAAAAATTTCGAACCCAGAGTTTTCTTCCTGTCATTGCGGCCGAGGCTTGAGGCATACAAACTAGTTGATACCCATTTTGGGTTTCTCAACAAGTTGGATACACTTACTAATGAAGAGATAATTGCAGCAGCTCAAAACTTAGTAGAAACATATAACAATGGCTTAGACGATCAATTGGGAAATGAAATGATTCAGTTCAAGGCCTTTTACCATGAGTTTCAAAAAGATGATGTGGAAAATGAAAACGTCATTAGTCAGTTGAGGTGGATGTATAAACTCCTCCTAGAAAGAAACATCAAAGATTGTTTTCCTAATATCGAGGTCGCTCTAAGAATGCACCTGTCGCTTATGGTCACTAACTGCAGTGGAGAAAGGTCATTTTCAAAATTGAAGTTGATCAAAAACAGGCTTCGAACCTCCATGTTAGAAGACAGGCTCAACGTTTTGGCTTTGCTCAGCATTGAAAATGAGATTTTAAGACAACTAATTTATGAAGATATTATAAATAGATTCATTAGTATGAAGTGTAGGCACAAACCAATTAGCCACTAAGCCCTTTTCAAGTTGTTATATGTAGTAACTAAAATTTAGTAGTAAATTGTACACACAGTATTTTCATACATATTAGTGTCATAGTATTGTATAGTACTGTAATATTACTCTACTCACTACTGTAGTAATGTAACTTACTGTAGTATAGTATCGTCTTTTAACACACTGCTAATAAATTCATTTCACACCCAAACTTTGTGTTCTTTTTTTAATATAGTTGTTCATAGCAATGTTAATAAATCATGTTGAATATCTTAATGATTTTCAATTCTTTTCATTTTTATGTCTTCAATTCGTTAACTTCTAAATACTGTACAGTAACATTTTCTACAATTTAGTAATAAACTTTAAATGTTTCTGTTTAGGTTTTTAGTTAGAAAATTGCTCTAAAATGCGATGTTTGCAGGTTAATTTTCAAAAAATTTCCGGACTTTCCGTTTTACTGGGGGGTATGGAATACTCCCCAGACCCCCGGTAGGGCCTGCACCACAGGTTCAGCCTAGGGGTCTACAGATCCTAATACGGCCCTGGTGAGAGTCTATAAAAAAACTGAGTTACCAAAAACTGGTTGGTAATTTTCAGTTACCAAAAAGTAAGGCTGGTAGAGAAATTCTGACTTCATATTCGGAATCATCACTCAAAAATACACAAGACTTACTAAAAATTGTACATGTAACAATATCACTGTTGACCAGTATTATCTGTAATGTCTATCTTTTTGTACGTTTTATCATTTAGTTTCTTTTTTTAGTATGGGTGTGGACAGGCCGTTTTTTAAATTGCATTTTTAACGGACTGGAGTGAAAAGTACAAGTGTATCTAGCTTGTGTACAGTGAAATCAAGTTCATATTTAGATTATATAATGAAAAACAAAAAGGGTGGGAAGGGTTAATTTTTTTGTAAAAAGAAATTAATTATTTAATTATAAAAATTATGTATACAGATAATTATGGAATTATTAAAAATGGAGTAAAATCAATAGGTTAAAAAAAGTTCGTAGAAGTCTTGAGAGGAGGGAACGTTAGAAAACTGTTTATGTTATAAATGCTTAAGCCTACAAATTGTGATAGTTATTATTATTATATTGTCAATATAAAACAACATTTGTATTATTTTAATACAGACAGGAGTGGATACAGCCTTTGAATGAATTACTAGTACGAACACGTTAGCCTGCCAACAGACATTAGATCTGTATATTTATATGTGTTAGCCAAAACAGTAGTACTTTTTGTAAACATAGACTGTTGTGTCATTACGACATTAAGAATGTTGTTGGCGTGAATTTGATTAATGAGACAGATTTCTTTATCTCTGCCCTTGTTTCTCTCTGTCAGTCTCTCTCTCTCTCTCTCTCTCTCTCTCTCTCTCTACCTCGCGCGCGCACGCATGCACGCACACACACACACACACACACACACACACACACACACACACGCGATCGCCAACTCAATACAGTTTCTTCTTTTTCTTGTCACAATTTCAGTGTTACACACAATACCTCACTGTCCTTTTCCTGCCCCCTCCCACTTTGTGAACTTCTCCATCAATCCTAACCTATACGTCAAATTAGATCGAAACTAGACACATTTTGTAATAGTTTAATCGATGTGCCTAAACCAGAAATATTATTGGGTCACTTGTGTCAAAGAAGAAACTTAAATTTATTTACCTTATAACAATTCCCCCTAAATAAAAGGGAAATCCCCAAATTCATATTTCGAAGCCACATGTTGTAGATAAAACGGTATTTTCTCTTGGATACATACGTTTAATCTCATACAAACGTTTTTATGTGTGTTCCCATCAGCACCAACACACCTGTACAGGCTTCTCCATATTTTTCTACACCTGTCCAAATATGACTATACTGATTACAATAGTAATTTCTTCTGCGGTTTGTTTATGACCGTAAGATATGTCTTTATAGTTCCTTTTAAATACCATTATTTTCTGCTCATTCGTACAAAACTTTTAATTGTTGAATGTGCCAATTCTGTTAATCTTTGCCAAACCCAAATATTAATGTTATACGGCGTCACCTTATTATGTATCAAACAAAATTAGAACAAATCACTGTTATTTTAGCAGTAGCTTTTTTTAAGGAGCCCAGAGTCGGCCTACAGATACGGCCTACCTACCCGACACACACACATTTGAAGGATCAGTATTTTGTCTTGGAGTTCACTCTCCCAGCTGAGATACCCATGTTTTTAGGGACCAGGAACTCGCATTTGAACTTCTATCATCAGCTACATAATGTAAATCCACTTACGTGTAAATCCTAGATAAATGTACAAGCCTATGCTCTAAAAGCCTAAGCTATGGTACCCACAATCATCTACGTTTTACTAAAATAATGGCTGCAAGTTAAATTTTTTAATTCATGTTGATGCTTTTGTCTCGAAGAAACCAGGTAAATTAATCTGCTTTTCGTATCCGGCCGACGGTGGTGTGCTCCAACTTACGAACAGTGGCACTTGCAACTCGTTTCACTTGCAAACACTCAAGTAGATAAGACAACGTAATTAATTTTTGATACGTGAGAGTACGTCCCACTTGCGAACACACAAACAACAATGTATGTACATCCACCCTGTACATGAAGGGGGATTATCTGTTTATACGTGAAGTTGTGAAATTGTTGAAGTTGCGCTTCTTAAACGAAAGATGAAAACAGTACAATTTACATTTTCTCCTGTACAAGTACAAAAAAACAATTTAAAAACTGATATCGCCTGTCATAACAGCTGACGTAAAGCATCTATATTGTCTTCTAACTTCGAAATTCTTTTGTTTTTTTATTATTTTTAAATTTGTATTTAATTTAACTTTTATTAATTATTTTTATGATTTCAATTATTTTTTAATGATTCAATTGTGTTTATGTTTTTATAATTCGTTAAATGCATTTTTTGTTACCAACTACGTTTACCAAGTTACAATTTTTATAAAACACGCGCACACACACACACACACTTGCATAGCCGCCCCCCTCTCTCTCTCTCTCTCTCTCTCTCTCTCTCTCTCTCTCTCTCTCTCTCTCTCTCTCTCTCTCTCTCTCTCTCTCTCTCTCTCTCTCTCTCTCTCTCTCACTCTAAATTAAAAAGGAAGGTTATTTTTTATTTATTTTTATTAGTCAACTTGTAGAACGGACAACGTGATCTTGAGAAACATCCCAACATCAGAATCTTTCTCATATCTTTTAGTTTATCCAATTCAGTATACTTTTTCGTCCTTTTCATAGCTTAAAAATTTCACTCCATCGTTACATCGTGTTCTGAATAGATTTCTCTGCCTCAGATTATAAACATTTGATAATGTTTTTTATTCTTGGATGTGTCTTCCAACGTGGGTGTTTAGTTTCTGATGCGTGCTTGTACGGTATTATTCATTCTATGACGTTGGAAGTAGCAGTTCCGTAACTCCTGTGGCACTAATCATTGTCTAGCTATTGTTCTACGAAATAATTAAAGAATTAATCGAGTTTCTCTTCCTCTGGAACTTGACCATGGATATACTGCCAGCCACATTCTACATCTTTTCGAAGGAAAGCAAGTATAGCACACATTAGGATTTTTGTGCTCCCTAAGTCATTTGAACGTGTATACTCGTGCAAAGTGACTACTGCAGCTTTTGAATTTTCCATTCATGAAAAATTACTTTTAATTTTTCAAACTCTCTTTTCTATTGATTTAATCAAAAATCGGGAGCTTAGCTTGCACAACGTCTTCGCCCGGACAGAAACTACTCTCGTCGGACATTTGTGAAGTTCGTCTCAAAGAACAACATTGTCTGAACACATAAGTTCTTCCTGCACTTACTATGTTCGGTTTGTATCTCGGTATACTAATGATGATTTCAAATTACTTTTTAGTTAAAAGGGAGAGATAGAGATTTGGCTATGCGCGCGCCTGTTGTGCGTGTGTTTTTACCACACGCGGGCGCATACAAACAGCCACCCCCATCACTCTCTCTCTCTCTCCCCCTGAATTAGATACTATTAAACCGTAAAGTCATTTCCTGGGTACCCAGATCACATGCTAAGTCATGACGGTGACCGAACAAATTGACAGCACTTCTAACATATTCAAAAATCTAGGTATAACAGTTTTTATGTAAGTAGTATTTATCATTAAATACAGCAGGAGTGAAAATGATACTATAGTCACAAACTGAATACAAAGTTTGTTAAGCGTTTTGTGAAACAAAAACTGCAGATCTGGCTTAATGATTTGGACTACTGTTATGCTTTTACAGTGTTCGCAACTGGTATTCAAAATACTGAATTTTGTAAGATAACCATGTTGTTAAGGGTGATCGCAAGTGGGATGAATTTACGGTGTTCACAACTGGAAGGCTACTGGTTGCAAGTGGGAAGGCCACCCTCCAATGGCAGCCTATATGTTTGTGGTCAAAATAAGCAACAGGTCAAACCTGTTCTCTGTCATGGGCTGGATCTGTAGATGTGTGGGGCACCTCAAACTTATGATTTACATTTAATTATGCTGTTTGTTTCATACATTTTTCGAATTCATTTTACGTTTCATCTGTTTCCCATTATTGTCTGTAGTCTACAGTAGGTCTTACTCTGTGATTATAAATTCGACTTTTAATTTCCCTTTTGTAATTAAATTAATAATGTATCAACCAGCCCTGCTCAGTGCGTCAACTTGCCTCATACGGTAGTACATTGATACACTTTACACTTCATACAAAAACAGTACGTATTTCTTTAGTTAATAGTTAACTCACAGCTTACCAAACGGTGCCAATGATTTGACAATGAATTAGGCTTCAGAAAAATTTAAAATTAACTTTATTGTTTAGTTCTCAAAAATAATAAAAATTAAAAACAAAAACGTTTAGGCCTGCTTTTTATAATATTGTAAAGGTACATATAATCACCATACAGTTAAATACCCACATAAGATGTACTTAAAATAAAGAACTAACACTGAAGAGAAGAAAGGATGAAAAAGGTATAAAGAAAAGTGTATTTTAATATGATTATCCAGTCAACTAAAGAAAAGTAATAATAAAAGCAACAGTTGAAAGTAGAACAAGAGACCTAGAGAGCAAAACTTATAAAATCACAGTACAATACGATTTAACTCCAATGACCCAATAGATGGTAAGTGAGAGGATACAAACACCAAATACTATAATCCCAACAAGGACCCAAGAACACCAATTATTATGATCCCACATGGACTAAGAAGACAGAAGAAGAGGATAGAAGAAAATGAAGAAAGAAGAACCAGTAGTGCCGGAACAGTAAGTGTATATAAGTCAAGAAACGTGTTTACAAAGGAGTACCTTAAAACACAGTGAAACACATAACAAACTATGACTAGTGACTTGACACTGACCTGTAAATATAAAAAGATGCTCAATAATAATGAAAGAAGAGAAAGACATAATGATTGTATAAAACCTAACTAATTATGGGGTAATAGAGTCAAAATAAACTCAATGCATAATACCCCAAATGACATGCTAAGTAGACCAGCATTAATAGCTGATTATTCTATAAATAAACAAGATAAGAATGAGTAAGATAATAAATAATGATCAGATAAGACTAATGTGCAAATACCTGTGGGTGAAACTTGATAACTATAGCAAAATATAGAAATAACAGTAAATTTGCATGAATGCATTGTTGTCAACATACAGGGGTTCCAACTAACCTTACATATGGTACAGAACCATGTGCAAATACTAACAAGTGGTAGTAAAAGCCTGAAGTTTAGTAAGTAAATTACCATAAAGAGAAAAGACATTATAGAGGTAATCCCAATACTAAATGTAATTAGATTAAGAGTGTTATTAGTGCATATAAAGTGTAAATACATGGGACTGACAGAGACAGCAAAAGTGTACACACACAAAACACCACAAAACCACTTTAATTTAATTAACCAGGAAAAACCTATTGTATAGAAAGATCAAATAACTCCTGTTACTACTATTACTGGGTAATACTAATGATATAAGATGACAAGCAAGTCAGAATAAATATAAATTCATGCAAGTGTCTGATCACACTAACTGTAAGAATATAGCACCAAATCACAAATTCATTATTGCAAAACAATCTATCTATTCAAAATTCATTGATCAGTTTTCCTGATACTAATACTTCTTCAAAGCAAATTTTTTTTTTGCTCAACGCCATTATCAACATCATCTACTTAATATTTGATATTCATTTAACATTACTACCCCCTGTAGTAACCACCTACAGGTGGTATGTCATAGTGTGTGTGAAAGGTGGTTACTACAGGGGTTAGTAATGTTAAATGAATATCAAATATTAAGTAGATGATGTTGATAATGGCGTTAAGCAAAAAAAAAAAAAAAATTAAATTAAATAAAAAAAAATAAAAAAATTGCTTTGAAGAAGTATTAGCATCAGGAAAACTGATCAATGAATTTTGAATACATAAGATTGTTTTGCAATAATGAATTTGTGATTTGGTGCTATATAATCAATATATAGATAAATTGTTTGTTGATTTTGGTGAATTTGATTAATTATTTGACATATTATTGCATTAGTATAAGAGCATATTTCTTCTTGTGTTGGAAAAGAGTAAAATATTATCGACTGGAGTCGAAATTTTGATAAAAATGTAGGAATGAGAAAAGAGAACGAGACATCTATCGTAAATCTTGTTTTATATCTGTATTAAAGATATTAGGAATTAAGAAAAAACCAATGCCTATCAACGTAAACCAATGCAGCTAAGGTGAAACAGATCAGTTGGGGATATGGCATTATACAAGGCCACTCTTTGATTTTTTATTTGGATGTTTCAGAGTTTGGTGATGCTGTGGCGGCGGTCCTGAGCTGGCCAGCGCGTCAGAGCAGGAACGTCAAGTGCCTGAATGGCCTTGCGGTGTTGGGATCTCGGAAGAGAAGTCCAGTAAGGTCAGGCAGGTGCAGTCACGATCACTGGACCATGGGTAAATTATCTATATCTTTTATATAAACACTACAGGGGGTTGTGGCGACATATCCGAGCTGATCCCTTTAGGAAGTATGAATGAGTCAATGAGAGTTTTCATGCTTCGGCATAAAACCTCTCACTGAGGGGGTTTTGTAACGGTACAATAGGCCCGTATAGGAATTTGGGGTACATAACCAATAATTTTATTGTAAATCAAATGTAATCAAATATGTGAGGGTAAAATTTCCCAAATATAAAACAACGCAATAAGTAACGGAAGAGTTGGCGTCAAGGTCAGGTGGCCTACGTGCCGATCGGCAGCAAGTCAGACACAGCAACAACCGGACACTCCTAAAAAGTCATCAAAAATATAAAAACGTAATAAATGCACCATATAACAAAGCCGTCATCGGCAGAAAACAATAGAACGATGACGCATTAACCCTTCCACTTGGGTAATATATGCCATTTTGTCTGTCCCAGTTGCCAAATACCTTCCGTGCGAACAGCACGCTACTTAACTGGCTGGCCAGCAATTGCCAGCAAAAATATTCAAAAGTGATAAAATGTAACAAAATGTGAAAAGTTTAAATCAGTTAAGAACTAACAGTATAAAAAAATGTAAATTAGAGTCAGTGGTGCAGTATAAAAGAAACAGTAGATAATCCGGCCGAACAGCTGCTGGACAATGAGGCACGTCTGATTCGATCTTCAAGTATACGAACTCAGGAAAGTAAACCTTTTCAAAATTGTAACTACAACCCATTAATTTTGAGCTCAAACAAATTTATTAAAAGAATGTACCGTTAAAATAATTTGTGGGAAGCATGTGAGTGTGTGTGCATGTGCCGGCACATATAGAAAATCATGAGGCATTGGTTCACGTTACGTGATCCAGTTTACGTAACAATATAAATATTAGACTGCAGTATGTTTCTGACTTCATTTGATAATAAATTAGGAAATTAAAGATAAAAAATATGTATGTAATGGTGATGTACTCAGAACTAATGCAGCGAAAATACTTCGCCGCCATTTTGTTTTGTATTTGATCAAGACTCCATCTTGTTTTGTTCTTTCAAATATTCAAGATATTCAGATCATTAAACACAAGTATTTTTTAACCAAATGTTATCCGAGTTATTATTTTCAATAACCATTCTATTTCTGTGCTCGCTTACACGAACCTGGACCCGAATTTAATAATATATCTCATGTTGGCAACATCAGTAACATGGCGCCTGAACCAGCATGTAAACAAAGTTATAAGTGAACAAGGTTTGAAAAAGGTAAGTCACTGTTGAAGAACGAAATATATAAATATAAGTGTTAAGTTACAAATGACGACCCGAACAGTGACTTCTGAGTTAAGTTACAAAGCGAGTTTATAGATTTAACTCAAAACATCTGACATATGTCTGTCTATCTCCTTCAGGTATGTCCCACAATAATTTTGAATACATCAATCGATGTTCATAAAACTTAGCATGGAGGTATATACTTTTACACTACAAAACCATATTGCTTTTTAGATTGACCCCCTCCCCCCCAAATAGGGGCAAGAGACAAAAAGTGAGGGGGTCAGAATTATGAAAAATTGCACAATTCCATGTGGGGTAGCACATTAAAGGGGATTTTAACTAAAATCTGAACTAACGTTAGGTTTTGGTAATTTAAAAATCTAGGGATGCCATGGCCCAAAAAGTGGGTCAAAATTTTGATAAGTTCACAAATTTTATTGTGGGGTATCAAATTAAAGTTTTAACCAAAAACTGAATATTGTGTACAATTTTGGAAATTACAAAATTTTTGGATTCCAGGGCCCAAAAAAAGGGATCAAAATTTTGAAAAAGTTATAAAAATCCAGCTGGGTGTTAGACTAAAGGGAATAAACATAGATCTAAATATTTGGAATTTTTAGTGTTTAATTACTGTCCTGCAATTGTTATTTTACTAAAAAAATTGTACTTTTCATTTTTTTTTTTTGGCAACTAAAAAATTAAAATTATCTAATAGTGAAACATACCTAATAATAAATATGCTTTATTCAAAATAGTGAAGAAGTTTAGCAGCTCAGGGACGATACTCAATTAAATTTTATCAAATTATACAGTATTTCAAAAAATTTTGTATTACTATCATTTTCAGATATAAAATAGTTTTTTTTTTTTTTAATAATAAGTTCAAATGTTTAACTAATTTGTGCACGAGTCTGAACTAACAAAATGTAATTAGCTATTTTTGGAAACAATAAACACATACTTTGATGCAGCTTCATGCCCAAGTGTGTCGCGAAGGTGTGCACACCACTCAAGCTGCTTCTGTTGAGACTCTAACATTTCTGAGAGAGAGACGTCAGCTGGTAGCAAACCTCCCAAATTCATCGCAGCCAGCTAAAAAATGCATTAATACATATTTATAACAGTCATGTAGGACTTAAAATCTTAATAACAGATACTTATAATATCATGGATAGAAATATAAGAGCCCATAAATATTTTCTATATACTTGACTTTTTTCTGACCAATAACACTGTCAAAAGAAATATACAGTACAACCTGTCATATCCGGACTAATATGGCGACCGGCCGATCCGGATATCACAAGGTCATTTATAAATAGCTAGAGGGCCAGAAAAAATGAACGCGTTTGTTGTTGAATGTTTTTTTTAGACGTTTCTATTGGTTTAGCATTTGTATTTGTACACTGTACTCTTTAAAATACAAAAAGTAAAATTGGTTAAAAAGTTTTACTTACAGTACGCCTACATCAGTTTTTGAAAAAGTTTGTGATTTTCAGCTGCTTCACACACTGCACACGTTTTTTGGAAGCCATGTCTCTCAACCTTCTTAAAAGCATCACTTCAGTTTCACTTGTTTCATCTTGATGTTGAACATAACTGATCAGAGATTCGATGGTCTTGAATGCCTCAGAGTGACTCATTATAGGCTTGTTGTCATCCTCTTCGGGTTCAGAGATTTTCTCATTGCTATTGCACACCATTTCTATAATGTCACTGTCTAATTTCTTTGACTTCATCTTCACTTAACCACTTCTTGACTTCATTGTCACTGATTTCTTCACATCCAGGCAGGTTTTTTACAAGCTCTGCAATCTGACTCTCTTCTTCATTGCAAACAGTTTCATTGATTTCTTCTGGTTGCTCCCCAGTCCATTTTTCAGTTGCTTCGTGATCTAACAGCTTCCTCCATGACCTAACCAGTGTAAACGGTTTTATTTCATCCCATGCTTGGGATACCCACATCACCACATCTATTATGTCCACCTTTTTTAAGGATTCCGTAACACTTTCAACCTCGTCCATTCCAGCAATCAACACAGTCAGTAACTTACGGCGATAGGTACGTTTCAGTGATTCAAGCACACCTTGGTCCATAGGTTGACAAAGGGATGTCACATTTGGGGGTAAAAACACACATTTTATGTCACCATTTTTCAGTTCATCTTCACTTGGGTGTGAGGGTGCATTGTCTAGTAGGAGCACTGCTTTTCTTGGCAAATTATTTTTCGCTAAATGTTTTTCAACTTGTGGCACAAACTGCTTGTGAAACCAATCACTAAACATTTCACAGTTCATCCATGCACTGCGTTGGTTTCTGTAGCAAACTGGCAGGGAAGACAAATCTTAAAGTTCTTGAAAGCCCTCGGCTTTTTGGATTTTCCAATAAATCCGAGTGGAAGTTTGTGAAATCCTGTAGCATTGCTACAAGCTAAAATGGTCACTCTCTCCTTTTTCTTTTTATACCCTGGTGCACTATCTTCTTGTTTTGAAGCCAAAGTGTAGGTCGGCAGCATTTTATAGTTGAGCCCAGTCTCATCACAATTGTAGAGCTGTTCTCCTGAAATCCCATGTTCGTCTACAAAGCTGTGTAAAAACATTCTGAAGTTGTCAACATCATCTTAGTTAGCAGAAAGTTTTTCGCCACTGATCTGCAGTTTCCGCACACCATAACGATTTTTCCAACTTTCTAACCATCCCTCACTTGCTTTAAACTGTCCATCAGCTCCGATTTCTTTATTGAAGTGCAAAGCTTTTTCTTTTAGCAAAGGACCTGAGATAGGCAATCCTTGCTCTCTTCTTTGGGTAAACCAAAGATATAAAGCCTCATTAACTTGGTTGTTAGTGGCTTTCTTCATCATTTTCAGTTTTTTTACCCCACTTGTTGAAGCTTGCGATGAGCACCACTTCTCAATCTCACTCCTCGTTTTTTTCCAGTCACTCACAGTGCTCGTTCCTACTCCCATGTCAGCAGCAATCTTCTTAGCTGTTTCACCAGCATCCAACCTCTTCAGAGCACGAAACTTTTCATCCATTGTCATAACAGTTTTCTTCCTTTTCTCCACCATTTTAGCAAAAAACAATGATAAAGAATAACAACAATAAAAAATAACAACGATAAAATACAGTAACAACGGTTAACAATAACGATAACAACGGCAATCACTTCTGACATACAGTTTAGAAACTCACTTGCAAAACAAACTGTCACTTTAAAACGCAAACACAGACTGCGGGTAGCAAGTGGCAGGCAGACGGCAGCCGAGGTTGAGAATAAAGGAATGGGTTTCCGGGAAAGAGCCATTGACCGAGTCAAGGCCACAGCTCTGCTCGGAATAGACTAGGCGCGCAAACAACATTCCAGCTGCAACTTTCACTTTTCCATCCCTAACCATTTCGCTAACCAAAATTGAAAAATTAGTTTGGAGATACGACCGGATATGGGAGGATCCGGATATCACAGGTCCAGATGTGACACGTTGTACTGTATTTGAAAAGAATATCAAACATATTTTTTGAAATTGGTTTCATTATCCAAAATAATGACTCACTAGAGCACTCCTATAAATTATAGGCACACGCACACACGCACACACACGCAATGAGAACTGTATGATCCCTTAATTACGACATTTCTTAAAATTATCAGGGCATAAAATAGATTAGATTCTGTGTTTTCATTCTGCATAAAATCGCTGTCTATATAATTGATTTTAAAAACAAACTATATTTAAAATGATATATAAAAATTGTGTAAAGTGAAGTCTCTACAACAACAGTGTTGATTACGATTATTAATAACAGTTGCTTCCTTAAAAGTTTCCTTCATGATTTCACTATTAATTAAATTCATGCTACCATTATAACAATTTTATTTTCCTAATAATAAAGTGACACCATCTTTGGTGTTTTTATATAAAAATACAGTGAAACCTTGATACACATCTAATCAGTGAACCAAGCAAAACTCTTTATATCAAGTGCAACTTTACATAAAGTTTTCGAGTTTAACTTAAGAAATGAGGTATCTACAAGAAGTCTGTTTACTTGAGATTTAATTTTTTTGGTATACCTTGACAATCTAAAACTTCAAATTTAGGGATAGTTTGTCAAGATGCCTTTCATAAATCTTAATGCTGAGGTCCTAGAAAACATGTGTCTGTCTTGCAAATGCTATCCAACAATAATAGTAAGTTCTCCATTTATATTACTGCACAGCCATCAAAACATGATATTAACGTGCATACTATGTCTTGTATTTAAATTATATAGAATTAATTGTTCTACAATACTGGGAAGTAAATTAAGAGATAAAATGAGAACTTTACTTTCTGAACTTCATTATAATGTCTAGCACTCTTAATTAAATAGATAACAATATAGTGAATAACAAAAACACCTTAAGCTTTATTCCAACTACTAATATATACGTATAAAATTCTATGTACTTACTGCATATAGATCTTGTAACAGTTATTTAAAGATGAAACCTTTGAATGTTGGTTACCTAACACACTAAAAAAAACCTCAATTTTCAATTTAAAAAGTAAAAATGTACTTCAGCACTTTCCTTCTTTTTTTATAGGTACTGCATACATGAAAACAGCATCCATGCAGAAACAAAAAGTACTGTCCACAGATGTCAACAGCTAAAACCGCTTGTAATGATTATATGATAACGGTGATTAGCTGGTGCTATTGTTTTCAAATACAGTAATTTATACAAATCAACTACAATTTTCTCGAATAGGCCTGCATATGCATGAATTACAATAGTGTATGCAGTACAGTAGCACATTAAAAATCCGAACAATTCTAAACCGAACTGTTAAAAAAAATGAACTCAACAGACATGGAGTGACAAGACAAAATCAATTCTTTGATTTTTACTTAAAATAAGAACTGTACCTTTATTGTCTTAAGAGTACTGCAAACAGAAAAAAATCTTTATAAAAATATACAGTATTAAGATTTTTTTATGTATAGTAATAAAGGCAGTTCCTAAAGAAATGTAGAACAATATAGTGAATGATTCAATAAAGAATTTAACTCTGAGAAATTTGATGTAAATAAAGTCAATAAAAAACAAATGAACATTATAAAACAAAAAACTATTGAAGAAGAAACCCAACAAAAAATGCAAGAAATTTCTTCTTGTAGTAACATACTGCACACCATTTGTTTATTTGTTAATAATAACAACTTATTAATAACAACAATTTTTCAGCTAATGAAAAATGTTAATTTCAGTTAATATGGATAAAGTACTTTAAAAAATAATTTCAACAACATTAATTAACTTGTTTTAATAAAGTTAATAAAAAACTGCAATTTTCAATACAGTACTGTTCAGACTCAAGACAGAATTAAAATCAGAAAACAGCTGTTTAACAATTAATTTGTAATATAGTAGCTTAATTATTTATAACCTGTAATCTGCTATTTGTAGTGTGTTTGTTTTGGAACATAACTTCGAGATGCCATTGCAATTTTCAAATCGTAAATATGCAGATATTGCTTTTGCGTACAGTTCTAGTAATGGGAACTCCCAGCCTGCAAAATATGAATACCAACAAAAATTTCCAAACAGTAGAGTACCTCATAACAAACAATTTCCCTGGTCTTTCATAATTTACGAACTAACAGGTCATTTTCAACAGATGCGTATTCTACTGAACGCCCTATAGAACAGCCTGTATCTGAATAAGAAAATATTATTCAAATCATACAGCGCAGCCCTCAACTCAGCACCAGAAGGATTTCACATCGAACAGACACAGCTCGTACTAAAGTCTGAAGAACGCTAAAGAAAGAGAATTTTTATCCTTATCATTTGCATACTATTCAAACATCTTCAACAAAGTGACTGAGAGTTAAGATTAAATTTTTGCCAATGGGTACGAAAAAACTGAAATATTGTTAACCGTGTTTATTCACTGATGAATCTATTTTTGCAAAAAATGGAATACAAAATTTGAAAAATAGTTATAGGTAGACAGCTGAAAATCCAAATGAAATAAGAGAGTCAAACTTTCAAAACTGGTTAATTGAACACTTGTTATTCAAAATCACCTGAATACTGATATTGTATACAAAGATGTTTTACAAAAAGGGTGTTGCCAATCCTATTAGAAGCCTGAAAAAAGGCTGGAAATATTATTTCAACATTATGGTGCACCACCTCATTATTCACATGATGTTAGACAGCTCATATGTCTAATTTGATTTTTTTATTGTCATGTAGTCTCTTTTTTTTTGTATATGTTATGTTTCACAGTGTTGGCCAAAGCACAATTAAAACAGCCCATTACAACATAATGTATGACCTAAATCAATTCCCAGTTTCCTAGGCCAAAGTAGGCCTACAGCACCATTTGTCGCTAAAGATATCCTTGAAACTTGAGAAAGTTTTTTGTTGTATTATTCAATGAACAAATAAAGGTCATTATGGAGGGAAAATTCCTCTTTCTGTTGGCAAAAATATTATTACATGGAGAATCTTTTACCTAAACTGACACACAAAATCTAGGTTTATTATAGGCTGTCAGAAATTTGTCAGAACTATGAAAAAACTAGTGTTACATCGTGGGCCACATTACATCAAAGGAGAATTAAATCAAGGTTCCACTGTACTCTTGACAGAAAAATTACTACTATTCTTAAGAATAAATCTGTCACTAAACATGCAATAAACAATTGGAAATTCTAAACACAGAGGTTGGTATCTGATTCCTACATAAATAAATTCTTACAGCACCACCTCAATACAATAATATCTCAACATTCTTATTGAGATGTGGCTCAATGACATTCTTTTACATCTTTACTTTGTGTCCTTAAATAGTCAATTGTATAAAAGTATGTAAAGAATTCAAGATACCAACCTCTTTACTTATAATTACTCTTTTTATTGTATATAACTATACAAAACCAAATACTGCAATTTCAAATTAACCTGTCTCTCTGGAAAGTGAACATTCTGTAAAAACTGAATCTGTTCCTTTTCAAATGCTGATTGTTGCTGTAGTATTGTTCTTTGCTGTTCCAACAAGTTAAGTTGTTTGGATTGGGAGTTCTGAGAATGCATTTGAGGTGTCAAATATGATGCTGATTGTGGAGTTACTCCTGATGGTGCTATTGGTCTTAGAAATGATGCTGGACCCACAAATCCATCTATATTTTGATTAGGACTAGTAGGAGGTGGCCTCTGGTATGGACTTCTTTGTTGTGCTGGTGGTAAAAGGCCAGGAGGAGGTCTAATTTCATCTCGTCTTATTGGTGGTGAAAGATCTTTCTTTTTGATCCAATTGTTGCCTTGAATGATACCATTAGGTATTCCATTAGCTTGTGGTGTTGGTGAGATCATTGGTGGGTATGTTAATCTCCAAGGATTTATTTGAGGGGCTATTGATGTCGGTGGGTAAATTGATGGTCTCACTGGGTAGAAACCACTGGGAGGATGTTGATATGGTGGATAATACAAAGTAGGAACAGGGTACAATGGTGCTGGAGGTAAAACTGCTGGTGGAAAACGCATGTTATGAGGAACACTACTGAAAGGTCCCAATAAAGAAGGCAGTCGAATATATGTTTCAGGCTGATACTGTCTAGGAACAAATTCAGGAGCAAGTGGGTTCAATGTATAAGTTTTTTTCAATTCTACTCCATCCAATAAACTTCGTAAATTTGACCACTTTATTCCAAACAAACTGCTATTGTTATTGCAAATTTCAATGAACCTCTCCCATACTTTCCTGAAACAAATATTACAATTTTTAAACATAGACCTGTATCATTTATAAACAGTTCTCCAATTTAGGTAAATTTTTGTGCCAAATAATTAAGATATTACTATAACTAAACATTTAACAAATAATAAGATAAATTATAAAAAACAGTAAAATTCTAACAAAATGATTTGCAAAATAATACCGTATTTTCTTGTGTATAATGCGCACTTTTCTCCCAGATTTTCTTTATAAAATGAGGCTGCGCATAATACACAAATAATATTATTTACATGTTAAATTGTAGATTTGCACGTGTCTGGTCAGACTGCGCATGGAAGGATTGGTTACATCGCTTACAACTGGCAGGCTGGAATCTAGTAGGCCTAATAGTAAAGTGAAATTTACTGCTAATTTGGTTAGCAGTTTTCATCCCTTCTCCACCAGTTATTTGTTCACACTATAGACTTATAACAGTACTCTGTTGTAGCATTCTGTTACTGTACTTGTTTGTCGTCAATAGTCTGTTGTTTCTAGAGTACCGGTATTGTGTGTGAAGAGACAGACTGTATATTCACAATGAGTGGAAGAACATCTCGTCGTTCATCCTATAGGGTTCAGTTTAAATTATCCGTAACAAAATTCGGTAATCGCACCGCATCGCATAAATTTGATGTAGCAGAATCTAATGTTTGGGAGTAGAAAAACAAGAAGTGTTACTACTCGAAATCAGCGATCTTCTCGTGGTAAAAAAACTAAGTTTCCAAACTTAGAAAAGCATTAGTCGAGTATACAAAAGAAAAAAGGAGTGGGACTTTTGCCGTTACTACCGAAATGGTACAGATTGAAGCTAGGAAAATTGCCCAACGTCTAGAAATAGACAATACGCAATTTCGTGCCAGTACGGTGTGTACGGTTTCTTTGCAGATACGGTCTTTACAACAGCAGAAAGAATAGAATCCAGACAGTTGCTATGGTATGGTCACATAATGAGGATGGAGGAGAAGCGATGGCCAAAGAAAACATTCTTTCTGCCAATCGTCAGTGGTGTTTATATAATTCAGATTCATCATATTGCTGTAAGAGTAACTGTAATTCTGGTGTCATTTATTATTGTTCTTTTTTCAATTATGGAAGCAATACATTATTTAAAAACCAACTACTGAACGAGTAAAGTCTCTGTAGTTGGCTTCTAAAAAGCCTGTTTTATTTATATAGTAGGTGCTCTTCAGTGTACACATTTCTAGTCGTTTTCTGTTTGTTCCTGACCAATCATTTGCTGAATTATTTATAGAATATTGTTTTCTTTCGATTCGAAGATCTCCTCTTGCTCAACATTTATCTCAAGAGTACGAAAATAAAATTATCAAGTTTCATCGATTTATTGTGCAAACAAGACACACAAACGATTTTAATTTGTGTCAAATTGGGAATGCAGATCTGTGCTAGCCATATCACCAGGACACGACAAACAAAGGTGCACAGTTATGCTATCGATTACAGCTGATGGACACAAGTTACCTCCAAATGTGGTTCTAAAGAGAAAAAGTTTGCCTAAAGAAAAATTTCCAAGTGGTGTAATCGTTCGCATCCAGGAGAAACGGTGGATGGAAGGAAAGCTTGTTTTAGACTGGACTGATACAGTTTGGAATCGAAGGCCTGGTGTTGTCTTAAAGAAGAACTTTAAGAGACAGCTTCTTAAAGCTGTTTTGACGGACCAAGTAAAAGCAAGGCTTCAAGAAACAAAAACAGTTTTGCCAGTGGTTCCTGGTGGTTTAACATCTGTAATTCACTCTTTAAATGTTCTAAACTTTTTAAGGGTAATTTTAGAAAACTTTATACACAATAGATATACGATGGTGACCATGCATATACACGGTCTGGAAAACTGAGAAGACCTCCAGTTTCACTCGTATTAGAATGGATCACAGTAATGCCTGGAAAGCAGTAAAATGTGAAACAGTTATAAAAAGATTTAAGAAATGTGGTATTTCGAACAAGCTGGGTGGTACCATAGATTCTGCGCTTTGGGATGACAGTGTATCAGAAGAATCAGAAGAAGAGAGTAATACAATAAACTAAAATGAGTTTAATAATTCTGTTTTGTTTTTACAAATAAATAAGCATTGTAAGTACATTTTTTCTATTATTTTGTATAAAACACTTTTTTGCATAGCATATTTAATATTCAAACAATATTTTTTTTTTACGTTGTAATAAATTTTTTAACTGTTTTTCATTACAAATACGGATGCGGATTATACATGAATTAAATTTTTCCTGCTAAATATCCCGATAAAATTGGGGTGCGAATTATACACGTGAAAATACGGTAACTTTTAAGAAATAATAAATTTTGTTCAGTTCCTTCAAAATCTGCAAATATATAGTACAGTGGAACGTGTACATCTCCAGATCCATCCTGAACCAAGGCAGCAAAGTCATCAGTACAGAAAAGGTGGAGAGGTTTACCAGATCCATCATGACGTTCAACAAATATAACTTGAACCCAATAATAACCACAACAGTTAATAGAAACATATACATGACACACTAAGCAAGAATTGATACTATTCAATAATACCTGCATCTGCCAATGGAACAAAGAGCAACAGGGTCTCCAACAACAGCCACTAAACTTTGGGCACGTGTTATTGCTGTATTCAGCAGTTTTGAATTGGACAAGAAACCATAATCCATTTCATCTCCAGACTTGGACTTGGTTCCTGAATCGCAAGTTCGTCTCGTTCGAACTGTGCTCAAGAAAATTGCACGAAACTGTTTACCTACACAGAAAATGTGACTTCCATTAAACATGTTGTTACTATATCAACACACACACACACACACACACACACACACACACACACACACACACACACACACACACACACACACACACACACACACACACACTATAAACATACTAATGTGTAAACTGAGTTTAAACAACAACTTAGTTGTAAAAAAGTGAACAAATAAACAATCCGCCCTTCATTTATCACAAACACATGAATCATATAAGATATATGTCCTTATGTAAACCTGTGAATGTAAGTTGTCTGTTGGATTCATATTGTTACGACGGTCTCACTGATCGCCATATGGTATAGTGGAAAACAAAATTACAGACACCAATGAAGTCACTAATCACCAGCTTTAAGTAATCACAAATAACAGTTTGTAATCAACAAGTTATTCAGCAAGATTGTACTCGTACAATAATTCAAATTAAATCTGTCCACACGCAATAATAATCTCGATTAATAGAGTCCTGCACAATAATCACTTATCACTAATAACCACATGAGACGCTCTGAGTAAATCGCTTGACATAAACTGACTTCCAAGCGGCAGCTGGCACCTATTTATAGCCTGCAGAGTTCCAGAGTAATGTTTCATAATATCCACCCTTAACAAACACTCAACAACACTAGAGAATACTTGAGAGCAGCCTTGGCAGAAACACACTGCTGGGCCGGTCGAGAATTGTGTAGAACAACACTATCGACTGTACGAGAAAGTTCTGCATTGCATAACACTGCCCTTCATAAGCCTTAAGTTCGTCCCGAACTGGTAAACCATCTCTGAAGAAATACTTGGCCAGGCGATCTAGGTGGACTACCTTGGATTTCCGCTGTCCTTCCTGGTTGAATTTGATAAACAACATTGTTGATTCTCTTTTTCACAGTGTAAGGTCCTTCCCAGTTAGTTTGAAGTTTAGGTGATGTACAACCAAACCTGATCTCCTTCTTGGAAACCCACACTACTGCTGCGAATCTCATACAGAGTCTTTATCACTGGCTATCTTCATCCATCCTCTTATTAAGTGATTCATTTCTCGCAGTTGGTTTCCTAATTGCGAGGAACAGGACTGAATCTTAGGTGATCCGATCATCAAGTCCCCAGGAAGATGAATTTCCCGCCCAAACACCAATTTTGCTAGAGTTATGCTGGTTGTGTCGTGAACTGAAGACCTATTTGCCATGAGGAATAGTGGTATATGTTGATCCCAGTCTGTTTGGTTCTCATCAACAATCTTCGAAAGATGCTGCTTAAGTGTCCTATTGAACCTCTCAACCATTCCGTCCGACTGAAGATGGAGAGGTGTTGTCCTGGTCTTTCGAATTCCAAGTAGATGGCATAATTCTTTAAACACTCCCGAGTAACTTGTTTATTAAGCTCATCTCGTGATAGACCCAACTCTGCAGCGGTATGTTCTTGCATCTGTGTTTTTGCTCCTGTATCAACATTTTGATGTCACCTGTTTCACGCTTGTCTTCCTCCTTTAGTCATTCTTCCATTTCCAGCATTAATGGTTTCTTCAGTTCCTCTGCATCTTCTCTCTCCTGTTTGTGTTTCTCATCCTATAGTTTTTCTGCTTCTTGTCTTTCCCGTCGGCGTTCTTCTTTTGTCTCTTCCGCCTCTTGTTGTCATTCTAATTTTCGTTGTTCCTGCATGTGCCGCAGCACCACTTGGAAAGCTTCCATCATCTGACTGGTATCCATATTTACAGTTTAATTACGAATTATACTAGTCTTGTACAAAGTGTCCACTGTTACTGGTTCTATCCCACTTCTGACCCACTGTTACGACGGTATCACTGATTGTGATATGGAGATACAAAGTAGATTAAAATTTCACATAAAAGTGAAAAATGTGATATTTATTTCAACAAAATTTCAGTGCATAATTTCAATTGAAAGTTCATTATAATACAAAAGGTAATTTTTATCATAATCTAGACATGTTATTCAGTTTCTTCAATCAATAAACACGTATACTCTCCATGGTCATAGAAGAAACATATTGTTATGACAGTCTAACTGATCGTCGTATGGTACAGTGGAAAACAAAATTACATACACCAATGAAGTCACTACCTGTGTTAATTAATCACAAATAACAGTTTGTAATCAACAAGTTATTCAACAAGATTATACTCATACAATAATTCAAATTAAATTTATCCACACACAATAATATCAACTAATAGAGTCCCGCACAATAATCTCTTTTCACTAATAACCACTTAAGATGCTCTGAGTAAATCAACTGACATAAACTGACTTCCAAGTGACAGTTGGTGGCTATTTATAGCCTGCAGCATTCCATACACTAATGTTTCATAATATGTGTCCTTAACAAACACTCAAAAACACTAGAGAATAGTTGAGAGCGGCCTTGGCAGAAACATGCATGTGCTGGGCAAGTCGAGAAGCACGTAGAATGACACTATCGACTGTATGAGAATGTTTCATGTTGCATAACAATATGTTTACAATATCCTTAGAAAAATAATTTAAAAAACTAGAAAACTAAAATCTAAACGGGTCTTGATCAAACATCAGCTTGTCACTAAACCTAAATTTGTTGGCCAAGCGCAATTTATTTACACGTTTGCTATGAAATAAAAGGCAAAATGCAAAATTATAATGTTTTAATAAGATTATACCTATAAAAATGGATGAACAGTATTACCTTGAACATTCAAAACACGTTCAACAGATATTCCACCCATTCTTCTTTTCCTAAGTTCAGATCTAATTCGAAACACTTGATCAGCATAGGGAGTCATTATTCCAATGGAATGTTCATCTAGTTTACCCCATGAGACAGGCCATCGCTTTTTTAGTTCGCTCACTCTTTCTACAACTTCATAAACCTACAAGAAAATCAAATATCCAAATAATTATTTATATTAACATAGTTTTTACTGGGGTAGACATATTTTCTATTGTTTAAGCATGTTAAGCATATACGTTTTGTCTGAGTGAACTCACACCTCCACAGTCAATCTGGTGATACACTTTTCATATGTTACTAGACATAAGAAATATTACTACCATTAAGGATATGTTACAAATAATATCTAACTGAAGACAAGAAAATTAGAAAAAGTTGATTACTAGTTCAATATGCACATACCTAACTTATTTTCAATACAGTCACTATTGTTATCTTGCACTTCTTATGTCAACGTACAAGCTTTTTTGTACTCTGTACTTAAAAATTGACTGTTTGGGATTTCAGCCAGTTCAGAACTGCTAGTTTCAACTGTCCATTCTCTACAGCCTACTGAACTAATCTACTTATTGAGGTGAAGACTGGTAAAATAATTAAGTGCAAAATCTGTATTGTAAGGGATCAAAAAGGTCCGTTAGAATGACTGAATCTTCTGAACAGCTGCGTTAGCAGTTTTTGAATACACATTGTTATCAATGACATCATTCTACCCTTCCTTCAAATTTGCACAGCTCAATTTTCAAAATACGTCATAACATATATAGTTTCATAGCATACACTTCATAGCACTGTGATTGTTGTTCCCAGTTCCTAAAAAATCTATCCAAAAGACATCTTTATGGACCCAGAAAACAACAACGTCGCCCAAAGTACTGGAGAAGGTAGGAAATGCCCATTGGGTCCTATAACTTTGATGAAGGGAAACTTCCACCCGCACCTCCTCGTGGGATGGGCACCTTATGGTAGCTAACGTGGCTCTGGAGACTGAGCGTCAGCCAGTCTAATCTGTCCCCTTCTACCGAGTGCCAAGGGCCTCTTTTGAGGTGGATGAGCGGGTACAGGTACAAGGCACTCTCATGTCCTTGGAATGGAAAACTGTTCCTAAAGGTGGTAGTATCTGACCCATATTGGGTGGCTGTTGGGCCCTTTGTCACTAGGGGATTATAATAGTGTTCCCATGTCCAGGGTAACAAGAATGAAGTCCTTAACGGTTTGTATTTGAACAATAGTGGAAGAGGCAGCCCTCTGCCTGGGGTTAGTACAGACACGAGCTCTGTTGAGAAGCTTTGAAATAGCAGACCCTCACTTAAATTGCCTTGCAAAACGTTGGTGGTGTATCCAAGAGACACTTATATTACTCACAAGCTCCAAAGGGAAATTAATAGCCGGACAGATATTAAGATCAGATTCCCTAAGCAGCCTTATTGTATCAGCCGAAAGTGAAGAGAACCCTGGGAAGACCCAAGAAGAGATGGTCCGACCAGTTTGTGAGGAGGAGGAGGAGGAGGAGGAGGAGGAGGAGGAGGAGGAGGAGGAGGAGGAGGAGGAGGGGAGGAGGAGGAGGAGGAGGAGGAGGAGGAGGAGGAGGAGGAGGAGGAGGAGGAGGAGGAGGAGGGGGAGGAGGAGGAGGCAACTTTACATTATTTTCTACTACACTATTTAATTCGGAAATGCACTTTTCTCATTGAGAAACTGAGTACATACTGCATTCACAAAAGTATTTTATTTTGAATTATGTTATTGTTGGAATCACCATTATTCTCCCTTGAGGGAAAGGAAACAATAAGAGGCACTGACAAAGTGGCTACCAATATGAATCAGTTGAAGTTCTCGTGCACATCCAATCAATTCACTGTTGACAAATGATTCTATTAGGAATTAGCTCTCCTTTTGACATATGCTTAGTACAATTAATATACTCCTTTTATACATAATTTTAATACTAGTCAAAATTTGTTGAACTTTTTATCATTTACTTGCATATTTATCTGAACTAAAAAAAGGAACATAAGTAATTTTGTCAATAATAATTTTTATAAATTGTAAGAAATAACAACCACAGAGCTATAAATTAAAATCCACAGGCTTACAAAATTAAACTACAGTACAAATCAGAAGAATACAAAATGTTTATTATTTCATTAAATGAGAGTCTAAAATAAAATAAAACTTATACAGTAGGCTACCAGGCTATATGATTGGTTATGTACAATAAATGATAATATGTAAAGTATGTACATATAGTATTAAAAGTGTAAAAAAATATTTGTAAACACTAAAACTGTCACCAATTACTACGTACACCATTTCAGACAGGACGAGTAATTACCACGCACTAGTAAGCGTGCTTACACTGAAAAAAGTGTACATGAATTGGCTCTATCTATTACAAGAGCGCCCGCAATTCTAGATATGGAGTTCCACGAATTTTATGTTTTGAACAGTGTTGGCTCGATGTTTTCGATTTGCCAGAGCTCGAACTGAACTTCAGGACCGCAGAGATGTAGACATAACAACAGCTCAACACTCTTCATACTCAACACAGTTTAGCCATCAAGTGTAGTACCCTACTTTTATTTTCATGTTTATCACAGCGACTTGAGATTATTATGACCTGGTGTAGGCTAGACATTACAGTATCTGTTTATTCAGGTGCAGTCATGTAGTGCGATTCTGGCAGCTTGAGATTAAACTATAACGATTAGTCACTCTTATTTGAATGTGGTACAATAAGTGGATATTGCAAAATGCTTATTACATCATTGTGTATGGGTGGTCATAATTATTGTTTGCGACAGGAGGAAGGAACTATAGTTTCTGACAAGACCTCTAATAAACGTTTATTGAAAGCAATTATAATTGCGGTTGCAATGAAACACCAGATTTTACGTCATATTGTACGCAAAAACAAAACTCTAGAAATGCGACATAGCACTGAAACGAGAGTAGGAAAAAATTCGGAAGATTTACACCAAATTTTGTATTTTCTGGAACATTAAAAAAAAATCGGAAGGTCTTTGGCAATTTCTGAAGACCTGGCAACACTGCACACTAGACACTAGATGCCGGCTCACTGAGGCAGCAAAACAACTGACAAGTATTATTCTTCGTATTGTTTAAATTAGCAGCCATCTTTACTATTTCTTTTATGAATTTGTTACTGCTATAATTTTTTATTGTTCGACTAAGCTTTTCGTCATTACTGACATCTTCAGGTCTTAAACAACGTCTATTAACTGTACGCTGTAGGCTTTTATACTTTAGGCCCCTCCCCTTATGTCATCGCCCCTCCTATTGGTTCTAGCTGCTACCGCTCTTCACGGGAACTTTGTCTACCTTTTTCCGTTAGGCATTTTTCTAACGTCCGTCAAATTGTTTTAAGAATCTCCCGTTAATTTCTTCATTCTTGACTTATAATTCTTTGTAACCTTTTACATTTCGTCATTTTTTAGTGTGTTATTCTTATTATTTTAATTTATCTTTGTTTATTCTTTAATATATAATAAAATATTTCTTCATTTGTAAAATCCACTTTTATATTCATTAATTTATTTTTATCTTCTTTTTTAACTTTAAGTATTTCTAGTTCTTCTATTAATTTTCTTTTTTGCGGATTGTTTTCTATTTTTATTATTTCCATATTTTCATTGGGATTTATGAATTTATGGCCTGATTCGTTGAAATGTCTTGCATATAGTGAGTTCGTTACTCTAACCCCTTCTCCTTTTGCATGTTCATTCATTCTAATTTTAAATTTTCTTCCAGTTTCGCCCAGATATATCTTATTACATTCCCCACATTTTTAATTTGTATACGCCGCTTTTTTCTGTTAATGGAATTTCTTCTGTTTTATCATTTTTTATATATTCGAATACATTTTTCGTTTTCTTTATTCCTATCTGTATTTCATATTTTTCGAAACATTTTTGTAACATTTTTGTTTGATATCCTATGTATGTTATTGCTCCTTTATATTTCTTTTCTTCATTTGTTTTTTCTTTTTTGTTATTTTCTATTTCTTTATTTTCCTCTATTTTCTTAACTATTCTATTAATTATTTTAGGGTTGTAATTATTATTTTTTGCTATTTGTTGTATTTTCTTTAATTCTTTTTGTTTGAGTTCTTCATTTTCTAGATAATTTATAGCTCTATAGCAAAATGAATTTAATGCTGCCATTTTATAATTGACTGGATGATATGATTCTTGTGGAATTATTAAATCTGAGTATGTTTCTTTCCTATATATATCGAATTTGAGTTTGTTATCTTCAATTTTTATATTGATATCCAGGAAATTAATTTCTAATCCTCCAATTTCTTCTTGAAATTTTATTGTTTTTTCTATGTTATTTAGTTGTTCCGTAAATTTTTTAAATTCATTTACTTCACCTTCCCAAACTATTAGTATGTCATCTACATACCTGATCCATTTTTTTTGGATCACCCTACCTGAAGATGTCAGTAATGACGAAAAGCTTAGTCGAACAATAAAAAATTATAGCAGTTAGCAAATTCATAAAAGAAATAACTGACAAGTATGTAAACAAGCTGGTGCCTGAGCCGCGGTCGGACCAACCGGAGCGTCAGACCAGCCAGGGGTCGGACTAGAGAGGTTTTACTGTACCAATTATCTAAATATAATTTACAAGTTTATGTCAATAATAATTTTTATAAATTGTAAGAAATAACAACCACAGAGCTATAAATTAAAATCCACAGGCTCACAAATTTAAACTATAACACCATTCATTGAGGTAAACTTTAACTACTGTGATGGTTTTTGTACATGCAATGGACACTCATTACTAAGGAGAATGTGAAAATACAAGTAATGGCATAGTGCAGAAGTGGCGGTGGTAGGCATCATGATGAAGATCTCAATGATCACCCCTTAGCTGTCACTGATGAACACGTGCAACACATTGCTTAAAACATTTTGCACAACAGGCGACGTTGACCAACAGTGTTTTACAAGTCTTACAAACTGTTCTTTATAAAACTGTAATAGGAAAACTTCATCATCATAAAATTTGTGCTTACTGGTACTTACAAACACCAGACAATAGCATCATTCTGACGGAGATGGATTCCTCATACAGGATTTTACTGGATATAAGACTGGGATCTTTTATGTAAACCTCGGAACAAAACAGCAGTTAATGCAATGGAAGCATAGGTGAATTAGCAAAACCAAAAAGTTCAACCGAATGGCAAAAAGCATAGGCTACTGTTTTTTGGGATTTTGCTTGCGTCTCGTTTATAAAATTCATAAAACATGATACAATACTTCTGACTTGTATTGTCAGACATTTGTGAACAACCAACAATGGTGTGAAATGTTGTAACAATGGTGTTACAAAATCACCAACAGTTTTTCGTGACCTGCATCATGATCAACATTTAGCCAACGCTCCAGTTACCACTTGTGAAATACAGTAAACTCCTGATTATCCGTGAGCAGTTTATCCACATTGCGGATTATCCGCACCAACCAGTGGATTTTTTTATAAGCAGAAATAAAGTTTTGGCGGCTCAGTAGACCAGTGGGTATGGCCCACCACCTACCAGCCAAACCACCAGCCTGGCCAGCCTGGTTGGTGTGACCAGTGGGTTTGGGGCTACTAACCTAGAGGTCCCGGGTTCAATTCCCAGGCCCGCACCATAAAATCAAGGTGCGTTTTTCAGCCCCCAGGTCGACTCAGCCTGTTGAAAATGAGTATCTGGGATAACATCCTGGGGATAATAATGGTCGGCTGAAGCGTAGTGCTGGCCACACTGCCTTCCTTGTATGCCGTACGGCTCACATAAGGCAGCCTACCCTGCTTTCTCCTAAGCTACTTCGGTGGTACACATGGGAGCCATTATTATTATTATTAGAAATAAAGTTCAGATGAATAATAAAGCTTCTGTTCTACTAATCTTAATTCACAATTTTATTAACTACTATAACACACTATTGTTTTAAAATTAAGTAAGTTATGTAAAGGTGTGTCTGAGGGACAGATTGTATTATCGATCACCTATCACAGTATCGTTTGATACTCAGCAAGTATCCATAAGTCACCAGGGCATATGTACTTTATTGTGACTGTGGTGACTTGATGAGAGCATCTTAATTCGGTTTTACTGTATAGCTTTACTTTAAATAAACAACGAAAGTTAATAAAGTATTTTCATTACTTTCTTCCTTTTTTTACATATTGCAGATCATCCACAGAATTCGGTTATTCACAGCAATCGTGAGACCCACAAGTTTACTGTACTTGAGAAATTCAAATGAAAAATTTTTCTTAATTTTTGGGGCTGATCATCCTTACAGCCCAAATTTAGCCCCTAGTGACTTATTTTTTTAAACAGCTGAAAAATTACTTGTCTACACTAAGTTTTACAAATGATGCTACGGTTAAAAATATAGAAGGTGAGTGGTTTAAAGAAATGGTGGCCAACTTCTTTTAGAGAGGGATAAAGAAAATTGTTCTGCACTACAAAAATCCTGTCACAATGGTTGTGACTATGTTCAAGGAAACGCTGTGAAAGGAAACACAGTGTCATTGTGTTTATGTTTATGGTTGTGACACTGAGAGTCAAGGTAATATATGAATTTAATGTAAAACATATAAATAATGGTGTTTCTTTAATAGTCTATCGGACCTTACTTTCCTAATGACCCCCATACTAAACAAATGTAAAAAAATTAACTTATTTTTAAACAAACTGTATACCTCAGAATTGTTGTAGAATGCTGTAGAGTTACTGTCCTGGACATCCTCTCCTCTTGTAGTGAAAAATGTCAAAGGGTAAAATTTATCATGTCGTGGTTGTTTTCCACTGCTTATAAGCTTCTGGTCATAAAACAGCTCTGAAGTAAACTGAAATTTTAATGTCTGCTAAATAATCTGTACACAGTTCCAACATAACCATTAGTGTGCTATATAATCATTTACTTTACAATCATAATAATCATTTTCCAACATTAAGTACTTTATATTATTAACTTGTTTAAGTGATTATACAGATTTTGTCTTACAAAATACAAATTAATAAATCGAATATACAAACAATTAAATAAGTCAATATTATAAACAAATTAAAATATATAAAATATGCAAGAAAAGCGGTTAATAATCATTTAATATCCCACAAATATCCCACATGTGAGAGCTGTCTCCTAAGTTTTCATCCTTTCCCATAGACAATATTGCTAACAACAACATTTTGCATTCCAGTTAAACAAACATTATAATACGAAATATCAAGTCATTGTTTTCTTCTTACAGATATTTAAAGTAAGGGAATTATGTGTATTTTTTTTGGAAATGCATAAAACTCAACATTATCCCATGTGTGTTTTTTTTTTTTTTTTTTTTTTTTTTTTTTTTTTTTTTTTTTTTTTTTTTTTAATTCTCAGCAATCACAACTGAGGTCTATGTCAAGCTGATAAACATTTATGAAGATTGTTTCTTTCTTTCCAATAGAATAAAGTGTGTGCTAAATTTAAATGTGGTCAAGTCAGCAATGAAGGTAAGATGAACATTCAAGACATCCAAAAAATTCAACCTCGGAAGATATTGTTCACTATACAGTGATGTGGTTTGTGATAAACAGAATAAAAGTGCAAGAACAGATGAGACTATATTCTTGATTCCACAGTTGGATGAGAAATGGCGTGATAGGGAAATATAATGTGCTTATGGGTTTTACGTTTGCTACTGTTATGCAACTTGAAAACCTCGATTGATACAAATAAACTACTAGATAAGTCTAAAAAATGTACACAGTAGTAACAGTATCTTGATTCTTCATCTTTTGGTATATTTTAAATGAATTTTGCCCAAAAACTGAGTCAGCAAAAACAAAAAGCCTATAAAACCACCGCACACTTGATTTAGAATGTATCAAAATATAAACTGTCCTTATGAAAGATGTTCCTGCTCCTTAACAATAATGTTTATTGTACATGTAGTCCAGATCATGTACATGCCAGTTAAATTTAATAATATACTCGTAACAAAATCAAAAATTTATTTTGTGAGGTACAAAAAGTAGTCTGCCAGAAACGTTTTCCCTGTTCAAGATAGACTAATGCATTAAGAGGGTGAATTGTACAGAAAGATTCAAATTTAATTTTGTTCTCACTCCCAACGTTCTACTTTATTAAATTATTGGTTTCCAAATTATTGAGCGAATCATACAAATATACTTCAGCAGTCGCGCTAAGTACTGCCGCAAGTCCGTTTCCCATGTTTATCATACTGTCTTAATTATGACCTGTTTCAATTAATGCATTATACTGTCACAGAAATTGTTAGAAATACATTTGTTGTAATTTAAGACTTAAAACAGTAAATCTTGTCTGCAGCATTTAGGAAATCATAAATTGAAATAGACTATTTAATAAATACAAATAATTATTACTTGAAGGAATAGCTTTTAACTTCATGAAAAACATATATAGCTTTTTTTGAGGATGATAATGCTAAATGTATTTCATAATGAATATATACCGTAATAACACTTTAAGTAATCAGTGCTACGATACTATGTTTTTAATTGATAGAACATGACACTTACAGATGTTACAGCAACATTAGATGTTTACATGAATATTTATAGTACCACTGTGGTCTGTACCAAACAGCTTATAGAAACCGTGTTCTGCATATAAAAATACATTGTAATGGGGCTAAAAGGAGGGGTTTTTGTTTTATTTCAAATCATAAAAATGATTTCCATCTGTGTGGCCAGTCCTGTGTTAAATAGCGTTGTACGCAAACCAAGAACAGCAGAATGAAGTTTTGAACGTAGTTGGGGCAGTGGAATGCAATGTATGTTTGGCAACACAATTCCATTCCAAGAATTTCAGCGGTGTGTTACGCACACAAACGCGCAACTTGAGCACACGCGCGGATAGGACGCTACGCAGACTGAATCAAAGCCAACAAAGATGTCGAAGCTGTAAAATTTATTTCACCACGTGTGTGTATGCTGGCAGAAATCTGACAAAAACCACGCCTACCGAAGTCACGTGACGAATGCCTGTGTAATATTGTCACTGCAGAACACACATTAACAACACCTGTTCCCTGTAAGTGGACGAACATTTTGTCACCAGGAGGCATTGTATTTTCCGTCTTGTCCAACTTTTGGTGTGGGGCATTTTGTTAACGCCCTAGGCAGTCACCCACCAACTTTCAGCCGTGGCGGCGGCCAGGCAAACACACAAATAGTGGCTCACCAGTAAATTTTTAATTGTGGATAGAAAATAACTAAAGCAGTGAAATGTATATCACAATGAAGTAAGTACAGTGAACAAAACAGAATCAACAAGAAAAGCAAATCAAAATTTAAAACTTTCGGACATAAAATCAGTGCGATGCGTGACGAGGAGGAACGCCAAGGGTGACGTAAAACACAACCATTTTAAATATATCAGTAAATGCATTATAAAAGGGCCTAAAATAAATAAAAAGGGTGGTTTTGGTATGAATGTTGTGGATGAGCAGGCTGGGTTGCTTTCATTAATATAAGAAATTAGAATAAGCATGTGATATTAAAGAATGTTTTGTCTTAATTATGTTGGAAAGAAATAATAACCTGAATAATTCATAACTTGAAAACAGTTTAAAGAATAAAACAAAATTTTAGTTGTCTTACACCAATGCGAGTCGAGTGTGTTATTTTTACAACCTCAAAATCATGTTTACATTCACAGTTCGTGCGAGAACCCTGGATCTGAAATTAAGGTAGGTGAGATGGTAAATATGATTTCATAATTGTATATTAATTGTAAAAGTACAGATGGCGCCATGAACTTGGAATGAGTTCTAATTTTTTGAAATTAAATTCCGCACCTACAGTGAATAACATGATTTGGAGGTTGGGTAAAAGTATGTAAATTACGTACAGGTTAAGTGATGTGTATAATATAGTTGAGTAAAACATACAGAGTGAAAAAATATTGAATATATGCAAGATTGAAATTGTGTCATGATTAATTAAATTAATTAGATTAAATTAACAAATCTTATAAAGAATAAATAATGGCTACTAACGAAAATGAAACTGATGTAATTGTAGGCGATGAAACTGATGTAACTGTAGGCGATGAAGCCGAATGTAAATTGATGTATGAAAGCAAAGAAAATATGTTAACTGAATCCGCTGATAAAAGCGATTCAGGTATTCAAACAGAGTCACTGTCAATAAGTGACAGTAATGTAGACGAATCTGTAATAATTAGTGAGGCAGGAGCAAATTCCACTCCCGTAATAAATAAAACAAAAGAAAAAGAGTATTCAATGAATGATATACTTAATTTTATGAGAGCAATGTCCGATGATATTAAGCAGAGTGTGAATAGTCGTTTTGATAATAATGATATATAATTTGATGAACAGAGTAGAAAATTTAACGAACTTAAAATTGATATTAATGAGGTAAAAAATAAATGTGAGAGTAAGTGTAACGAATTAAAACGAGATCTTGAGAAAGTGGTAGAGTCAGTAGAGGAACAAATTAAAAGTAAAGCAACTCAAATAATTAATAACAAGGTAGGTGATGACTGTAAAACAAGTGAGAATTATAATATGTGTAAAAAGTGGTATTAGAGAATAAGGTGATTAATGTTGAGAGTGATAAGGAAGATTTTGTTGAAGTAGAATTTAGTAACGAAGTGTTGTTAGCGAGTGCTGATGAGAGTGAGAGAGAGCGTGAAGAGAGTTTAGGTGAGTATGGAGGGCAAAGGGCAAGTTTTCCCCAAGTTTATGGTGAAACAGAGGTTTCACAAATGTTGTATGAGGACAGTTTCCTCCAATGGTTATGTGGGAGACACGGTGTCTCCAAGGGTCCCTTAAGTTGTTGTAGTGATGTATTTGTATCTGGTAAAGCCAGAAAGTATTTTAGTGGTTTTGTGTTGCCCTTTGCATGGAATGAGATAGTTCAGGGGGGTTGCGAGGAGTATTTTGAGAGAGAGAGAATAATAGAGTTATTTACATTGAGAAGTAGTTATGATGAGTTGAAAGAGCGGTTAGAATTGAAGGAGATTGATTATTTTGATAATACTGTTGTAAATGATAAGAACTTACCTGATGTTATGATTGATATAGTAAATGAATATGATGATAAAATAACTGACTTTATGTTGAACAAAAATACTGACGGAGACAGAACTAAGATTACCAAGGTAGACGGGTTTTGTGAATTAATAGGTAATGATGGTGTTGAATACTATGTTGATAATGTTCATTACAATAATAATAGTATAACTCGTGTGATTAAGGACGATAATTATTTTATAAAAATAAGGTTATTGTACGATGATGGTGGTTAAAATAAAAAATAAGTAAATGAACATTTTAAATATTTTAGTTTATGGTTATGACCTTGCTAACTTATGAAATGAAGTGTGGTAAACAGAAGATTAATGACGAAGAATTGTAAATAAATTAATAGTGGAATTAATTGTGTCTATGTTGTAAAATGTATTTAATGTAAACAATGTGTGTATGTAGTAGAAATTGTTCTAATAATAATAATATTATTTTGGCAGACTAAATAAATAACAAGAATAATTACGAAGGTAATAAATAATTGTAATTGTTTTGGAATAAAGTAATTAAAATATGTTGTGTTTTTTAATAATTGATTGAATTAAATAATTTGAGATGTTTAAATAGTTTTGATTGATTTAAAATGTTATATAAAGAGATTTTGATGATGAATTTAAATTATTTGTATGAGATTTAAACTTTATAATAAATAATAAAAATAAATATAAACTGTACTTAGTTATGGAATCTTATGAATGTTATAATGTTGCAGAAGGTACATGGAGTTGTGTACGTGATATTGGTGATGAATTGTTTATAATTTTATGTCAGTAATAGGAAGCAGGTGTTGAGTGATGTACTGTAAGTATGAAATTTATAATGCAATTTAAATAGAGTAAAATGTTCAATGTTTAAATAGCAAAGTTTAAATGAAATGTTTGCTGTTTAAAAGTTAAAAATGTAGACGAGTCTAAAAATGTTAAACATGCAAAGTAATTAATAAATAACCAAACATATAAGTGTTGACCTTCCGTGAAGTGTAGTAGCGGTGTCAGTGTGAGCCTTATATGTCTTTTGGAAGTTTCCCCACATTTCGGACGGTCACGGCTTCACCGAACCCTGGCCGTGGAATTATGTAAGTAGATACAAAATTGGTGAACTTTGAAATTGACTGGGGGGTAACTCAGGGGAAACTACATAACTATGGAACAGCGGCTATCGTCGAAGGTGGCGATAGTGCCGTAATAAGGGTGTGTGAATCATTTTAGTAGGATTACTGGTGTCCTCGGACATCAGTAATACCGAATTTTTATATAACGCTGAACCAAGAACGGTATAGGCAGCGTCTATACCTTATATATGTAAACTTCAGTTCTTGGGGATGCAAATGGACGCCACAGTCCACCAGCAGGAAACAATAGTGTGTGTGGAAAAGGAGCTGGCAGTTACAAGCCAGGGGTATAAGGGGGGACTTTAAGTAAATGACGAATTAGGAGGGTAGCTGAAAATTCAGTGAGAGGGTGATGACCTCTGTAAACAGCGGGCGGTCAGCTTATAACACAACTCTATAGAGAGAGTTGGGGGTTGACAATCCAAAGAGCTGTTCAGTAACTGTTGCTATGACTATGACTCAATGAGTAGCGATGTATGTCCCTATGAGAGCAAAAAGATTTTAAGTACTAGATTTAATGGTAAGGATTTTAAATCCACCAATATTTTATGATGATAACTATGGAGTTTTGTGTATTTGTATTAATTGTATGCCATGTGTTAGGGGTAAGGATTGTAAACATGTGTAATCTGTATAATTTTGAAATGTAGTTAGAGAAAGGTTATCTGGTGAGAAAGGTCATATGATGATGAGACATCAGCTGACTGCTAGGGTTATAAATGTAGTATGTCATGTATAAGTAATATGCATAATTTTATCAATGTAATTAAATATTTGAATATAACATTTTCAAGGTGGTTGAGAGATTTTGAATTTTCAAGGGTTAATGTAATGTAAAATGTGGTAAAGTTTAGAATTTGGGTGATTATTATTTCAATAGGACATTTAATCAGTCCAAGGTGAAGTTAAAGCGGTGTTAAGCAGAATAAGATTCTGGGGAGTAAAAGTAATGTAGAATTTGAGTACTGATAGTGACACAGTAGCTATGGGGAAAATATGTAGAGTAATGAGTGATATGTTGAGATAATAAATGAATTGAGATATTTTGTAGATGAAAGTGAGGTAATAGGAGAGTAATTAGTTGATGGTGATTTTGTAAAGGGGGTGGTGTGATAAGGAGTCCTCAATGAAAAGCGTTGTGGCGGGAGGGGAACCGATATGTGCCGGAAAGGGTTACCTAGGGAGGGTCCAGGAACCAAATAAGGGAATGAGCATTGGGAAGGGAACACACATCCTGAGTACAAAGGGGTAGCGAGTATTTTGTTATAAGGGTAGACTGATTCGAAATGAGTTAGAGTAGTAAGTTAGAGGTAGAGAATGGTTGGTAGATGTTTTGATAGATGGGTGTCAGACTAGGTAAAGCTGTTAAGTGGGCATTAGAGTCAGCAGGGGGGTAAGATTATATTATAACTTAACCCTTACGTCTTCTCTTTGTTTAGTATATATAACAGGTGTTTTGTTGTGATTTATGTATTAAGTGTGTAATTCTAATTTTCTCGTTCAAGCCTAGCCCGCGTTTGAAAAGAAGAGAAGGAATTCTTATTGGTTTCTCATTCTCTTTAATACAAAAGCAGTCCGCGAGTAGCGCTGTGATTCACATACAGCTGAAAATTGTAGGTTAGTTACCCGCCTACAATAATTCCTATGTTACACTCTCTACTTATATTATAACTTGTTCACACTATACTAAATATTATATAAATGAGAAGATATCGTTAAATTCTGAAAGGATTCTTTATTGTGATTTCTATAATTCTTGCCAACAAAGTTCTTCCTTTACGGAGATACAAAAGTCGATAGTATTAGAAGTAATCGATTATCGATCGGATTCAGGGTTATATATTATTTTAATTATGATTTTGTATTTCTTTAAACACAGGGAGTGAAGGTTCTTTCAACTATTGGTAAGGTCAGAAAATGCATAAATAGGATTACAAGGTATTACACTTTACTAAAAATGAACTTTATCTTGTGAAAAACTTACTTTTTTCGTCGGACGCGTTTCGGCTTAAGTATCCGCCTTCTTCAGCTTTTAGTCAGACTGCCATCATTTCGTAACGGTTTTTGTGTGGAAGGTGTAGTGGGGGTGGTGTGTGGAGGAAGGGGATTGGTGCAGGGATTCAACTTGATGTTTGTTTTTTGTAAAATTGTGTCAAAAAGTGTATGTGATTTATATTGTAATTGATCGTTGAGTATGTTGTTTGGTTGTGTTGTGTGGTGTTTATATATTTCGTATTGTTCAGTTGTGTTGAGTTTTCGGCCTTTAGGTAAGTAATGTAAAATTTCGAGATTGGTGTCTATGTTGGTTTGAAATATATATTGAAATTTATGTTGAACAATACAAAATATCATCACAAACAAATCAAACATAGGGTATCATACTAAACCCTTTTGTATCTCATTAACAATTATAGCCTTCCTGGCCAAGTTTACAATTACAATCAGCCTATTAACTAAGTACATGTATTCAAACATTTAACTATATAAAGTTTAACAACATCTCTATAATGATATATTGATAACACACAAAATGAAATTAATATTATTTAGTTGGTATTCTATTAAAAGAATTACTCCACTTGCTACACACAAAAAATAACGTAACTATCATGATAATAATACAACATGATACAATGTAATAACAGGTACATTTTTATGAAATAAATCATGTAATACTTAATCATTCTCCTTTCATTTAAATCATTAATTATTATAAAACAGTCTAAGTTAGTTTTCACATTATTTGTCAATGTCTATTGTTTACACCTTTCACTGAACATTGATAGTTTGTATTTATTAACATTATTAATTTTTTTTTCTTTCTACCTTGTATTCTTATTGGGGGATATTTCATTTATTCAATAATGGGTTGTGTTTCTGACCTTTTACTAGTATGGATAATTATTATTTTTATTTTTATTTTAAAACTTATAAACTTATTTATGTAACGTAGGGGACCATATTTTCATTACGTTACATATGCTTCCCCTCCAAAAGAAGTTTAGTTTACCTGAATATAATTTGGGTCAAAATAAACTTATATATTTTTTTTTTCATGACTTGGAATATCTTCATGTTATTCATTGTATAGTTTTAATGGTAATTGTTTGGATCTGACGGTAACTTTTTGTTTACTATTATTCACTTTTCTCTATTGGATGAAAATTCATTAATGATATTAATTCCCTTGCTTAGTTTCTTCAAACCTTACTTGACAATGATTGTTTACAATAATCAGTACAAATTAGTTTTAACACTCTCCTATTTCTATTTACTTCTACAAATGCGTTTCTCCATTGATCTTCTGTCAGCTATCTTCCTTCTGTTTTCTTCCTTCATACTTTTGGAATCTGATGTCAATCTTCGCAGCGGTTTTATTATCCCTTAAATATTCAATTTCCCTAACATTCCCTAACATGTGAGCTGGGACAGTTCAGAGGCACTTTTTGGCTTCATACTCTACTGGCCATACTACACTTCAATATAATACTGCTGGAATTCATCTACAGAGAGTTATAAAAAATAAAATAATATAATAGCCTCTTCATTTGACTAATAATAAACATCTTTGGGATTCTTTTTCTTCTTGATTCCTTCTTATTTTCAGTAGCTATTTTCAGATAACATTTTTGACAGTCATTATTTGTAAATACCTTTGATCTTCCTTCTTGTGACAGATGTTCTCCGTACTATTTCTTCCTTTATCATTTTCAATTCAAAGAAATTCTAAATTGTATTTGCATTAATTATTATCATTCTTTAGTTTCATCGTAATTATAGTCATTAAATTATCCATTGTTCTTCTTATTTTACCTTCTTGTCTGATCACATTACCATTAATTGTTTTTATATATAGTTTTTCCTTATTCCATTTTAAGTCATATTGTTTATAAATAATTATGTAATCTGTTGTTCAATTCTCTTGGCGTTTAATCTTTTATTTTAAATCACATTGTTTCTAAGTAGTTGAGTAAGTTTTTCTTATATAGTTTTTTTTTTTAATTTTGGGGGTTTATCCTTAATACATTCAAAATAATTTCTTCGTAAACACATAGTAAGACGTTCTTACTTATTTTAGAATTTTGTGGTTTTTATTCTTAATATATTTAAATAATTTCTTCGGGCCATGCACACCTTGCCTTGGAAGTATGATGTGGGAGATTGTCCTATGTTTGCCTCATATCGACCATTGCTTAAATTATTTCTTACCATATTTTGGGTCGACTCCGACCAATATTTTTTCCTGAACTGTTTTTTGAACTCTGTTATATCTTGAATATCGGGACGCACTGCCGTCCACCAATTGTTGTAGGTATCCTTAACCATTTCGTTGATCATTCCTCGGATAATATTCCAACGGTTCTCTCTATTCCGTGCTATCATTTCTTCCACCCTTTTCAAAAACTCCATGGGATTACGCTTGTAATTCCGAAAATTGATCGACTTCCTGTTATCGTTGTTGGTGATATGATTATTCTGGCATGTTCTATCCCGCCATGAATCCATTCTTCTTGTATCTGTATTTCGCGTCGACGGATTTCCTCGATCTTCTCTTTATTCGTACTTACTTGGCTTTAGACATTGTTTAAATTATTATATACTCTCTCCATTCGTTCACCCATGTCAGTCTGTACTTGTGCTATTCCTTCCTTATTCTCCTCCCGTATTTGGTGTACGTCTTGTTTAATCTTCTCGCATCTTTCTACAGTCTCCTGTTGGAGTCCTGCAACCATCGTTTTATTTTCATTTTTTATGTTATTGATTTTATTTTGTAATTCCCCACAGACTTGTATTACTGTTTCGTTGGTTTTTTCTCACTTCTCATTTGTTTCGGCTATTTCTTGTTTCCTTTCTTCATTATTTTTGTCCACCTTTTGGTTAATTGTCACATGGACATTCTCAATTCTGTCATTAATCCGCTTTAAATTATCTTCATTTATTTGTCGGATCTCTTCCTTCATTTGTCTTAAACCCTCATCATTCCTGTCAAACCTTTTGTTAATTTGGACTAAGCTTTCACTGTTCTTATCGAACTTCTCATTCATCAGTTTCGACGTTTCCTCCTGTTTCCTAAAATTCTCCTTGTTTTCATTTATTTTCTTTAAATTTTTCGTATTTTCCTCATTTGTTTTCTTTAAATTTTCCTCCTGTTTCCTAAATTGTTCTGCCATGAATTTCATCATTTCCTGCCAGTTTCATTTTTCTCTGGCTCCCGCTTTATCTGGTTGGTCCCCTTGGGCATCCTCTTCGACTACTTCCCTTTCCTTGTTCACAATGACTTCAGTTTCTTCTTTATTGCCTGTTTAGTGCATTTATGCTAGTTTATGTGAATTATTAAATTATTCAATTAATTTGAATATTTATCAAATCAATATAATTTACACAAGTATGTTATTCTGACAATTCAATGGATGATTTGAGTGTATTCACTGTTAATTAGCATAATTATTGAGACTCTTTGTAAGCAATAAGACAGAATTACTTGAAACATGACAAATTAATTATTTGAGGTTGATCGCAATAATGAACGCAAGATATACATACGCAATAAATACTTATTTATTGCACATTATTGAATAAGCAAATTATTTATATACAAATAAAATTATGTCCTGTAAATACATTCAAACAAGACACATAATAACATAAATCATAATAATATTCATTTCGTTGTTCCCTGAAAAACAAGACATACAATGCTATAAATACAATATACAATAATATATATATGCACAAACAATAAACACTCAAATATACTTCATGCTAAGCTAAATGCGTTCATTAATGCCCTCAGATGAGTGACTTTAATATTTAACATTATTAATTTTACGATTTATATAGATCTCTCGGGAATAGCTCTTTGAAAAGAGACAGTGCAGTAGTATCAACTAGTATTAAAACATAAAGACTTAACTTGGAAAAGGCATATCCACAAATTCCATCGGTGTGAGATTCTATCCGTTGATGGGTTCCGTGTACATGGTCATCGCTGTTGTCAATGCGCACTGACACTTTCACTTGTGTAAATCCCCACTCGCGTTATGTGTAGTGTGATGTTGGAGTTATCCGCTAGGAATAAGTGTCTTTACAGTTTTATGTATTAAAGATGCAATCGTCAGCATTGGTGTAGTTCGATTAAGAGTTTGCTGTAAGCGTGATTCAGGTAGCTAATTACTTTTGTCTACCTTGGACGTGACGTGTGCTATGTGTGCACTAGTGTTCATGAGTGTTATTCCGCTTAGTTCATATACCCAAATTTAGTATGATTATGGTTGGATAGTGTTTTATAATGTCTGAAATTGTCGCACAATGTTTTATTGTCGAAATGTTAACTCACTCGTAATGCATTATATGCATGCCGAATGTATTCTAAAGTCTCTCGTACACACTTGGCATTTAACGATATTTATGTACATTCGCACTGCTTGTTACTGCGGTAAGTTCGGTAACTCGGATGATCTATCGAACACACGTTTTGTAGAACTGAGATTGAATTGAAATGTCTAAGTTCGACTAAGACCGAGACTTGGTTATAACTATGTCACTGACTGACTAACTGATTTGAAAGTTGAGTAAGTCGGAGTAAGTACCGAGTAAACTATTACGACTGTTAATCATATTACTACTATTACCGTTGCCACTACTACTATTACTGAGCAATTACCACTATTACTACTGAGCTCCGCGTCCTCGTAAACAGTTTTTATCAATCACCATCTACCAGAATGCAATTTCCTTACATCCACGCCTACGGCCGTTGTTGATAGGTTCATAATTTCCTTCCACCTTGTAGATTTTTGGTCATCGGTTTCCTGATTCGTCGTCCAAGTCGTCACTACTCTCTCCACCAGTTCCTTTGGAAGATGCCAAACTCTGGTTGGTCGTTGGGCATCCCCCGAAGTACCCCAGCGACGAACGTTGCGTTGTTTCTCGGAAAATGGAGCAATTGCCCGCCTGTCTATCAACCTTTTGTTTCCATGTTGTCGAGGCTCTCTGATATTGCTTTTGTTAAGAGTCTGCAGCGTTTTGGTCCATTGTTCGTTCACCCTTTGTTTTTTCCCGTCAACTACCAACTCTTCACTGGGCGTCATCCCTGGACGGCTCCCACGCTTTCTAGTTGTAAATCTGACTTGACATCTGGGTTTGTTTTCACGCTGGGCTGAGTACGTATCTCGTATTCATTGAATACCCGTCCCATTGTCTACATATTCGTCAAGATTTCTCTGCACCCTTTGTTATTGAGTATCTCATTCATACGTACACGTGTTACAACTTAACCCCCACAGCATATGTTCCATCTAACTTCTGCGTAACCAGGCTACTGGACTCTGCCTTTTGTTTGGTTTGTTTTGGTGTTGTAAATCGTAGCTAAGTTCGTTCTGTCAACGATGTTCCCAGTTTTCCATTGTTACGTGTACTCGGACGTTTCTTCATTGTTCCTCCACTGGCGTCGGGTCTGACGTGTGTCTAATCGTTCTTATTTACGACTCGGGCCTGGTTGTTAACTCGGGTGTGCATGAGCGTACCTCTTGATCACAAAATTATAAATTTTTTAGCACTATATTGTCCCCAAATTGGATTGGATGTTGGGTCAACAGGAGACATCCTATCCAATTTCTGCGCTCTGTCCCAGTCGTGGACGTCTGCCTTGGAATGGTTATGGTTGGATGGCCTATTCCCTCTCTCATGGTGCAACCGATAGTTATTCCCTATCTTTTGGGTCTTATATGATTACACGAATTTATTGCCGCCCATCTGAGTGAAATGAATGCATTTTTTTATATACTATCCTTCTATATGTGGATTATACAATATTATTTCATGTTAATAATTGAAATAAAATATCTACATCTAATCATTACACAGTTTGTTTCGTTTCTTATGCTACATTCTTACGTTATACATATATAACATGATAAATTAGCTGATGATTCACTAGCAATAAAATCAATTAATCGTACATTCATAAATCACATAATAACAAACAATACTTTTAATTCACTTCTAGTGTCCCACAACTATAGTCACTAAATAAACAAATACATACATAAGATTAACTTGCGACACATGTTATAATTGATTACACTAATTAAGGAAATATGCATAATCAATAAACAACTAAGGATTCATCCTACCTCATGATATGTACCTTGATACTTGTTCCTAAGGTTACAAAATGATTACCTCATGTTTAAATTATTAATTATACACTACTTACTCAAATCACTATATCTTTATTAATTTATTGCTTCACAATTATCTAATGTCCTGTACCATAAATGTCCCTTTTATACACGGTATACGTTATCAAGTTATTTTATGTACATCAATGATTAGATATCTAATTGGCATCGTAAATGAAAGAATACATCGTGATTACACAAACAAAATTGACATTAAAGCTTAAATTATACATAGTATAGCAAAATTTACATTATTCGTTGGCTAGCTGGACTGGCCCCGCGGGACAATTACCTGATTCGTGTGTTCCCGCTTTTTAGCCATCTAGCAGCCGGTGTTATTCTTATCTTCTTGCATAACTCGTACCTCTTTCGCCGGCTCATAATACGCCTTAATCTGTCGCACGTTAAATCTTCCTCGTACTTTATCGCTGTCGCATTCCACGAGCTCGTACGTGGCCTCGCCGAGGATACGGTTAATCTTATAAGGTCCTGAAAATAGTTCAAAGAACTTGTCGATCCTTTTCATCATAGCGTCCGATTGATGGTATGTTCTTACCAACACCTTGTCGCCTATTGCGAACTTTATTTTTTTGCTCTCGTTGCAACGCTTCGCGTGCTTCTCCCTTTTCTCCTTAATGTTTACAAATATATTATTATCGAGCTTTCCTTCAATATTAATAATTCCCCTGTCTAAGCATTGTTCCCATACTCGTGTCGGTCTTGTACCGAGGTGTGCCTCATGAGGGGTAACTTCGATTGTCTTGTGGTACACCTCGTTCAAGCACGCTTCGATCGTCTTTACGTATTGGGACCATTTAGTATGTCGGTCATTCATGAAAATCCGGAACAAGTTGCCAAGTTGCCGGTTAATCATTTTGGCAAGATTAGTACAAGGGTTTCTTATTGCAGTAAACTTCGGATGGATATTTAATTCCTTTAATCCGTTGATCCACTTTTTGGAAGTGAACTGGGTCCCGTTGTCCATCAAAATGGACCTTGGTTGTCCGAACTCTTCACAATAACTTCTTATTCTCCGCAACGTCGTGGTGGTTGTTGCCCTTCGGAGCGTAAATAACTTGACGTATTTCGTGAAATTATCTACCACCATGAGCAAATATTTAACGCCACCTGCTCCTGTCGGTAGAGGTCCATAATAATCCGCGCTTACCAGATCTCCTCTTGCTGTAGGTACCACCGCACGGGTGCCACCAAATAGCACTTTGTTGTTGGTGTCTTTACACTTCTGGTAAACGTCGCACGCTTGGATATAAGTTTTGACCTTTTTCAACATCTGGTCGAACGTGAAATGTTCCTGCAGCATCTTCACACATTTTTTCGTCCCCAAATGTCCGAACATCTGATGAATCTCAGCGATTATATCCCTTGATACGTTATCAGGAACAAATAGTTTCCACTCGTTCCGCTGCCGCCGATATAATTTATTATCGACATACTTATAAAATTTATTTAAATTTTGATCTAAATTTCCATTTATAATTTTATTAATAATTATCTTGAGTTTGTTATCCTCCATTTGGTGTTTTCCAATATCTTTGATCATTTTACGTACTTCGTATTTCATTTTAATAGTGAAGTGATTGACCAAATATTCGTGTGTATTGTCATAAACTTCGTCTAGTTTCGTATCGTGCAGGTACCCGCTTAGACTGTCTGCTACAATATTGTCTTTGCCTTTGCAATGGATAATATCGAATTTATACTCTTGTACAGCGAGAATCCACCGCGTAATCCTCGAATTATTCAGATGGCATTTATTCATGAACGTCAATGCCTTGTTGTCAGTTATTATTGTCAATGGTTGACCGAGAATGTACATGCGGAATTTTTCTAAGCACCTGACAATACTTAAGAGCTCCTTTTCCGTGGTATAGTAGTTCCGCTCGGCACCTTTGAATGTTTTACTTGTGAAGGCAACACGCCAATCTCCCCTTCTTCATCAAGCTGATAAAGTTGGCCCCCGTATGCGAAATCGCTAGCATCACATTGTATATAGTATCTCTTGTTTGGGCGCGGAAATCTTAAAACCACGGCATCAACAAATAAGTTCTTAACTGTCATAAAACAATCGTCTAACTCAGCTGTCCATGAAAACTTGTGACCTTTCTTCAATAATTCATGTAGAGGTTGCGTTGTCTCTGCATATTTACTTGTGAAGCGGTTATAGAAGTTAGTGAGGCCTAAGAAACCTTTTAACTGTTTCTGGTTCTTGGGCTTTGGGAAATCCATAATGGCTTTTATTTTCTCGTCCGTAGCTTGGATTCCACGTGTTGTCAGTTGGTATCCAAGATACAAGATTTCTTGTCTGAAAAACTGTGACTTATTGAGGTTAACGGTTAGGTTTGTTTTGTTGAGGTTATTTAACAGTGCTTCCAAATGTGCTAAGTGCATTTGAACGTCGTTGGAATAGCACAAGCAATCATCAACGTATATGAGTGTGTTTCTTTTAACTTCTTCATCCAAGGCTGTATCCAATCCGCGTGTCAGTGCCGCCGAACTGGTACTGAGGCCGAATGGTGTTACAGTGAATTGGTAGCACCTTCCCTCATACATGAACGCGGTGTACTGCCTACATTCTTGTTTCAATGGCACCTGCCAAAAGCTACTGGACAAATCAACGGTAGATAGGTAGCGCATCTCACTACACCTTGTCAAAATTTCGTTGATCGAGGAAACGCCTTCATAGTCGGGTATCGTTACGCCATTTACCTTTCTTGCATCGAGACATAAATGGACTCTTCCATCTCTTTTGATTACTGTGACGAGTGGATTTATGAACGGACTCGTGCTGTAACGGGGCAAAAGGGAGGGGTTTTATTTTATTAAATTTTTTGCAATAATTTATTTCATATGCATGGCCAGTCCCCGGTTGAATCTAACTCGTAGCGAACAAAGAAACGGTGATGAAACACTTGCAATGGAATGTGCGGGTTGAAGATTCTTAGAACTTTGCGACTGTGTGACACACACCCACAAACGCGCCACCACCAGCAATCGCGCAACCGACGCCAAGTTGGTAAAACAACATGGCTTGAAGATGAATTTTGTCCAGCACGTGGTCTCAACACGACAGAAACGAAATTAAGTCCTGCCCACATTTGTGACGTCGACCAGTGAACACTAAATATCGTCAACGTCCAACACACGAAAATCCCATGTGTCGTGTGTGCAACTGATGAGACTTTGACAACGAAGGCTGTGTGCAGCGATGAAATTTGTTCGCGGGCATGGCAGTGATGTCCGCCCGCAAGTAGCATGAGTCGGTCGGCAGCATACGTTCAACGTAATCAGACGTGTTAACGGTAGCCTCGGAATTCGGTAGGCCGAAGCGATTAAAAGTAGCCGAAGCCTACCGAAACTTATTGACGTGTGTGGTATAGACAGTAATAAACAGTGGAATTATGAGTTTAATTTGGAACTAACATTTAACCGAACAAAATGTAATAAGTGTGGCACGCGGTGATAAGGGATGCCAAGGTTAAGTAGTCAACGAACAGTTACAATAAATAAATAATTTCATTTAAAAAAGCGCTAAATCAAACTTAAATGGGTTGTAAATTGTGTGCAAGAGAGAATGTAGCAAACTGAGTGGCCTTGATTAGTAATTAAGTTTAAATAATTATGTTGCTGTGTTTCGTTCATAAGAATATTAATCCTTCATAGCATCCGTAATAAAAAAATAAGGTTTGTTTTCAACATAAAAATGTTAGTTTAGTTATTACGCCATAACCACTTCCTAGTATTCTGTGCTGACAACTCGTCTAACGTAATCGGGGGTTTTCTGAAATTTTAAAATACAGTCATATAGCAGGATTTTTATAAGGGCAAGAGTGTAAAGGTTTCGATATATAACCATAAAAAATATCGTGGCGGCCTGGGCAGTTTCTAAAGGTAAGTTTAACGGGGACGATGACGGTAAGTAAAATTCTGGCAGCGGTGAGTATTATATTATGATGAGTGTAGTATTTTTTTTAAATAAAGGTAAAAGGCAAGTACCTTCACAGTGATGACTCGCTACCAGGATGTTCGTATAAAAATTATAGGAACTAGACCTGTTTTAAAGCACAGAAAATAGGAATTGGTAATGGCGTATTTGTAAAAATTTTATCGTATATAATTACGTAAAATAAGGTTATGTTTTGGTAGGAGTATGATGTGTACAATGGTGTTAAATGTTTTGATTTTATGTGTGTAGTTTAATAATAGTTTTTTTTATATATAAAGAGGTTATATAAATAAATTTTGAACATGGGCGAAGTACGAGATAATGATATTGGTTTTACGTGGGATGAGTGGGAAAGCAAATTTAGAGGGGTTGTAGGTGAAATGACAGACGAGGAGTGGGGTAAGTTAGACGATAATTTAACGCGGATGGAAGAACAAGAAGAGGGAATTCGCGGAAATTAAAAAACATAGTGAGGATAAAGGTAAGATAGTTGAAATGACAGGAGTAGAGAATAAGACAGTGAATAGGCCTAATGATGATGATAGTGTAAAGGTGGTAAAAAAGGAGCGTTCATTGGAGGATGTGATGAATCTTTTGAAAACAATATATGATAATGTGAATAAGGGTTTTGATGAACTAAGTGGTGTTATTAATAAACGTTTTGACGAGACGGACAAAATGATGAACAAACATTTTGATAATATGAATAAGGGTTTTGATGGGTTAAAAACAGTATTAGATGAAAGAAAGGAAATAATGGATAAGGGTTTTGACATGATGAATAAACATTTTGACGAGATGGACAAGAAGTGGAAACGAGAGGCAGATAAATTAAAGGAGAATACAGAAGTTGAATTAAAACAGGTAAGTGTTTGTGGTGGTAGTAATATAGCGAAAAATAACGAAGGAATAGTAGACAAGGTAAGTGGTAGTAATACAAGTAATTATAATGATGAAATAATGTTAAATAAGAATAATGATGATGTAGCTGAAAATGGGGTATCAAAAAGTGATACAGTAGACAATAGTGAAAATGAGAGTAGAATGAGAGTTGAGGTTGATCATGGATTGCTAGTTAGTGCTTATGATTTAGAAAGGGAGTATAGTGATAGTTTAAATGTAGAAGGTGAACAGGGGGCAAAATTTTATGGGGTTAAATGTGAAGCAGAGACTTCACAAGAGTTGATGGAGGACAAGAGTTCCTCAATAGTTTTTGTAGAAGACAAAAGGTCTTCAGAATGTCATATAAGTTGTTTGTGTTTATCTGGTAGGGCCAGATGGTATTTAAAGAATTTTGTGGTATTGCCCTCTGCATGGAGTGAGAGAGAAAATGGGATATGGTGTTGTGATGAGAGAGAGAAAGAGTTAAGGTGGTTCAAGATAAATAGAGGTTATGGAGAGCTGATAGAGAAGATGAATATTAAAAGAATTATGATAAATAATGTAGACATACCTGGTGCAGTAGTAGACAATGAATATACTGATGATAAAAATGTACCTGTAGGAAGAATTAGTGTACAGGTAGTGGAGGAATATGATGAGAAAATAACTTACCTTGGTGTAACAACAAATACTTACGGAGACTGGATAAAAATAAATAATCGTGACAAGTTTTATGAAATAATGAAAGGGAAGATGAATGACATAGAGGTAATGGTTTATAATAAGAATAATAATAATAAATTGGATGTAAATAAAAATGGTTTATGCTATAAATATGTTAGGTATATACACGACGATGGAGGTTGAACATAAACTTAATAAATTAACATTTTAAATATTTTGATTTATGGTTCTGACTTGCTGCTTTTGGAAATGAAGTGTGATAAAATTGAACAATTAATGACGAATAATTTGTAAATAATTGATAGTGAAATTAATTGTGTGTATTGTAACAAGTATATAATGTAAACAATGGGTGTAGGTAGTTGTTGTGATAATAATAATAATATTTTGCAGTCTAAATAAATAACAAAAATAATTTTGAAGAGGATAACAAATGAATAGTAATTATTGTAATTGGTGAGAGTAATTAAAATCGTTGTGTTTTCCATAATTAATTTAATTAAGATAATTTGAGATGTTTAAATATTTTTGATTGATTGAAATGTTATATAATTAAATTTTTCTAATGAATTTAAATTATTTTATGAGATGTGAATTTGATAAGTAATAAATAAATAAATGTTAAATTGTTTAGTATGGAATAACATTGTTGTTAAAATGTTTCAGAAGATACAGGGTGTTTGGTGTTTATATTTGTGTATTTAGGACAGTGTATGAGTGATATTCTGTAAGTATAAATTTCCTAACACAATATGTAAAGTAAAACTTGATATAATTTTGAAATGTGTTTATAGTAAGGTCATTCACCTTGTCAAGAAAATCAGCTGATTGCTGGAATTATAAACGTAAAACATCACTTATAAAGTGTTTGCAAATTTCCAATGTAACTAATGTTTGAATATAATGATTTTAATGTGTTAAAGATTTTATTTTAAATGATGATAAAATGATGGAGGTAATTTAAGATAGTTAAGATTTTTAAGTGATTTGTAAAAGATAGTAGATGGGAAGTTTTGGGTGATTAATATTTTGTTAGGACATGTATATCAGTCCATGTTGAATTTAAAGGGGTACCAGAGAGAATAATATTGTTATGAATAATGTAATGTAGACTTTGAGATGTAATAGTGACACAGTAGCTATGGGGAAAATATGTAGAGTATTGAGTGATATATTGAGTTAATAAATAAGTGGAAACATTTTATAGTAGTTGAAAGTGATGTATTGGGAGAGTAATTAGTTGATGGGTAATTTTGTAAAGGGGGGGTGGTGTGTAAGGAGTCCGCAACGACAGGCGTTGTGGCGGGTAGCAGTGGGTTTTCAGTGAGTGACTGCCGGGTAAATAGGAAGGGCAAGATGTGGAGACGGTGGTGAGTTGAGGGAACACACATCCTGAGTACAAAGGGGTAGAGAGTATTTTTTTTATATAAGGGTAGAATGACGTGAATTGAGTTGAGTAGTAAGTTGGGTTTAGAGAATGTTTGATAGATGTTTTTGATAGAGATGGGTGTCATATTAGTTAAAGCTGTTAGTGATATTAAAGTCAGAGGGGTAAAGATTATAAATACATAAATGCCAAGTGGTAAATCAAGTTATTATGAATAATTAAATCACCCAAACTAATGGAGATGGAGAATGTTAAAAAAAAAAGTCATAGTAAAAATATAAAAGTAATGGAAACAAGTGACGAATTTTAATAGAATTTGAGAATAATGTAAAGATATAAAATGTGTAATTTTAATTAATTTAAATGTCAATTTTATTGTTAATTGTAATAATACTATGTCAATTTTAAATGTCATATTTTATTATGTTGTTGTGTTTAAAGATAAAAAATTTTAAAGAAGTTTAAGGTATTTTATGATGTAGCCTATGTATAACCTATGTAGGTCAAGGTTGTGGACTTGACCCAGTTTGATCAGCTGATGGTTGATGTTATAAACTAGACCAGTTTTGGCAATGAAGTCAGGCAAATTTTGTTGTTTAATTGATTTAAATAATTTTAAATTTTCTGAATATTGAGAAAAGTATATTTTAATAAATTTAAATTTTTTTTGAAAAAAAAAACTGATTTTTTTTTTGTGCCTGCCATCTAATTGATGTTTTGAATTTTGATTATATTATTGCTTATGTGTATCACTAGTGTTATTGAATTATATTGTTTAGAATATATGTGTAAACAAATGTTAGGATAAATGACTTCATGTTTAATAAGATGTTCAGTTTGTTTTTCTTTGTGATTGTTGTAGTGGAGAAAATTAATAGAGTTACTAGAGTCATGTAAAAGATATTATTTTTTGTTTTTGAAGAAAGTAATGGAGATAGAGCAGGTTGCTTTCAACTTAAATGAACTTTTGAATGTGAGAATAAAATTTTTGTTAGAATGTAGTAATAAGTATATGTATGCGCCCAGTATTGCCGAAGGCGACCCAGTATGCATGATAAGGGGGACCATATCGGTTGAGGATCTGGCATGGTATAAGACCAGGGGTTTGAATTTTGGGGTGGCATGTTAGACGGTTAGGTGCGCTGTGGTGCGTGTCTGTTCGATTTTATGGTGTTGGGTTCTCGTATAGAGAAGTCTAGTGATCTCGTTCAGATGTGGCCATAGTCGCCGAGCCAGGGGGTTGTTTACCCATGATGTATAAGAACTAATGGGGGGTTGTTGGCACCAGTTCCTCACCGGTCCTCTTAGGAGTTTAGCAATGAGATTTCTTCTGTTTCTACAGAAGATCTCTCATTGGGGGGGTATTGTAACGGGGCAAAAGGGAGGGGTTTTATTTTATTAAATTTTTTGCAATAATTTATTTCATATGCGTGGCCAGTCCCCGGTTGAATCTAACTCGTAGCGAACAAAGAAACGGTTACGAAACACTTGCAATGGAATGTGCGGGTTGAAGATTCTTAGAACTTTGCGACTGTGTGACGCACACCCACAAACACGCCACCACCAGCAATCGCGCAACCGACGCCAAGTTGGTAAAACAACATGGCTTGAAGATGAATTTTGTCCAGCACGTGGTCTCAACACGACAGAAACGAAATTAAGTCCTGCCCACATTTGTGACGTCGACCAGTGAACACTAAATATCGTCAACGTCCAACACACGAAAATCCCATGTGTCGTGTGTGCAACTGATGAGACTTTGACAACGAAGGCTGTGTGCAGCGACGAAATTTGTTCGCGGGCATGGCAGTGATGTCCGCCCGCAAGTAGCATGAGTCGGTCGGCAGCATACGTTCAACGTAATCAGACGTGTTAACGGTAGCCTCTGAATTCGGTAGGCCGAAGCGATTAAAAGTGGCCGAAGCCTACCGAAACTTATTGACGTGTGTGGTATAGACAGTAATAAACAGTGGAATTATGACAGTTTAATTTGGAACTAACATTTAACCGAACAAAATGTAATAAGTGTGGCATGTGGTGATAAGGGATGCCAAGGTTAAGTAGTCAACGAACAGTTACAATAAATAAATAATTTCATTTAAAAAAGTGCTAAATCAAACTTAAATGGGTTGTAAATTGTGTGCAAGAGAGAATGTAGCAAACTGGGTGGCCTTGATTAGTAATTAAGTTTAAATAATTATGTTGCTGTGTTTCGTTCATAAGAATATTAATCCTTCATAGCATCCGTAATAAAAAAATAAGGTTTGTTTTCAACATAAAAATGTTAGTTTAGTTATTACGCCATAACCACTTCCTAGTATTCTGTGCTGACAACTCGTCTAACGTAATCGGGGGTTTTCTGAAATTTTAAAATACAGTCAGATAGCGGGATTTTTATAAGGGCAAGAGTGTAAAGGTTTCGATATATAACCATAAAAAATATCGTGGCGGCCTGGGCAGTTTCTAAAGGTAAGTTTAACGGGGACGATGACGGTAAGTAGAATTCTGGCAGCGGTGAGTATTATATTATGAAGAGTGTAGTATTTTTTTTAAATAAAGGTAAAAGGCAAGTACCTTCACAGTGCATTGTTCTATCACTCCGTACCGCAGCATCCTGTCAATCTCATCCTTTTCTTTTCCTTATAAGCAAGTGGTACAGGCCAACCCCATTGAAAGTAGGGCGTCCTGTCCGTGACTTGAAATTCATGCTCGTATCCTTCTATCCTTCCCGGGCATTCCCTGAACGCTCTCCTATTCTTTATTAGTATTTCCCTCAATCGTTACAATACCTCTTCATCTTGACAATCCATGCTTCCTATCTTCTCGTTGATATTCCTCAGAATCTCTTCTTCCTCTCCATTATTTAACAGTTCGATGTTCATGATGGGTACGGCGCGCACCTCTCCATCAGCTGCATTCCTTAATTCGATCTTCTTATTTCCGATGTCGATGCGACATCCCACTTTCTGTAAAAAACTTATTCCTAATATGCATGGCTTAATGAGATCTGGTATTACCAAGAAAACACATTCATTTTTTATTCCGTCAATTTCAATATCGCACAGTATCTGCTTTCTGATTAATTTAGATTTATTCCCAACGGCACTAATGATGAGGGAATTAGTCATTGGTAAAATTTCGTAGGGTTCAATGTCCTTCTTATTCACGTTGAACCATTCTTCTGATAGGCCGTTGATGACAGAGCCTGTGTCAATCAGAGCCGACACCGTAATGCCGTTGTTAAATTTTATAAGTATTTCGGGACACTTTAATACTTGTTTAATAATTTCTTCATCATCTTCTTGTAGCAGGTCACTTCTCAAGTCCGGTAATAGAATGTTGACATTATTGGTGGAGTCGGGTTTGTTTACAAAAACTAAGTCACTCGCTATGCAGGGTTGTTTTTTTTTACCATTGTTGTCGGTATTCGTCCTTGGGGTGGTGTCGTCAACCAATCTACTCGTGCTCGCCGAACTGTTAACAAAATCAACAGTGTTTATTGCGTTGTACTGCTTGTCACCATAGCGGGTTCCCTGTGGTCGCCCCTGCCAAACCTGTTTCTTATCACTTTCACTCTTATTTGAAAAGTTACCCTTCGATCGGTTGGTGGTTCCACTTTCTTCATTAGCTGGCCGGTAAGGTGTTCGTCTGTTATTTTCATTGTTCGGCTGCATACTTGTGTATTCCGTGATTAAAGCCTCAAAGTTTGGTGTCGTGGTGATCCCGCGCGTGATTACAGCGATCTGCAGGTCCCTACCAAAATGCCTAGAGATTTTCCTGATTAACTGACGATCAGTCAATGTGGGAGTTAATTGTCGGCTTTCTAATAGGATCCTCTCAATATACTGAATAGCCGTAATCGGTCTGTGCCACTCAAATTTCCCATATTCAAGGTTATCACGGATGATGTCTTGTCACTCTAAACCCCAATATTTCAATGTGAAAGCCTCCTTGAACTCCTCAAACGTGGATATCTGGTCCCTGATTACGCGCCACCATATACTAGCGTCCTTTTCTAGGTGCTTTCCGATCCATTTGATATCACTGTTTGAATAATACAACTCCTGGAACTCCGACAATTCCTTCAGGAACACCATCGGGAATCTGTCAGTTCCATCGTATTTTAGTTCCACCTGTACCTGTCCGTTCTACTTGGCCCAGACTCCCCTTCGGTTATCTGCTGCCGCAATCTTTCTAATTGACACTTCAGTTCTTTAATGTGGGTTGTCTTCTCTTTGACGTTTTCGTCCAGTTTCTGCTCTGTCGTCTTCTGTCTGCCGTCTACTTCTTCAATTCTTTGTTGTAGTATGTTGTTTGTTTCTCCCAGATCTTGTTGCTGCTGCTTAAGTGTGTGGTATAATTCGGCTTTTAATTCTTCTTGTTTCTTGTGGTTATTATTGATGTGCGAGTCTAATTTATTGTGGACCTTCTTAATACTCGTTTGTGTGTTTGTGCGAGATTTTTTACTTCTTGACAATCTGACTCCCTGGTTTCCCACATTTCTTCGAACTTTTTAGTGGTGTCGTCCTTTAATTCTTTCTGTGTCCTCCTGTTTCTTCAGGACTTCACCTACTTTGTCATCACAAATGGTCTTGTAGTCACGCATTTCCGCTTGTATTTGCGCGATCTGTTTGGCCATCTGTCGCTTGACCTCTTCTTTATGACTCTCTAATTTTTCCTTAATTACTTTAAAACTTTTACTGGTTTCTTCCTTCTACTGGTCGAATTTCTCATTAATTTCTTCCTTCTGCTTCTCGAATTTCTCATTATGTTCCCTTTTGACTTCCTCTAAATTTTCATTAATTACTTTCATGAAATCCATCAGTGAACGCAGTGTTACCTCTTCTTGTGGTTGTTGGGACTCCTGTCCCCGCGCTCTGACGTCTGACGTCTCCTCAGTCATGTTCGGTTCAACCGTTGAGTTTTCTTCTCCGTTATCGGGTATACCTAACTGGTTGTTGATGTCGAAGCTCATACTGTCTGAACTACTGGCCATTTTAGCTTTACTCCGTGTTAACATCCAGTCAAGCTAACCTTACACTACACATCTTATTGTAATATATTATTTTACTTAGTCTACCTACTGCCTGCTCTCTTTTGCCATGCGATGGGCGCCATTTACATTTAGTGCATTTATGCTAATTTATGTGAATTATTAAATTATTCAATTAATTTGAATATTTATCAAATCAATATAATTTACACAAGTATGTTATTCTGACAATTCAGTGGGTGATTTGAGTGTATTCACTGTTAATTAGCATAATTATTGAGACTCTTTGTAAGCAATAAGACAGAATTACTTGAAACATGACAAATTAATTATTTGAGGTTGATCGCAATAATGAACGCAATATATACATTCCCAATAAATAATTCCCAATAAATACTTATTTATTGCACATTATTGAATAAGCAAATTATTTATATACAAATGAAATTACATCCTGTAAATACATTCAAACAAGACACATAATAACATAAATCATAATAATATTCGTTTCGTTGTTCCCTGAAAAACAAGACATACAATGCTATAAATACAACATACAATAATATATATATGCACAAACAATAAACACTCAAATATACTTCATTCTAAGCTAAATGCGTTCATTAATGCCCTCAGATGAGTGACTTTAATATTTAACATTATTAAGTTTACGATTTATATAGATCTCTCGGGAGTAGCTCTTTGAAAAGAGACAGTGCAGTAGTAAGTATCAACTAGTATTAAAACATAAAGACTTAACTTGGAAAAGGCATATCCACAAATTCCATCGGTGTGAGATTCTATCCGTTGGTGGGTTCCGTGTACATGGTTATCGCTGTTGATCAATGCACACTGACACTTTCACTTGTGATAATCCCCACTCGCGTTATGAGTAGTGTGATGTTGGAGTTATCCGCTAGGAATAAGTGTCTTTACAATTTTATGTATTAAAGATGCAATCATCAGCATTGGTGTAGTTCGATTAAGAGTTTGCTGTAAGCGTGATTCAGGTAGCTAATTACTTTTGTCTACCTTGGACGTGACGTGTGCTATGTGTGCACTAGTGTTATTCCGCTTAGTTCATATACCCAAATTTAGAATTATTATGGTTGGATAGTGTTTTATAATGTCTGAAATTGTCGCACAATGTTTTATTGTCGAAATGTTAACTCACCCGTAATGCATTATATGCATGCCGAACGTATTCTAAAGTCTCTCGTACACACTTGGCATTTAACGATATTTATGTACATTCATACTGCTTGTTACTGCGGTAAGTTCGGTAACTCGGATGATCTATCGAACACAGGTTTTGTAGAACTGAGATTGAATTGAAATGTCTAAGTTCGACTAAGACCGAGACTTGGTTATAACTATGTCACTGACTGACTAACTGATTTGAAAGTTGAGTAAGTCGGAGTAAGTACCGAGTAAACTATTACGACTGTTAATCATATTACTACTAATACCGTTGCCACTACTACTATTACTGAGCAATTACCACTATTACTACTGAGCTCCGCGTCCTCGTAAACAGTTTTTATCAATCACCATCTACCAGAATGCAATTTCCTTACATCCACGCCTACGGCCGTTGTTGATAGGTTCATAATTTCCTTCCACCTTGTAGATTTTTGGTCATCGGTTTCCTGATTCGTTGTCCAAGTCGTCACTACTCTCTCCACCAGTTCCTTTGGAAGATGCCAAACTCTGGTTGGTCGTTGGGCATCCCCCGAAGTACCCCAGCGACGAATGTTGCGTTGTTTCTCGGAAAATGGAGCAATTGCCCGCCTGTCTATCAACCTTTTGTTTCCATGTTGTCGAGGCTCTCTGATATTGCTTTTGTTAAGAGTCTGCAGTGTTTTGGTCCATTGTTCGTTCACCCTTCGTTTTTTCCCGTCAACTACCAACTCTTCGCTGGGCGTCATCCCTGGACGGCTCCCACGCTTTCTAGTTGTAAATCTGACTTGACATCTGGGTTTTTTTTCACGCTGGGCTGAGTACGTATCTTGTATTCATTGAATACCCGTCCCATTGTCTACATATTCGTCAAGATTTCTCTGCACGCTTTGTTATTGAGTACCTCATTCATACGTACGCGTGTTACAACTTAACCCCCACAGCATGTGTTCCATCTAACTTCTGCATAACCAGACTCTGCCTTTTGTTTGGTTTGTTTTGGTGTTGTAAATCGTAGCCAAGTTCGTTCTGTCAACGATGTTCCCAGTTTCTATTGTTACGTGTACTCGGACGTTTCTTCATTGTTCCTCCACTGGCGTCGGGTCTCACGTGTGTCTAATCGTTCTTATTTACGACTCGGGCCTGGTTGTTAACTCGGGTTTGCATGAGCGTACCTCTTGATCACAAAATTATAAATTTTTGAGCACTATACCTGTCTGTTGTTCCATTTCATTATCTGTGACTACTTCTATTTCTTGTTCCTGTCCACCTTCTTCCTTCTCCGTGTCTTCTGCCCTCTTCTTCGACCTACCTCTGGTATTATGCATTTTTTGTCTCCAACAGTTGCCAGCTCGAGTTAAGTAATATTTATAGAATCAACGTTTTACTTAACTTGAGCCCTACACAAGTTGAGCGCCAATTTATAACTTAACCCTTACGTCTTCTCTTTATTTAGTATATATAATAGGTGTTTTGTTGTGATTTATGTATTAAGTGTGTAATTCTAATTTTTTCGTTTAAGCCTAGCCCGCGTTTGAAAAGAAGAGAAGGAATTCTTATTGGTTTCTCATTCTCTTTAATACAAAAGCAGTCCGCGAGTAGCGCTGTGATTCACATACAGCTGAAAATTGTAGGTTAGTTACCCGCGTACAATAATTCCTATGTTACACTCTCTACTTATATTATAACTTGTTCACACTACACTAAATATTATATAAATGAGAAGATATCGTTAAATTCTGAAAGGATTCTTTATTGTGATTTCTATAATTCTTGCCAACAAAGTTCTTTCTTTACGGAGATACAAAAGTCGATAGTATTAGAAGTAATCGATTATCGATCGGATTCAGGGTTATATATTATTTTAATTATGATTTTGTATTTCTTTAAACACAGGGAGTGAAGGTTCTTTCAACTATTGGTAAGGTCAGAAAATGCATAAATAGGATTACAAGGTATTACAATATAGTATTAAGTTCTTATTAAATATTATTTAAAATAAGTGTAGTTTTACCATCCTCTGGACATCGTGACTCGGTAAGGCACTGTACAGCTAACCTCGTCATAGTGTTTAGTCAATAACAGAATGCAGATGAATTAATTCTCGCCAGTCTTCACTCCAAGATCCAAATAAAAGTTGAATTCTTGGTCCTGGGATGATGCAGGAATGCTGCTCCCTTTGTTCACCAATGTCCGAGTTTTGTGGTTACGTGTTTCAACGTATTTCGTGTCCAATTACGCTTTTTCTATTGAATTGTGGAAAATGACTAATATTATACCTATTGTTCAAGTATAATTTTGTGTTTTGTTTTCGTTCTTTATAATATTGGATTATATAACTCTATTCAGGTAGTTACTTCTCTGCTTTGGTTGATTAATTAACTTAATAATTACTCATTACATTGAGTTTTATTATTAGAGTTCTTCCTTTAGATTTTTCGTCAATTTTCATGTACAGGTTTATGATTTTTCGGTTATATAAGACGGTTGAATGTCAGTGAGCCATACTATGGTGATTTATTACTTAATTTGTTCCCCAATTGTATTGTTTTAATTTAATTTAATCAATTCTTTTCTGAGTGCATCCAAACTAAACCGTCTTCGTTCATGGATAATTATTCAATAATCGAATCAACAAATTTTATATCTCTCGTCGTCCTTGACAACCATCCTTGTAACGTGTCAAAAATGGGGTATTTTATTTTATTTCATTTTCGGGGTTTCTTAAAAATATATATTGTAAAATTTAATTCCATTGTAACAGACCCCGTGTATAGAACAGTGTTGAAATGCAGCAGCAACGCAATATAACGTTGTGAAATCAGTACCGAGGTATGCACCACCCTCGATTTCCAAGAACTCTGTTAGAATGTGACAGCGCGCACGCACGCGTCAAGTGAGTATACGCTCGGACTGACGCGATTGTGAACCACCAAAAATGGTGAAAAGTACTTTTTCTGTTTCATCTACTTGACTGAAACGGCGGATATGAAAACCTAAGTTACCGCCTCCTTAGTGACATCAAACCAGAAGTGCCTAAATATCGTCGGCACATACTACGGAAAAGACCACTATATATCATGCACATGGTCGATCAACTGCAACAAATCAACTATGAACGTCGACGAAATCCATTGGCGGTGGACATTAACTTCCTCCCGCTTGAGAGAAACGCCAGGCAGTCCACGAGCAACAGAGTTCACATACAGACGTAGTTGCGACTCGCGGGCCCCGGTCGGGTCGAACTTTTAAATATGAACAAATTCAGTGTAATAACGTTTTAATACCGACCAGGACCCAAGAAATTAATCAATCCATCACAGTTAAAAAATTGGTGCAGTGGAGACAGTGAAAACAGTTCAGTACGGACATTTGGAAGCGCGGAACAATAACCACGTGTTTGGCCGGCATCGCGGTAGTGCGGTTTCCCAATTTAAACTGAAGTTTTAAAAATATGTTAAGGGGTTAATAAATATTTTGTGTGATTGGGTGCGTGTAAATTGCAGGCTGGGCAGTTTATCTAGTAGTAAGTAATAATAATTAAGTTACATAAGTTTATAATTACATTCTAACCAGACAAAACATAGGGTAAAAAATGTACTAAAGTTTCAGGCAATTTACTAAAAAATTAATAGTACAATTTTTGTTAAATAACCGCTCATTAAAAATAATGATTCTCTTTTGAAAAAATGTGTTAGACTAAGTTATTTCATAATTACCACTTTCTTATTTCTGTGCTGCAAGATTCGTCTAAACGTTCCGGGATCTTTCTGAATTATTATTGGGGTGGTCAGATTGCTAAATTGTCCCTTTTTATTTAAGGCGGAGTATAAAGGTTTTCGATATTTTAACCTATAAAAAATAATCGTGGCGACCTTGGTCTTCTGATGAAATTTTAACACGAGGTAAGTAGTTGTGAATGCGTACAGGTAAGTTCTGGCAGTGTATTTTATGTATTAATATATTTCGACGTATTTATTAGCATCACATTGGCGACCCTGCCAGGATTTTCGTTTAATTTTATTTATACGAGATAGACCTATTTTAATGCACAGAAAATAGGATGTGGTAATGACGAATTTGTAAACAATATTTAGAGTACGTATTTACGTGTGAGTAGGTTATGTTTGTGTTATGATTCACAGTAGGGTTAGGTGTTTGATTATAGAAAAGAAGTGGTTTTATATATATAAAGTGGTATAAATAAACTTTAAACATGTCTCTAATACAAAGTAATGATATGGGTTTTGCGTGGGATGAGTGGGAGAGTGAATTTAGAGAGGTGGTAGGCGAAATGACGGATGAGGAGTGGGGTAATTTAGACGATAGGTTAACACGAATGGGAGAACAAGAGGAAGGAATATTTGCAGAAATCAATAAACATAATGAGATGACCAACGATAAAGGTAAGATAGTCGAAGTAATAGTAGTAGAAAATAAGATAGAGAATAGGCCTAGTGATAATGATGAGAGTGTGGGGGTGGTAAATAAAAGCAGAGAGACAGACCAAGTTAACCAAAATAAAGACGATCAGGTGGCAGAGAATAAGGTAAATAATGATGATATGAGTGAATCTGATTATAAAATGATAATGGATATGATGGATATGTTGCGAATGATTGATAAAAAATTAGATGAGAGGGCAGAAATGATGGATAAACATTTTGATAATATGAATAAGGGTCTCGATGAGTTACACATAGAATTAAACAAAACAAAGGAAATAATGGGTAAGGGTTTTAATAAAGTAAAAAATGCTCTTGATAAACCAGACGAGAAGTGGGAGGAAGATAGATGTCAGTTAAAAGAGAGTACAGGAGTTGAATCAAAACAGGTAAGTGACAATAATGTTTTTAATGATAGTGAAGAAATAATTAACCAGGTGAGTGGTAATGATAATGAATTAATGAACAACAGTGACCAAATAGTGGAAGAAATAGTGTTGAATTGTGGAGATAATTATGATGGTTACAATTCTCAGGTAAGTGGTGATGTTACTATAATTAATTATAATGATGAAATAACATTAAGCAAGAATAATGATGATGTAGCTGAAAATGGGGTATCAAAAAGTGATACAGTAGACAATAGTGAGAATGAGAGTTGAGGTTGATCATGGATTGCTAGTTAGTGCTTATGATTTAGAAAGGGAGTATAGTGGTAGTTTAAATGTAGAAGGTGAACAGGGGGCAAATTTTTATGGGGTTAAATGTGAAGCAGAGACTTCACAAGTGTTGATGGAGGACAAGAGTTCCTCAATAATTTTTGTAGAAGACGAAAGTTCTTCAGAAGGTCATATAAGTTTTTTGTGTTTATCTGGTAGGGCCAGATGGTATTTAAATAATTTTGTGGTATTGCCCTCTGCATGGAATGGGAGAGTTCAGTATGGTTATGAGAGGTGTTGTAATAAAATACAGAGAGAAATAAAAATTTTTGAGATTAATAGAGGTTATGAAATGTTGGTGCAGGTGTTAGATATTGAGAGAGATGAAGAAAGTAAATGGCATTATGATGAGAGAGATTTAAACAGAGAATTGTATGTGGAGAAAGTAACAGAATTGTATGCATTGAATAGAGAGTATGATGAGTGGAGAGTAAGGTTAGAAGTGTGTCTAAATAATAATGAGTTAATGGATAATACGAAAGTAAATAACCCGATAATGAATACAATTACTGATGGAGACTTAACAAATGTACTTAACATTGACTTGTTGTATGATTATTTTGGTAAAATGAATGAATTTGGTTTTTATGGTTACAACACACAAAACAGTAATTTGTGGGGTAATAAAATTGAACAGTGTTACATAAAACAAAGACTTATCTATGACGATGGCGGGTAGGCTATAAAACGATAAAAGACAGTTATAAACATTTTCGTGTTATGGTTTTTGACCTTGCAACTTTGGACATTGAAGTGTGGTACAACTGAGTAACAATGCTGACGATTTGTAAATAATTATGTAGTGTGTTCATTTATGTGTATTGTAGAATGTCAAGTAAACAAGTATGCAGGTAGTTGTTGTAACAATAATAATATTAATATTTTGCAATTTAATAAATATCAGAATTAATTTTGAAAACAGTAATTGGGTAATTGTAATTGCTGTGATAGCTATGTGATTTATATTTTCAGTAATTAATTTAATTAAAATAAGTTGACAGGTTTCAAATATTTTGATTGATTATTTAAATGTTGTATAATTAAATTTTCTAACAAATTTAAATTATTTTTACGAGATTTGGAAATTTGGTAAGTAAATGATAAATTGTTTGATTTAAACTAATATTTTGTGAAATGTTTCAGAGGTGAGGTGGAAGTAATGGTGAATATGTTTTGTGTATGTCATTTTAAATGGACTGTAAGTATAGAAATTTTATAGTACGAATCAAATATAGTAAAAATGTTTATAGGTGTAACTCAGATGAGAAGATTTTAATTCAATAATGAGATGATTTGAAATAATTGTGTTAAATAAAAATGATAATTAAAAGTTTTAATAATAACTGAAAGATGATATATAATAATTATAAATAATAAATTTGAAAACTTTACGAAAATTCAATGGTAGAAAGTGATGAATGATTTGAATGTTGATGGATAAATGGGTAATGAAAATGTTACGATAGAATTGTAATATTAAAACTCTTTTACTCTACGCTTTAATAATATCATTACATATATTTAACAAGATATGTATGACAAATACCATAATTTGGTATTTCTGAGTACTTACCAAATTCATTAGGCGCCGGGCTCATTTCTTCTTTTATAAACTGTTTTATACCTAACGGGTTCCAGGGTTTCGGGTAGAGGAAGATTTCGAAACACAGTTGACGACACAATTGATAACAAAATATTCTGGAGGTTAACCATTAATTTTAATTCACTCTAAGTTAGTACATACATAACCATGTGTTCACAATAATGACGTCATGTGATCTGATTCAAAACAAAATGGCGGTTACTTTCTATAGCTCTTGGTATTCTTTTAATTTCTTTATTTACTGGATTGATATCAATTTAACGTTACTGCTGCAGCTTCAACATTATTAATTAATAGTTAATGATTTCTTACACAAACCAATGCCCTCGGCATATGTGTTTATGGCCATACATTCACTCTCTCATTCGCACATTCAATTTTAGACCCGTACATTCTTTTGATTAACAATTTGATATTAATGAGCTCATGAGATAGAAAATAATAAAAGGAACTTCTCTGGTTAGTCGGTGTTGATGTCCATCCGTTGGTTGTGCGTGCTGCCCATGGTGATGGCCGGTGTTCGCCCTTTAGTCTGCCGTTCAATTATATTGATGTTCACACTGAATTTACATATTTTGTATCTTTATATTATCAAGTTATATGAGCCTTTCTTGCTCCACTACTGTGGCTAACATTTTGCCAATTATATTTAAACTATTGTGAAATTTTATGCACACAACGATACATCGCTGTGGCTGCTATGAAGAATGGCGTTGAAATGAGATCGAGGCAAATGTAAAATTGCGCTTGTGTGTGTGTAGTTCTTACGTCATCCAGCTTTGTCTTGCTGGACAACGCCAGGTTACACACATTGTACTCAGTGCGTCATTGTTCTTAGCGATGGCGGAGCTGTGCTATAGCCCAATCATAATTCATATTGTCGTACTTCGTCATAAACACCGCCATGGTATATTTTGATGTTTTCACGTCCACCGGCGACCTTGGTGTTTTACTCTGGCCGAATTTGCGTTGTTCCTTTTTCCAGAGGGACAATGTACCTAACCATTCTGCATGTTTTAATAATTACATAATACAAAACATTGAAAATCCCCTTAATTCCCATAATTCTGGTACTGGGTCACTCTGTACTGTTACAGAATGTATATAAAATTTTTTAATTATTTAGTTAGTAAGGTGCTATTGCGGGGGTGGCCTGTGCCCTCGTAGATAGTGAAATGGGTTGGGGGTAACAGAGAGTGTTACCTCCATCGGAGGCCAAAATGGCGAAAATGTGCGGCACATTTTTTTTTGGTACACATTCAATTGGTACCCTGATAGACGTTCGTGTAGCACATACTAATAATGAAGTAGAACAGGCAATGAAATGCAAGTTAGATTTCCCCGACTTTTCGGGCGGTTACTGCCTTACCAGCACTAATCGTGGCTTTGGCTAGCGGTTAGCTATGGTCATACCAAGTCCCTTGACCATAGCCGACTTGAAATTGGTATATAATAGAAATTAAATGGGGGTGAAATTAGGGGAAATCCATGAACTAGGGAACAGCGGCTACCACTCTGTTCGAGTAGGAACAGCAAGGCCAGGTGGTAGACCCGTTTTAAGGGCGTTTAAATATAACCAAAGATATGTTGATATTCAGAAATGTTAAAATGTAACTGCCGAAGCAAAGACATGGAGATGTCAAATTACTCCAAAATATGCAGTCTTTGTGGAAGCGAAAAGGCGCTACAGTCTTACATAACTTGCAATAGAGTGTGTGGATGGGAGGTGGCTCAGAGGAGCCACGAATTTAAATTTCATAACATAAAAAATTTGCTAACTCCAATTTTGATCTAATAAAAATGTTTATATTCCGCTCAAATAATTAAATGCTCATACATTCAGTATAAGGTGTTCATTCTATGTTTAAATGTAATATTTTATTGTAGTAGGTTAGATATAAGAGTTGACAGAAAGTATGTGTTTTATATAATTTGTGTATTTTTTAAACTAAGCAAATAACTAAACCGACTGGCAGGCGGTTAAAACAAATTATCAGAATCAGAAAAAGGGGAAATAAGGAGGTTAGAAGTATATATTTCATGTAATTTGCTAAATTTTGAAGGTGTCTTCACTTTAGTAAGGAGATCAGCTGATCAGCAATAAATGTCACTGTTATATTGGTTGTAAATGTCCCAGGTAATTAATGTTTAATGTAATGTTTTAATGCATTACAGATGCTATTTAAAGTAATGAGAAAAGTAATTTGATAAAGTGAGAAATAAAGTAATAATTTGTGAAAGCTAATAAAAGATAGTTTTTTGGGTGATGAGTATTTTGTGGGACATATAGATCAGTCCAAGTCAAAGTTAAAGTTGAAATAGGAGAGAATAATATTGTTTTGAAGTAATGTAATGTTGTTGTGAGATAATGAAGTAGAATTTGAGAAGTATTGGTGTTGACACAGTAGTTATGGAGAATATATGTAGAGTATTGAGTGATATATTGATGTTTATAATTGATGATGTTACTTTGTTGTAGTTGAAGTGAGGTAATAAGATTGAGATTATTGGGGATGGTAATTTTGTAATAGGGGGTAGTGTAATGTGGGAGTCCGCAACAAGAGTTGGGACGGGAAGGGACCGATTTAGTGGGAAGGGGTTGCCTTAGGTAGAATCCAGGAACCAACATAATGGGAAATGAGCTTTTTTGGGGGGGGGAAACACTTATCCCAAGTACAAAGGGTTAGAGAGTATTTTTTTTATATATATAGAGAGAAGGTGGCGATTTGAGTTTATTAGTAAGTTTAGGTTTAGAGATTGTTTGATAGAGATTTTGATAGAGATGGGTGTCATGCTAGTTAAAGTTGATGAGTATTAGAGTCAAAGAGAGAAAGATTATATATGTATACAGATCAAGTAGTACAGTAAAGGAGAATAAATAATTTAAATCACCCAAAGTAGTGCAGAATAAGATTGTCAAATAAAGAAAGAGATTTATAATAAAAATATAAAATTTTAATTGCAACCAGTGACAAAATTTTGATAGAATTTGGAAATGTAAAGTTATAAAGTGTTTATTTTGAATAATTTAAATATCAATTTGATCATTAATCATAATAATATTTTGTTAATTTTAAATGTTTATTTTATTATGTTTTTGTGTGTCAAGACAAGAATTTTACAGATGTTAAATGTATTTTCAGATAGAACTTGTATATAACGTATGTGGGTCAAGGTTGTGGACTTGACCTAGTTTTGATCAGCTGACAGTGAGGTCATATACATACTAGGCATGTCTAGCATGGAAGTTAATTCAATTTTGTTTTTTGATAAATTTAAACAAATTTTAAATAATTTCTATATGTAAAGGAAACATTTTAATAAATTTAAATTTTTTTTCTTTGAATTTTAAAATTTTTTGGAAAATATTAAAAAAAAAAATTTCTTAATTTTGCGCCTGCCAGATAATGGATAATTTTAAACTTTGATTATTTGATTGTTTGTGTACTAACCATGTTTATTATTATTGAATTATGTTATTGAATTGTATTGTTAGACTCTAGGTAATCACATGTTAGGTTAAGGATGTTCTTAATTATAAGAAATGTTTAAATCGATTTATTTTAAAATAAAAAACAAAAACCAATGAAGAGAATAATTCAAAATAGATACAAAATTTGTGATTTGATTTTAAATGAAAACAACCAATGAGCTGTAAATTAAACAGATTTTTAAAGGATTTTGCAATTTTATAATATGTAATATCAGTGTGCGTGTGAGCCCAGTATCTGCTAAAGGCAGCCCAGCTTGCATATCAGGGGAAACATATTGGTTGAGGATCTGGCATGATATAAGCCAGGGTGTTGGATTTTTGGGGGTAGCATGTTAGAAGGTGAGGTGCGCTGTGGTACGGGTCTGTTCGATTTTTCGGTGTTGGGATCTCTTACGGAGAAGTCCAGTGATCTCGTTCAGATGCGTCCATAGTCGCCGAGCCAGGGGGGTCGTGTACCCATGAAGTATAAGAACAAGGGGGTTGTTGGCACCAGTTCCTCACCGGTCCTCTTAGGGGTTTTATCAATGAGATTTCTTCTGTTTTGACAGAAGACTTCTCATTGAGGGGGTATTGTAACGTGTCAAAAATTGGGTATTTTATTTTATTTCATTTTCGGGGTTTCTTAAAAATATATATTGTAAAATTTAATTCCATTGTAACAGACCCCGTGTATAGAACAGTGTTGAAACGCAGCAGCAACGCAATATAACGTTGTGAAATCAGTACCGAGGTATGCACCACCCTCGATTTCCAAGAACTCTGTTAGAATGTGACAGCGCGCACGCACGCGTCAAGTGAGTATACGCTCGGACTGACGCGATTGTGAACCACCAAAAATGGTGAAAAGTACTTTTTCTGTTTCATCTACTTGACTGAAACGGCGGATATGAAAACCTAAGTTACCGCCTCCTTAGTGACATCAAACCAGAAGTGCCTAAATATCGTCGGCACATACTACGGAAAAGACCACTATATATCATGCACATGGTCGATCAACTGCAACAAATCAACTATGAACGTCGACGAAATCCGTTGGCGGTGGACATTAACTTCCTCCCGCTTGAGAGAGACGCCAGGCAGTCCACGAGCAACAGAGTTCACATACAGACGTAGTTGCAACTCGCGGGCCCCGGTCGGGTCGAACTTTTAAATATGAACAAATTCAGTGTAATAACGTTTTAATACCGACCGGGACCCAAGAAATTAATCAATCCATCACAGTTAAAAAATTGGTGCAGTGGAGACAGTGAAAACAGTTCAGTACGGACATTTGGAAGCGCGGAACAATAACCACGTGTTTGGCCGGCATCGCGGTAGTGCGGTTTCCCGATTTAAACTGAAGTTTTAAAAATATGTTAAGGGGTTAATAAATATTTTGTGTGATTGGGTGCGTGTAAATTGCAGGTTGGGCAGTTTATCTAGTAGTAAGTAATAATAATTAAGTTACATAAGTTTATAATTACATTCTAACTAGACAAAACATAGGGTAAAAATGTACTAAAGTTTTCAGGCTATTTACTAAAAAATTAATAGTACAATTTTTGTTAAATAACCGCTCATTAAAAATAATGATTCTTTTTTGAAAAAATGTGTTACACTAAGTTATTTCGTAATTACCACTTTCTTATTTCTGTGCTGCAAGATTCGTCTAAACGTTCCGGGATCTTTCTGAATTATTATTGGGGTGGTCAGATTGCTAAATTGTCCCTTTTTATTTAAGGCGGAGTATAAAGGTTTTCGATATTTTAACCTATAAAAAATAATCGTGGTGACCTTGGTCTTCTGATGAAATTTTAACACGAGGTAAGTAGTTGTGAATGCGTACAGGTAAGTTCTGGCAGTGTATTTTATGTATTAATATATTTCGACGTATTTATTAGCATCACATCCTGTCTCCTCTTATTGGATATTATATATTATACTATAACCATTATCATACAATGTTCTTACACTCATCAAAATAATCCTTTACTAAATTTACATTATATCCTATTATAATTTTACATATTGTTTGTTACTAAATTTTATACATTTTCTGTCGTTTTCTCTTAATCTACTTACACTAACAAGTATTATTTTCTTGTTATTAAACATTACTTTTCGGTATCATTGCACCATTGCATTTTTGAGATTTTAGTTAAATTGAATTTATTTATCTGTTATCAGCAATTATTATTAACTTCTCCTAACTCATTATAGTCTATTTAGTATTTTTTACAAATTTCTTTACCTAACCTTTCTGACCTGACTTACTATACAGTGTTACTGGTTTTAGGCATATCATTACATTTTTATATACTTCTGATTTTAATTTGTTACTACTTGCATTATTATAGAATCCTTCATTTGTTTATGATATGATTACACTAAACCCTTTTGTATCTCATTAACAATTATAGCCTTCCTGGCCAAGTTTACAATTATAATCAGCCTATTAACTAAGTACATGTATTCAAACATTTAACTATATAAAGTTTAACAACATCTCTATAATGATATATTGATAACACACAAAATGAAATTAATATTATTTAGTTGGTATTCTATTAAAAGAATTACTCCACTTGCTACACACAAAAAATAACATACCTATCATGATCATAATACAACATGATACAACGTAATAACAGGTACATTTTTATGAAATAAATCATGTAATACTTAATCATTCTCCTTTCATTTAAATCATTAATTATTATAAAACAGTCTAAGTTAGTTTTCACATTATTTGTCAATGTCTATTGTTTACACCTTTCACTGAACATTGATAGTTTGTATTTATTAACATTATTAATTTTTTTTTTTCTACCTTGTATTCTTATTGGGGGATATTTCATTTATTCAATAATGGGTTGTGTTTCTGACCTTTTACTAGTATGGATAATTATTATTTTTATTTTTATTTTAAAACTTATAAACTTATTTATGTAACGTAGGGGACCATATTTTCGTTACGTTACAATATGTAAAAGCCAAGTTAGTAAATCAAATCATTCTGAATAATTGAGAGTCACCCAAGGGTTGAGAATGGAAATGTTAGAGAGAATCAGAGTTAAAATGAAAAAATAATTGAAACAAGTGACAGATTTTAATAGAATTTAAGAATAATATAAAGCTATAAAATGTGTAATTTTTGGTCAATTTAAATGTAAATTTTATTGTTTATTGTAAGGTAATAACAACAATGCTCATTTGGAATGTTCTATTTTATTATGTTGTATTATGTTTGAAGGTAAAAAATTTTAAAGATGTTTCATGTATTTTACAGTGTAGCTTTGTATATATGTCAAGGTCGTTCACTTGACCCAGAGAGATCAGCTGATGACTGATGTTAGTGACAGAACCATTTTCTGATAATTAATTCACACTATGGTGTTACTTAATTAACTTAAATGATTTTATTTTGAGATTGATAAAAGAAATATTTTGGGAAATTAAAATTTTTTGAAAAAAAAAAATTTTTGTTTATGCCTGCCATTTAAATGAGGTTTTGAGATTCCGAATATATTGTAGTTTATATGTATTACTAGTGTAGGGTGACCAGACGTCCCGTTTTTAACTGGATTGTCCCTTTTTTTCATTATGTGTCCCGTTGTCCCGGCAAATTATTAACGGGACGTCAAATGTCCCGTTTTTCCGTACATGCAATAACGGATAACCTAATCTTTTATCTTCGCTTCATTTTGAGTTTTTATTTGTTTTTGTGTCATTTTGGTCTCGTTCGTTTAAACTTTCTTACTGATGTCAAGACGGGTCTCGAATGGTTAAGGGAACGCAATCGCGAAAAGAAATGATGATCTCTGGTTTCCGCCAGAGTGCGGCAAGCGAGAGTGAGGCAATCGAGGTAAACTTTTTTTGTTTGGTTAGTTTTAACGCTTGGCGTGGCGAGCTTGCTCCATTGTCTGTTGTTCGCTTGGTTCGAGATACACGTGCATATTAATATGGGGAAAAGAAAGTGTACTTTCTCCAAAACCCTGAAAGAAGAGTTTACTTTCTTGAAGGACGACACCACATCTACAAAGGTAGAATGTACTTTATGTCATTCAGTTTTTTCCATTGAACATGGAGGGCGTGCCGATATTACACAGCACATTAAGAAAAAGAAACACATGTTGGCAGTTTCCGCGAGAACTTCCAGTAGTATAACTTCCTTTGTAAGTAGGAATGGACTACAAACTGAGGAAGATAAATGTATCGCTGCTGAAGAAGGGCTGTTTGCATTTCATACTGCAAAACACAACCATTCTTTCCGTTCAATGGACTGCACATCTCTTATCATCAGAGAACTATTTGAGAAGAAATTCACGTGTTCCAGGACAAAGTGTGAGTCGATTTTAGTGAACGTTTTATTGCCGTATGCAATGCATGAAGTGCAATCAGAACTTGAAGATGCTAAGTATGTGTCTGTGATGGCTGATGCATCAAATCACAAAAGCTTAAAATTAGTGCCGATTCTAGTTAGGTATTTAATTCCTACCAAAGGTGTTCAATGCAAAGTAATCTGTTTTCAGAACGTTGGTGGAGAAACAGCAGAATCATTAGCTAATCATGTTCTGGACATCTTAAAGAAACATCATTTAGTTGACAAGATCATCGCGTTTTGTGCAGATAACTGTAACACTAACTTTGGTGGGTACAAGAGGGCCGGAACAAACAACGTTTTTTCTAAATTGAACAGTGTGCTCAAAATGAATATTCAAGGCATTGGTTGTGCAGCTCATGTGGTACACAATGGTGTACAAACAAGTGCAGACATTCTTCCTATCGACATAGAAACAGTAGTGAATAAAATATTTCAATATTTTCACATTTATACCGTGTGTGTGTGTGTGAAGGAATTGAAATTATTTTGTGATTTTGTTGCTACTGAATATAAGCAGGTTCTGGGTAGGGTTAAAACTAGATGGTTGTCATTGTTGCCAGGAGTTACAAGGGTTATTGATATTTATGAACCTCTATAAAGTCTTATTTCATGTCTCAGGATAGGTGTCTTACATTGCTAAAACAATTTTTTGAGAACCCACAGTCACTTCTTTGGCTTCATTTCATACAAAGCCAACTGAAAATGTTTTCAAATTCAATCCAAAAGTTGGAAAGAACCAACATTTCAGCCACTGAAGTAGCTGAAGAATTAGAATTGCTTACAGAAAAAGTCAATAACAGGAAATGTAGTAAGCTTCAAACTTCAGTTGTTTCTTCAATTTTAATTAACTTAGAAAATGAAGGTCTTTTCACCCAATCGAAATATGAAACGATTACCAATTTATTTTATGACACTTTTTTAAGTTATTTAAACAAGTGGGTCTCTCCATATCAGCCTCTGAAATCATTTCATTGGATAACATTGAAAAATTCTGTATCTTGGAATGAGGTTTTAAAAAGTCTGAAAATTCTTATGACAGTAGATTCATGTTCAACAATTCAGGTACATGAAGATGAATTATTTGATGAGATAGGACATGTGAACAAAGTTTTATCCAGAAAATTTGAGGAATGGGAAAAAGTTAATGTGGAGATTGATAAAAAATGGTGTGATGTCTTCCACATACTGTTATGTTTTGATTTATTCATATTAATAAAATAAATAAAACATGATTGATTTTAAATTTATTCAATTTTTACTGTCTAACTTTGTCGGGCGCCATCTTGTATTGCCAACTACGTATGAAAAAAATATGTGTACTTACCATTTTTCGGGTCCTTTTCGGCGAACACAGGAGCAGAATGGTTTATTTGCAATAATTACTTTAATTCACATTGGCAATGCACAAAAGGTTTATTTACTCTATAATGCACACAACAAAAAATAAAACTTCTTTTCCTGCACTTACATACTATTGCAAATTTAGCTATAAACTCATGAAATGAATGCCATTAAAATTAATTTCCTTACATCTTTTCCATTATTGATTTGGTCTTATTTATTAATTATATTTCTTTCTTTTATACACAAACCAGCACTTCTTTTAAATTTCTATATTCTCTCTCTCTCTCTCTCTCTCTCTCTCTCTCTCTCTCTCTCTCTCTCTCTCTCTCTACATTTCTATACCCCTCCCATGTTTAATTAATTCATTAGTTTAAGTTTATTTTAGGCTGCCAGTTCTTTGGTAAACATTCTCAAAAATTTCTTTTAAAGGTTTTAGATTTAACCCTTGTTGGTTACTTATCTGCCAAATTTAAGATCTTGAAGAGTCTCTACCACGTATTTCGTTTCTATTCCGCACATTTTCCTTATTTTATTCGTTCTCCGGAACTGTAACTTTATTAAAACTGTTTACTTTTTATTTAAATTCACATTTTGAAACAAATTGTTACATACGGGCGCCCGTAATTTGCGTTCCGGAACTTTTACGTATATCACTCGCGCGAGTGTTGAAGTTAGACTGGGACTAGGCCAACGGCACTATTTTATAAAGTCGCCGTGGTTGTATGACCAATTCTCATTGTTTTTAAGTTTGTATTACTACGCCAGCATACTGTTTTTGTTTCACAACTGCATTCCACCGTTAGGCTAGGCTCTGACGTAACATCGCCTGATGCTCAGTTACATAATTTGTTTACAGTTTTGTGTCATTGGTTGACCTTGGCACAATTCCAGCTTGTTGATTCTGTCGCTTCAATAATTTTCACGTATATAATGTCCCAAGCAGTGCTACCACCGCCGCTACCACTGAATATACCTTTGTTTACATTTTGTCCCAATCATAGTAAAAAAATGTTATGTTTTATTAAAAAAAATACAAACTTCTTTATTTCCCCAAAATTAGGCCAAAAATGCCCCGTTACAATACTTAAAAGTATAGGCATTCCATGTAAAAACATAGAGGCGGTTGTGAGTTTTTCTCTGGCTGTACCAGGCACAAATGCTGTTGTGGAAAGAGTCTTTTCAATTGTGAACTCCCTTTGGATTGATGAAAGAAACCGTTTTACTAGCAAAACTATTCAAGCAATTGTAATTTTAAAAACTTATTTTCAAGACCTTAGCTGTAAGGAATTCTAAAACCTGCTATTAAGTAATTCAAAGCTCTTGCGAGATATCAGGTCTTGTGATAAGTACAAAGTTAATAGTGATGTTCCTGATTCAGAAGCCACACGTTCATGTTCAGCAGGTTGTTGATATCTATGAATCACATCCATGTAATTTTATAGTTGTTAAGAATTTGAATATTTATATTTGAATAATTATAATTTTATAATTCTTGAAAAAACTTGATCAATTATAATATGATCCAGTGCCATGATAAGTATGTTTTTAAGTTGGTTATTAAAACCTTTTTATTATATATTTCTAATAATAAGACATTATATCTATCTAATAATATCTATCTTTAATAAGACATTATTAATATGTCTTTTTATGTGTAAAAAGTAGTTTTTATTTGTCTTAGTGAAGCAGTGCAGTCATATATGAAGCACATTTTCTTTGTAACTCGTGTCCTGTTTTTTTATTTCCATATTTCAGAAATGTCCTGTTTTACGTTATAAAAAATCTGGTCACCCTGTACTAGTGTGTTTATTGAATTCTATTGTTTAGTATATATGTGTAACCAAAGGTTAGGGTAAATGAATTAATGATTTAATAAGATGTTCAGTTTATGTGTTTTTTGTGATTGTTAGTAATAGTGAAGGAGATGTAGTCATGTAAAAAATTTTGGTATTTTAACGAAAGTAATGGTAATGTAAAAGCTTGATTTTGAACTTAGGTTAATTTTTAACAAAATTTAATAATTTGAATTCAATTTGTTTGCTGTATTTTGATTTGGAAAAATGACATTCATTTGGAAAAAGAAATCGAACCATAATATTTTAAAATATTTTAGGGAGTTTGTTTAGAACGTAATAATGAGTATGTGTACGCACCCAGTACTGGCTAAAGGCAACCCAGTGTGCATGTAAGGGGGAACATATCGGTTGAGGATTTGGTATGGTATAAGGCCAGGTTTTTGATCTTGGGGTGGAATGTTAGAAGGTTAGGTGTGCTATGGTGAGTATCTGTACGATTTTATGGTGTTGGGATCTCGGCTAGAGAAGTCCAGTAATCTCGCTCAGGTGCAGCCATAGTCAACGAGCTAGGGGGGTAGTTTACCCATGATGCGTTAAGAAATTAATGGGGGGTTGTTGGCACCACATCCTCACCGATCCTCTTAGGGATTTAGCAATGAGAGTTCTTCTGTTTCGACAAAAGACCTCTCATAGGGGGGGTATTGTAACGGGGCTAAAAGGAGGGGTTTTTGTTTTACTCCAAATCATAAAAATTATTTTCCATCTGTGTGGCCAGTCCCGTGTTAAATAGCGTTGTACGCAAACCAAGAACAGCAGAGTGAAGTTTTGAACGTAGTTGGGGCAGTGGAATGCAATGTATGTTTGGCAACGCAATTCCATTCCAAGAATTTCAGCGGTGTGTTATGCACACAAATGCGCAACTTGAGCACACGCGCGGATAGGACGCTACGCAGACTGAATCAAAGCCAACAAAGATGTCGAAGCTGTAAAATTTATTTCACTACGTGTGTGTATGCTGGCGGAAATCTGACAAAAACCACGCCTACCAGAGTCACGTGACGAATGCCTGTGTAATATCGTCACCGCAGAACACACACAAACAACACCTGTTCCCTGTAAGTGGACGAACATTTTGTCACCAGGAGGCATTGTAATTTCCGCCTTGTCCAGCTTTTGGTGCGGGGCATTTTGTTAACGCCCTAGGCAGTCACCCACCAACTTTCAGCCGTGGCGGCGGCCAGGCAAACACACAAATAGTGGCTCACCAGTAAATTTTTAATTGTGGATAGAAAATAACTAAAGCAGTGAAATGTGTATCACAATGAAGTAAGTACAGTGAACAAAACAGAATCAGCAAGAAAAGCAAATCAAAATTTAAAACTTTTGGACATAAAATCAGTGCGATGCATGACGAGGAGGAACGCCAAGGGTGACGTAAAACACAACCATTTTAAATATATCAGTAAATGCATTATAAAAGGGCCTAAAATAAATAAAAAGGGGGGTTTGGTATGAATGTTGTGGATGAGCAGGCTGGGTTGCTTTCATTAATATAAGAAATTAGAATAAGCATGTGATATTAAGGAATGTTTTGTCTTAATTATATTGGAAAGAAATAATAACCTGAATAATTCATAACTTGAAAACAGTTTAAAGAATAAAATAAAATTTTAGTTGTCTTACACCAATTCGAGTCGAGTGTGTTATTTTTACAACCTCAAAATCACGTTTACATTCACAGTTCGTGTGAGAACCCTGGATCCGAAATTAAGGTAGGTGAGATGGTAAATATGATTTCATAATTGTATATTAATTGTAAAAGTACAACATAACGAAATAATATTCTAAAATTTAAAGTTGTGATACACAGTTTGACAATAGGGATATCCAGAATTTGAAGTATGAGTTGGTGCAACATTCAGCCTACTCACTAGATTTGGCTACCCTCAGACTATCTCCCAAACTTAAACAATTTTTAAACAAAAAGTGTTTCCCATAAAATAAAGAAATGGCAATAACACTACAACTACAGGAGAAGGGTATTTCAAGATATATGGAAAGCCACTTTATGGAAGAGACAATGGCTTTTGCCCCTCAGAAAGTAAAAAAATCAACATGCAAAGTACCATTCCTAAATAAGTTTTAGGCATAAAAGAATGTTTTAGAAACAACTAAGATGCATCCTCAGACTGATTTTTAAAAATGAACTCATTATTGTTAATGGTACCAACAATAACTGTGGTTTTATTCACAATCAAGGGCTCAAAGAAATAATCAGAGACATCATGTAAATAACAAAAAAACCAAAACAAAAAGCACAGGACTCACATTAACTGTGATTTAATTCTCTAACAAGAACTGCAAACGCTAATAACTTCCACTCTTCAAATCTTGCCAGCAAACAGTAAATCTTACCAAATAAATTCCAACAGCATTATTAATAATTTGTAATTCAAACTGAAATGTAAAATTTGAGGTTTAATTAATGTGAGTAGGATTAAGTCACTAAAAGAATGTAATGAGCTAAAACATTTTGCCTTTAATGTCATAATCTTATTTTTATAATGAGAATTAGATAACATCAGTTATAACAGTGGTAACAGTTATAAATTGTTAGAACTGGTATAAAACAGTTATAAACATCATTTGTCTGGTATCAACCCTGGAACTGGTCAGACTCATAATCCACATTCACTATTTAAGCATAAAAGAAGTTGAAAAAGTGAGTTTAATTAACAAAATTTAAAAACTACACCATAAGTCATTTGATTGCATTTTAGAATTCTGAAAGTGCCATACTGATTGACTTCATCTGAAGAAAATGCAACAGTGTAAAGGTCGGAAAAACGGCCAAAGAGAGATTAACTTTGTGCTAATCTTTTGGGGAAGAAAGAACAACCTATTGTGATACACACAGTGATCCATCCACAGTGCTTCAAGAATGCCAACATTTCGCTTTTTGGTGTGTCTTAGCATGCTAACAGGAAAGCTTGGATGATGTGTGAAATTTTTATTCCTTGGCTACATACTTTGAATGAAAAAAGTACTGCCAAGATAGAAAACTTCTCCTTTTTATAGCTAAAGTGTCTTTTCACTGCCAACAAAAGTTGTTGAATGTAGAATTAAAATTTTTACTGGCAAATACAACATCCTGTCTCCAACCAGCTGACCAAGGGGTAATAAATCTTTTAAAGTAAATTACTGTAAAAAGCTTTTGCGTTGGCTTGTGGCTAAAATGGATAATGTCACTTTAGTGAATGAATTGGCCACGTTGGTGACAACAGCGGATGCTATTAGCTGAATTAAGAGTGCATGGAATGAAGTGGAACCAGAGACAATTAGAAAATATTTCATCATTGTGGTTTTCTGTCAGCTGATGGTGGGTGTTCAATGAATATCTCTAAAGGCAATGACAGTGGATCTGATATGACTAAATTGTGTGAGACTGATGAACACATTGAATGCTTTAATGAAAATAAAATTATGATGAGATTGGTGCAGAATTAAATCCAAACCATGAGAGTGTTGATGAAGAAAGTAAAAATTGAGATATAAGGGATAACATTGAGCCAATCGACTTAAAGGACATGCTTCCTAGTATTGCTAGACACACAGCTCTGGCCAGTGAACCTAGTAATGCAGCATTAATGAACTTGCTTGCCGAAGCCAAAAAAGGAGTATGAAAATATGATCATACATAAACGTATGAAGAAGTATATGCAAGTGCCCAAGTCAGAATTCTTCAAGAACGTATAATGATGAACTGGTAGTACACATAAGTGCTTCAATATTTTACCTTAGTGCACTGTGTTACTGCATGTTTAACAAGAGTTTATTCATTGCATTTAAATGTCTAAACATGACCTACACTGATATTCTACAAAACTGATGTTCTACCATGTAGAACAGTGTATCAAGGCATAGGTTTAATAATAACATTAGTATTGCAGTACTATGTACACATAATTACTTTAACTCTTACTTTATACAAGAACTGGTACATAAATCTATTTAAATTATTCAGTTTCTGGTCTGGTTTCTGTATCCTGAATACTACATTCGCCAGTGTAGAAAACCACAACCAATTAGAAAGAACAAGATGGAGGTAGCATTCAGATTATGCCAGAAGACTTATGAATCCAAATCACTATCCTATAAGACCAAATTTCAGACATTACACTATGGCTTTAGTGGTTATACGCACCAAAGAAAAGAGCTAGTAAAGGGTTCTCTGAAAATAGAAAAGGAAGGACTTTTTTAAGGAAAATCCTGGGATCCAGAAAAGCATCAGGAAATAAATTTACATTTTATTTGGAATCAAACACATCCACAGATGTACAAAAAGTTTACGAAAAACTCGATGATGACAAAGAAAAGACGATGGCTTTCTATGGACATCTTAGAAGAAATGGAACCAGGAAGGATACTCTTAACTGCCAGAAGAATAGAAAGACACAAGCGCCATAAGTTGAAGAAGTTCATCAGCATCTAGACAAATGTGGAATTATGGAAGAAAATAAAGGAAACAGAGAAGTATTTACAAGGAAAGCTGAAGGTGAAGGAACTGTCTGAAGAGAAACCTTGGAGAACCAAAGGTTGTTATCAGAAGAAAAATGAGCAAGAGTGAACCAGAGAACAAAGGAATAATGGGTAAGGTGAAAAGAACTTCAGAAGTGTAATCACAGACCATATACGGGTTGAAACAAAAAACGGAAGATAGAAAAAACAGATAAAAACAAGATGAACTGAGAACAGGATCCGTCATGTTAATTTTCTTTAGTACTATAAGTATTCTAAAATGTTATCTAATATTACAACAGATACCTGAATAATTGCTTCATGTGCCCTATAGTTTTCACATAGCAGGATCTTGCATGGAAATGAAGGTGGATAGTGGTCATACAGCCTCTCTAATAGAGATACATGGAGTTGTCGTTCTTTAGCAAACTGTGAGAATAATTCTGGACTTAACTAGAAACAAAAGCAACTGTACGTTAATACACTGTATATTTTTCTATAAGGCAGTATGTACATCAAAGAAATTAGTTTCATGAAACTAATTAAATGTTAACTCAAACAAAACATTACAGAGACCTGCAAAACAGAACCTTTTGAGACTGTTTATATACCATCTTTGCAAATACATTTCATGAAAATGGCTACATAAACTGTGTTAATCTTATCTGCAAATTAAACATAAACATAATGATTTTCTCTTCTTATACAAGTAATGTGTTTAATATATTATTTCTTTTGTATCAAAAAAGGCCTTAGGAATTAAATATATAATTCCTAGATTGGCTCAAAAATATTCTGTGTACCAAAAAAACTACAATGAAAATAGCAGGAAACGGTAGCTGAAGATTTTAATAAAACGGGTAAGTATACTATTTCCGTTCTTAGTTCAATCCTGATGTAAGCAAAGCCTCGTGGCACATCTTGAATGCTATCTTAGTCAGGAGTGTTGACCCTGTTCACAGAGTACTGTATTATGCATGTTTGCAGAATGTCTGTATAGTCATGTGAGAGTTGTCTTACCACTTGATTTTACTGTGACAAGTGGTTTTTTTATTACAACGTTTAATCGTCTATGTTTATGAATATATAATAGAATTTTTTCACTGATGATTGAAAACATCAATTACAAGCCAATCACTTTTAGGATACATAGAAAGTGGTGAAAAGTTAATAGTACTCCCGGCTTCAATGAGTTAAATGAAAAATACTCAAGTCTTGCTAGCTAAGACTTAGAAAAACTTGCTTCCGAATTTACTGGTATTTCAGAATTAGTGTTCAAAGCATCAGAGGTGAAATTAAAAATGCAGGAAAACTCGTTACACCAGGAAATAAAATAAAGTGGGAAACCTTGATGAGACATGGTTTCATGAAGGACACACTGAAGTATGGAGTAATTCCACAATAAAAACACCATTACAAGCTTTTCTGTCTTTCTATCAACTGAAATAAAACATCCACTTAACAAAGACAAACATCTGATTTTACTTCATAAATACTTCATAAACGTAATGAGCACTGGGTTTTATATGGGACTCCAACTTCGTCGTGCTTATTTGCTAGACTGCTAAATGTCATTTTCTGGACAAGGCCTTTCAGTGTTTCCACCATTTTCAAGTCCTAAACCACGACCTTGGACCTTCGTGGAAACACTGAGAGGTCTCGTCCAGAACATGGCATTTAGCAGTCTAGCAAATAAGCATGACAAAGTTGGAGTTACAGAGACTGCTAATTCAAATAACAAGATTTTATATGGGAGCTTACTACTACTTAAATCTTAAAAAAATAGAGATTATCTCACTGAAATGACTGGTGATGTGTTCAAAAAGTGGTTTGAAAAGATTGTTGCACTATTACCAAACAATATTGAAAGATATCTTGAAACAAAAAAATGTTGTTGAAAGATAATATTGTCACGTGTATCAACTTAAAAAATATATGTTTTTAAGAAAGCTGGGTGAAAACTAAACTTTTAGAGTTAGTACATCAAACCAACACAAGTTTAGTAAATGAAAAATCAGGGCACACCGTTTTAAGACTTCCTCCTTACCACTATACACTGAATCCTATTGAATTAATATGGAGCCAGTTGAAAGGATACGTTGCCCGTCACAACACAACATATAAGCTGCCTGACGTAAAAAATTTGTATAGAAGGTGGTAAATAAGATAACTGCGGAAAAGTGGCACCACTGTGTCAAGAATATAATAAAGGAAGAATATAAACTATGGTGACTGGATCACATTACCAACACCGTTGTAGACAGTCTTTGAGACTTATATCTTATCTTACTGCTGACTCAAGTGATGATTCAAGTTGCACACATAATGAAAATGATTGAACTACTCTCTGACAGCAACTGGTAATAAACAGTTTAGTGATAAGTAGGCATAATATTATCAAAGCTTGTACTTTCATTTTAAGTAAACTTTACTTTCTTGTTTTGTCTTGATTTTTAAAACTGAATAAAAAAAACATTAACTGGTGTTATAAAATATTTCATTTCCATTCTGACAGAGTAACACAAATTTTACTTTGGTCAGGAATATAAAAATTGTCACAATTTACATGTGTTTATACAATATCAACATTATATTAGCAGCTGCAACTTCTGTCAATACAGCACGCCTCTACTCAAGGAGCAAATAGTGTTTTAGATGTGCCACGCCTGTTTGTTTACATCAGGATTAAACTAGGAATGCAAATAGCATACATTAATTTAATTTGTTGATAAATGAGTGTTAAAGCTAGTATTTACTAAAAATTTATGAAAAGTTCCAAAAGTATACACAATGTTGGTTTTAACTGTTTAATTGTACTTACCAATCAATGTAGCAATCATATACTGTAATTATATAATCTTGTTACACAACATTTTAGTAACCTAGGCATCGCAAAACAATATATAATAGGTCAGCACTAATGCTTTCAGTGCTGATACTGAATTGTTTATCTTTTCTTCAGTACATCACAGTAAAATATTTCTGAATGATGTATGTATGGCTGTCCCAACACTGGAAACTTATGGCTGTAAGAATAGGTTAAGTACTGAAGTTAGTGAACAGAAAATTATTGTTGAAAAGTAAACAGTTTATATGCTGAGTTGGAAATGCAGTATAATGATGCATACCATATATTAAACAATTCATCACTTCAAAAATTAGTTTTTAATTGGGGAGGGGGAAATTTGCTAATACTTCTCTCGCTACCTTCTGGACATCATTTATTATAAGTGATAATGTGATAAAGTTACTGTATGTGTTATTATACCATACAGTGTAATGTTAAGCTAAAGTGATGTTACCGTATGTAGCAATTCAAACTAGTTTTTTTAATAATTATCTGTTAAAATTATTCTACCATGATTCCCAGATTTGTTAAAATAAAATAAAATAAATGAAGAATTAGATGAAGATACATGTCATGTATTAGAATAACTGCTACTGCATTCTCATCCTGAACAATATCACAAATGTTCTCTATTGGGCATAATGTGTGGATCTACTTAATTATCAAGCCACCATGTGAACATAATACTGTTGCTTTTGGTTACAAGGCAATCAAATTTACTTATATTCTTGAAATAAAGACCATGCCATTTACGAATGTTTCTTAATTATCTGAAGGCACAGTTAGTACACTTTAGTCTACTATGTGACAACATAAAGAACAACTCCTTAATCTGGTACTGATTACATCTGTTATACTGCTTTCTTCACAATTCTTGAATATAATTTTAACTAACTCACAGTAAAGTAAATTTGGTCCTTAATCCGTGTTCTATCTGCTTAGTCTCACGAGGGCTAATTAGTTATCTAGACAATATATTTTAATTATTCGTATCATTTTTAGATTTAGCATTACACTGTCCAAACTGTTCTAAATCCAGCATCTTACAGTGTAATTGTATACATTTCAATTTACAATTCTATTCACTCATACTGTTCTCATTTCTTTTACACACATAAAAAATATTCATCAAAACTAAATACTGGACATAGTCCAGTCAGTTAACATTTTTAGACACTCCACTACTGTACTATATACTCGTAGTTATCACGGATTTTAATACTGTCATAACTATCATACGAGGTGTGTTCAAAAACAGACCGAACTATTTGTGTAGCACGTCAACTAGCGCATAGAGCGAGCTGCAGAATTAAGTGCTGCTAGCGACAGGTTTTGACGCCTGAATGCCGTTTTCTCTGTCCCGTCACGATCTTCAGCCTTCGAGCTACACGCGCTGTAGTGGGCACGGGCACACACCGTCTGGCGGATTTATAACGAAGTGAGAATGAAGATCTTAACACAACGTGTGTGTATAAAATTTTGCTGCTGACTTTGTAAAATCTTTACAGAGCTATTTCCATTGTCTTCCAAAGTTTTCATTACCATTTTGTAACGGGGCAAAAGGAGGGGCTTTTTATTTTATTAAATTTGGGTTTTATTTTACTAAAATATTATTAAATTCAGTTTCATCTGTGTGGACAGCCACGTGTTCAAATGAAGCGTAGTTAGAACAAAGGACTTGTGAGGTGATGCCAATACAATGGAATGTGCGGGTCACACACACAGCGTCGTAATTCTCAGAACGGCAAAACAGTGTAATGCGCCCCAACGCACTAACATCGGCGGAGCGCATACCCACGGTAAGCAAAAGGCGCACAACATGGCCCAAAGACAATATTTTTCGCCACGTGTATCGGAGGTGACGGAAACGAAACTTAGTCATGCCCACTACAGTGACGTGAACCGCTGGATACCAAATATCGTCAACGTCCAGCACCCAGGAGTTTGCACTTGTTGAATGTGCCACCGCTATGACTAAAAAGTACCAGGCATAGGTTTCCGTCTTGTACAACCGAAATCTAGTAGAGGGGACTTAGAGAACGCACTTCGCAGTCTCTTACTGAAGCTCGCCTGCGCAGGCAAGTCCGCCAAACAGGGCTCATAAATAAATTTTAAACATCATGTACGAGTGAGTTCAGTTATTAAAAAATGTGACAGTGATGCTAGTTTTCGGCAAAAAGATGACATCATAAATTTTTTTGGACATAGACGAACTTTGTAAATGAGGTAACACGAGGTCGAGGGGACGCCACGTGGCCGACAAGGGGTATTTGGTTAATTTTGGGGTAATAAAATGGGGCGCATATATATTTAAAAAAGGGTTTTGAATGGTGTGAATGTTGAGAATGAGCAGGCTGGGCTGTCTGTTGTAATTAAGGTAAGATGTTCAGTGTAATATTGTAATTGTAACTGTAATCCAATCATGTCGTAAATATCAGTAAAAAGTTTTATGCATTTTTTTTTAATTTTGAAAAAATAAATCGTTTGAGCTGAGGCAAAGAAATTATATGATTTGAAGTTTTAAAAAATTTAAACAATAAAATAAAATCTTAGTTTGTTTCTCTTCACGAAATGCGAGTTGTGTCAATTATTGAAATAACCTTAAATCACTCTTGCATCTCGACGTTCGTGTGACGGATTCTGGGATGAGAGGGCAAAATATAAGGTAGGTGGAAGATAGGTAATTTTATTTATTTGTATTTGTATTTGGTATAAAAGTAATTAAACGTAACAATGGCGCCACGAAAGGGACGAATTTTATTAATTGAATTGTATTAAAAGTCCACACCTACAACAGATGCAAGCGTGATTTGGGGTTGAGTTAAGAATACGTAAAAAATACGAAAAATTAGGTTATATGTAACTAAGACCTAATGAATACCTAAGGTATGTAAAATAAGAAGTGTTAAAATACAGTATAATAAAATAAATGTGATAAATTTACAATTAAAAAATGTCAGAGAATAATGAAAGTACAGTAAGTGAAATGGCTGAATTTAATGAATCAGCTGTTATGAGTAGCCTTGAAGTACATTCAACTCCGAATGTAGGTCAAGACGACAAAACGATGAGTAAAAGTAGTACGGATGAAACAAATATAACAGAGGATTCGGGAATACAGTTAACTCCCACCTCAACAAAATGTAATAAATTAAATGATGATATAATGAGTATATTAAGAACCATATCAATGGATATTCATGAACAGAAAAACGAAATCAAAGAAATTAAAAGTAGTGTCAATGAGAAATTAGATGAACAAAATATTAAATTTGATGAGTTAAAAAACCAAACTAACGAAATTAATAAACGTTTTGAGAATACTAATGAGATAATAGAAACTAGCTCTAACAGATTAGAACAGAGTATAGAGAAAATGGTAGAGTTAGTAGAAAAACAAATGTATAAAAATGTGGTATTAGAGAGTAAGGTAACAAATGATAACAATGATGTCGAAAATGATAATATAATTAAGAATGTGGTATCAGAGAGTGATACGTTGAAAACAGATAGTGAGATAGTAAGTGAGAGTGAGAGAATAATGGATTGTAACGGAGTAGTAATTAGTGTTGATGAATTAGAGAAAGAGTGGCAAGAGAGATTAGATGAGTATGTAGGGCAGAGGGTAAATTTTCCCCATATTTATGATGAACCAAAGTGTTCACACATGTTATTGTTGAAGGGCAAGAGTCCCTTGTTATTGGAAGACATGAGGTTTTTGAGTTGTTCCCCAAGTTTTTATAAGTTAGTACCCTCTGCGTGGGATGGTGTTGAAAGAGTGAGATGGTGTTATGTTGAGAAAGATTTAGATGGAGAGTAGTTGTGTGTTGATAGAGAGATAGAATTATATAAATTAAAGAGAGATTATAATGAGTTGAAAGAGATGTTAGAAGTGGTACAGATAAATGATATGAAATACTTACTTTATAAAATAGAGAGTGAGAATTGTTTTGATGATACCTATTTAAATAATAATAATTTACCTTATATTGTAATGAATGAGAAAATAACTGACCTTATATTGAATATAACTACTAATGGAGACTGGACAGAAATAAATAATGTTGACTTGGTTTATGATAAAATAATTATAATGGGAAGTAACCCTATGTATGATTATTGTGGTAAAATGAATAAACTAAAATTTTATGGTTATTACACACAGGATAGCCATATGATGTGTGTAAATAAAATTGAAAACTGTTATGTGAAACCCAGACTAATTTTTGATGATGGAGGCTGAACATTAAATTAATAAATGGACATTTTAAATATTTTGATTTATGGTTCTGACCTGGCTGATTTTGGAAATGAAGTGTGATAAAATTGAACAATTAATGGTGAAGAATTGTAAATAATTGATAGTGAAATTAATTGTGTGTATTGTAAAATATTTTATGTAAACAATGTGTGTAGGTAATTGTTGTGATAATAATAATAATATTTTTGCAGTCTAAATAAATAACAATAATAATATTGAAGACAGTAATTAATGAATTGTAATTGTTTTGAAAGTAATTAAAAATGTTGTTTTCAACAATTAATTTAATTAAGATAATTTGAGATGTTTAAATATTTTTGATTGATTTAAATGTTATATAATTGAATTTTCTAATAAGTTTAAATTATTTTATGAGATGTGAATTTGATAGTAATAAATAAATAAATGTTAAATTGTTGAGTATGAAATAACATTGTTGTTAAAATGTTGCAGAAGATACAGGGTGTTTGGTGTTTTTATTTGTGTATTTAGGACAGTGTATGAGTGATATACTGTAAGTATAAGTTTTCTAATACAATATATGTAAAGTCAAACTTGGTATAATTTTGAAATATGTTTATAGTAAGGTCATTCGCCTTGCTAAGAAAATCAGCTGATCCGCTGAAGAATGTCACTGATAAATTGTTTGCTAATTTCGAATGTGATTAACGTTTGATGATAATGATTTTAATGTGTTAAAGTTTTTATTTTAAATGATGATAAAGTGATGGAAGTATAATTTAAGATAGGTGAGAATTTTAAATGATTTGTAAAAGATAGTAGATGGGAGATTTTGGGTGATTAATATTTTGTTAGGACATGTAGATCAGTCCAAGTTGAGTTTAAAGTGGTAACAGAGATGAATAAATATTGTTATGAATAAATGTAATGTAGAGTTTGAGAAGTATTGATAGTGACACAGTAGATATGGGTAAAATATGTAGAGTATTGATTGATATATTGATGTAATAAGTAAATGGAGATATCTTGTAAATGAGAGTATTGTATTGGGAGAGTAATTAGAGTTGATGGGAATTTTGTAAGAGGGGGTGGTGTGGTAGGAGTCCGCAACGAAAGGTGTTGGGACAGGAAGGGACCGTTTAGCGCCGGAAAGGGTTGCCTAGGTAGAATCCAGGGACCAACATAAGGGAATGAGCTTGGGGGGGGGAACACATCCCGAGTACAAAGGGGTAGAGAGTATTTTTTTTATAAGAGTAGAATGATGCGAATTGAGTTGAGTAGTAAGTTGGGTTTAGAGATTGTTTGATAGATGTTTTTGATAGATAAGGGTGTCATATTGTAACGGTACGAAATTGTAGGGCCAAGGTAACATTTTAAAAATTATATTTTCCATACAGTCATTGTTCACCCTTGTAGAACCCTGAGTTAGTCAACCAGATAGGCTGTGTTTATTACAGAATAAAACGGCTATGTTTTGTCTCCGCACTCAAGCAACGTAGACCGATTGTGAAATAACACCTAACTTCACATCAGGCGTGAATTACGAAAGAGAGTAATGTAACTGCACATTGCGCCAGGCGGCAAAATATTGCTAAATCCTATGCCTAAGTTATAGCGCTCTTTTAACAACACCAATGGTAGAGCAGACTCAAGATCACGTGACCAGCTCTGTATGTTCAGCTTTAGCGAACTAACGCCAGTTCCATTGCATCGCACGGCTGAGCGGCCAGACAATCAGCAGACAATTACCAGAACAAAAACGGTAGCCTCGGACGAGTTCTTGGTAGGCCGAAAAATACAAAAGTAGGCCTACCAAGTAATATAAAATGACGTAAGGTAATAATAAACTGTGTTCGGAGTGGAGAGTGACTAGTGAAAACAGTTCCGGACAATATAGTGTACAACATTTGGATATTACGCAAATAGGTAACAAGTGTAAAGACAGTTTCATTTGGCCAAAACATTATAATTAATAAAGAGCTCATTAATTAAATAGGAAGTTTTAAAAAAGAAATGTAAATTGAGTGAGTGTGTGTATGGGTTATTAAAAGTACTGGCTCAACTAGAAAGATGTAGTAGTCGTAGTCTATACAAAATTATTGGACTAAAATTAGTAAACATTTTAAATATAAAGAAAACGATAATCAATAATAATCAATGATAGAGTATTTAATTAAAATAAAAAGAGTAATTAAAAGGTTCATTCTTCTATAAACATGTGTTAGTGTAGTTATTTTGCCGTAAACCATTTCCTAGTTTTCTGTGTTGACAACTCGTCTAACGAAATTTGGGATTTTCTGGGTTTTATTATAGTCAGATAGCGGGATTTTATAAGGGCAAAAGTGTAAAGGTTTCGATATATAACCTTACAAAAATATCGTGGCGACCTGGGCAGTTTCAAAAAGCAAGTTTTACGGGGACGATGACGGTAAGTAAAATTCTGGCAGCGGTAAGTATTATTTTATGATGAGTAATTTTTAATTAAAAGGGTAGAAGGCGAGGACCTTTACAAGCGACGCCCCTGCCAGGATGTTCGTATATAAAAATTTATAGGAACTAGACCTGTTTTAAAGCACAGAAAATAGGAATTGGTAACGGCGTATTTGTAGAAATAATCGTATACATATTTACGTTATAAAGAGGTTATGTTTTGATAGGGTTATTGTGTTTACGTGTCCTGTTGACAATGATTGTGTTAGGTGTTTTGATTTTATAGGATAATAGTGGTTTTTTATATACAAAGAGTATATTATAAATAAATTTTTGAACATGGCCAAGGCACAAGAAAATAAAATGAGTGGGTTGGAGGTCCATTCGACCCCAATACCAGTTCAAAATAGAGAATCAAGTAAGTCAGATGAAATAGATGACTCAGGGATTCAGGTAACCCCACCCGTAATGAATCAAAATAAACAATCTGAGGACAATGATATGATAAAAATGATGCAATTGCTTTTCAAAGAACAGAAGAATGATTCTGATGTTAAATTTAATACAATTCATAGCAAATTCCATGAGTTAAAGAGTGATTCTGATAACAAATTCCATGAGTTAAAGAGTGATTCTGATATTAAATCCCATGAGTTAAAGGGTGATATAAATAATATTGACCAAAAATTTGATAAGCGTTTATGTGAAATGAATACACGTTTAAATGAGATGGATGAATGCTTTAACACTATTAAAGAACAAGTGGCAGAACAAATTGAGAAACAAATACAAAAGGTAATTGAAAATTTTGAGTATAAAACAAATGAGAATTATAATATGTGTAAAAACGTGGTAGTTGAGAATAAGGAGATTAATGTTGAGAGTGATGAAGATTTTGTTGAAGTAGAGTTTAGTAATGAAGTGTTGCTAGCAAATGTTAATGAGAATGAGAGAGAGTGTGAAGACAGTTTAAGTGTAGAGGGTGAAAAGAGGGCAAATTTGTCTTGTGAGATGGGTGAAGAAAATGCTTCACTAGTATTGTTGGAGGACAAAGGTTCCTCCTTAGTTTTTGTAAAAGACAAAAGGTCTTTGACTTGTTTTTGTGTATCTGGTAAAGCCAGATGTTGTAATAATGTTGTGTTGCCCTCTGTATGGAATGAGAAATGTTGTGATAAATATTGTAATGAGAGAATTAAAGAAAGAAAAACCGAAATATTCAAGTTGAATAGAAATTATGAAATACTAGTACAGAATTTATGTATGGAGAGAGAGGAACAAATTGATTTACCCGTTAACATAGAGTTTGATAATTATTTTGATGAATATGGTAATAAGAATGCAATAGTAATAACAAAAAACACTGACGGAGACTTTACAAAGAATACTGATGTTGACCTGGTATATGATTATTATGGTAAAATGAATAAACTGAAATGTTACGGTTACTATATACAAGATAACCGTATGTGGAATGCAAATCAAATTGAAAATTGTTATTTGCAACCCAGACTAATTTTTGACGATGGTGGCTGAGCCTTAAATTCACAAATGAACAATTTTAAACAGTTTGTTTATTGGTTCTGACCTCGCAACCCTGGACATTGAAGTGTGATAAAACTGAATAATTAATGATGAAGAATTGTAAATATATGTTGTATATAATTAATTGTGTATCTTGTAAAATGTTAGATAAACAATGTATGTATGTAGTAGAAATTGTTGTGATAATAATAATGTTAATATTTTGCAGCTTAAATAAATAACAAAAATAATTTGGAGGAAGATAATGAATGAGTTGTAGTTATTGCAATGGGTGAAAGTAATCAAAAATGTTGTGTTTTCAATAATTGATTTAATTAAAATAATTTGAAATGTTTAAATATTTTGCTTGACTTAAATGTTATATGGTTGAATTTTTCTAAGGGATTTAAATTGTTTTAGGAGATTTGATATGAATAAATAAAGGTTAAATGGTTTGTACGAAATAACATTGTTGTTAAATGTTTCAGAGGTTACGTGGAGATATTGGTGTGTGTGTGGTGTGTATTCTGTATTCATGTCAATAGGTGGATAATGTATTGTAAGTATGAAGTTCATTATACCAGTCAGATAGAATAAAATGCTTACAGGTGTGAAAAGAGTTTAAGTCAATAATAAAAATGAATTGAAATAATGGTATTAAATAGAAATTGTAATTAAAAGAGTAATAAATGACTTGTGATAATGCTATCAAAGTAATTGTGGTGAATTAAAATATATCTGATCTGAATGGGAATAAAAAATTTAAAGAGACAAATATGTTATCTAAAAGATTTATAAAATTTGAAAAGTGCAGTAAGCAGATATGTCAGTATATGATGTAACCAGAATGTTTAGACTATGTGAGTATTGAAACAGAATGTTTATAACTGTTGTTTATGAAAACAAGTCTGGCACACAAGTGTTTATATAAACGGGTAGGTTGTGTAACCAATGTTTACAGCCAGATGTGTTGAAGCTGATAACTGTCGTAGCTTGATGAATCAGTATCTTGAGCAAAATCTTATTGTGACATAAAAGAATTGAAGTTAATTTTTGTTCAGATAAAATAATAATGAGGCAATTACTATAACTTTTGAGATTATTTAAATTAATTAAAGTAAATTAAACAATTAAATTAATTTGGTAATTAAATTAATTGAAAAGATGGTTTTAATAATGAATTTGTAATAATGAACGTAACTATATTTTCATGTGAATGTAAACTGGAATATAAATTAAATGCTAATCGATGTAAACAATGAGTAAAATATTTATTTAACACTGACAACTGATGGAAATTTTTTGGGCCAAGATGGTGTTTGGGAATTAAGATGTGTATATTACTGTCCATATAGATTTTTCATATGTTATGAATTTTTTGTCCTATACATATATAGTAGTTAAGGATACCTTGTATAATCTATGTATCATTTTGGAGGGCAATATTGTACGGGGAATATTATTCAAGTTAACTGGAATTTATGTGCACTATTGTAAACCAATATTGTTTTATTAATACTATTGTTTAGGATCTATAATATAAAATGAGCCAGTACATTGTCAATGAACCAGTACGGCTAAGAGGAAACGAATCAGTTGTGGGATATGGAGTGATGGAAGGCCGCTTGTCAATTTTTTAATTCCATGTTATAAAGTCAGGCGATATTGGGTCGGGTATCTGTTCGATTTTTCGGTGTTGGGATCTCGAATAGAGAAGTCCAGTAAGATCGGATGGGTGCTGTCGCAGTCGCCAGACTAGGGGGGTAAGAACCCATGATTTAGTAGAGTGTTCAGGGGGGTTGCGGCGCCATACCCTCACTGATCCTCTTAGGTTTAGGCAATAAGAGTTTGAACGCTCCGGCTTTCAATCTCTTATTGGGGGGGTATTGTAACGGTACGAAATTGTAGGGCCAAGGTAACATTTTAAAAATTATATTTTCCATACAGTCATTGTTCACCCTTGTAGAACCCCGAGTTAGTCAACCAGATAGGCTGTGTTTATTACAGAATAAAACGGCTATGTTTTGTCTCCGCACTCAAGCAACGTAGACCGATTGTGAAATAACACCTAACTTCACATCAGGCGTGAATTACGAAAGAGAGTAATGTAACTGCACATTGCACCAGGCGGCAAAATATTGCTAAATCCTATGCCTAAGTTATAGCGCTCTTTTAACAACACCAATGGTAAAGCAGACTCAAGATCACGTGACCAGCTCTGTATGTTCAGCTTTAGCGAACTAACGCCAGTTCCATTGCATCGCACGGCTGAGCGGCCAGACAATCAGCAGACAATTACCAGAACAAAAACGGTAGCCTCGGACGAGTTCTTGGTAGGCCGAAAAATACAAAAGTAGGCCTACCAAGTAATATAAAATGACGTAAGGTAATAATAAACTGTGTTCGGAGTGGAGAGTGACTAGTGAAAACAGTTCCGGACAATATAGTGTACAACATTTGGATATTACGCAAATAGGTAACAAGTGTAAAGACAGTTTCATTTGGCCAAAACATTATAATTAATAAAGAGCTCATTAATTAAATAGGAAGTTTTAAAAAAGAAATGTAAATTGAGTGAGTGTGTGTATGGGTTATTAAAAGTACTGGCTCAACTAGAAAGATGTAGTAGTCTTAGTCTATACAAAATTATTGGACTAAAATTAGTAAACATTTTAAATATAAAGAAAACGATAATCAATAATAATCAATGATAGAGTATTTAATTAAAATAAAAAGAGTAATTAAAAGGTTCATTCTTCTATAAACATGTATTAGTGTAGTTATTTCGCCGTAAACCATTTCCTAGTTTTCTGTGTTGACAACTCGTCTAACGAAATTTGGGATTTTCTGGGTTTTATTATAGTCAGATAGCGGGATTTTATAAGGGCAAAAGTGTAAAGGTTTCGATATATAACCTTACAAAAATATCGTGGCGACCTGGGCAGTTTCAAAAAGCAAGTTTTATGGGGACGATGACGGTAAGTAAAATTCTGGCAGCGGTAAGTATTATTTTATGAGTAATTTTTAATTAAAAGGGTAGAAGGCGAGGACCTTTACAAGCGACGCCCCTGCCAGGATGTTCGTATATAAAAATTTATAGGAACTAGACCTGTTTTAAAGCACAGAAAATAGGAATTGGTAACGGCGTATTTGTAGAAATAATCGTATACATATTTACGTTATAAAGAGGTTATGTTTTGATAGGGTTATTGTGTTTACGTGTCCTGTTGACAATGATTGTGTTAGGTGTTTTGATTTTATAGGATAATAGTGGTTTTTTATATACAAAGAGTATATTATAAATAAATTTTTGAACATGGCCAAGGCACAAGAAAATAAAATGAGTGGGTTGGAGGTCCATTCGACCCCAATACCAGTTCAAAATAGAGAATCAAGTAAGTCAGATGAAATAGATGACTCAGGGATTCAGGTAACCCCACCCGTAATGAATCAAAATAAACAATCTGAGGACAATGATATGATAAAAATGATGCAATTGCTTTTCAAAGAACAGAAGAATGATTCTGATGTTAAATTTAATACAATTCATAGCAAATTCCATGAGTTAAAGAGTGATTCTGATAACAAATTCCATGAGTTAAAGAGTGATTCTGATATTAAATTCCATGAGTTAAAGGGTGATATAAATAATATTGACCAAAAATTTGATAAGCGTTTATGTGAAATGAATACACGTTTAAATGAGATGGATGAATGCTTTAACACTATTAAAGAACAAGTGGCAGAACAAATTGAGAAACAAATACAAAAGGTAATTGAAAATTTTGAGTATAAAACAAATGAGAATTATAATATGTGTAAAAACGTGGTAGTTGAGAATAAGGAGATTAATGTTGAGAGTGATGAAGATTTTGTTGAAGTAGAGTTTAGTAATGAAGTGTTGCTAGCAAATGTTAATGAGAATGAGAGAGAGTGTGAAGACAGTTTAAGTGTAGAGGGTGAAAAGAGGGCAAATTTGTCTTGTGAGATGGGTGAAGAAAATGCTTCACTAGTATTGTTGGAGGACAAAGGTTCCTCCTTAGTTTTTGTAAAAGACAAAAGGTCTTTGACTTGTTTTTGTGTATCTGGTAAAGCCAGATGTTGTAATAATGTTGTGTTGCCCTCTGTATGGAATGAGAAATGTTGTGATAAATATTGTAATGAGAGAATTAAAGAAAGAAAAACCGAAATATTCAAGTTGAATAGAAATTATGAAATACTAGTACAGAATTTATGTATGGAGAGAGAGGAACAAATTGATTTACCCGTTAACATAGAGTTTGATAATTATTTTGATGAATATGGTAATAAGAATGCAATAGTAATAACAAAAAACACTGACGGAGACTTTACAAAGAATACTGATGTTGACCTGGTATATGATTATTATGGTAAAATGAATAAACTGAAATGTTACGGTTACTATATACAAGATAACCGTATGTGGAATGCAAATCAAATTGAAAATTGTTATTTGCAACCCAGACTAATTTTTGACGATGGTGGCTGAGCCTTAAATTCACAAATGAACAATTTTAAACAGTTTGTTTATTGGTTCTGACCTCGCAACCCTGGACATTGAAGTGTGATAAAACTGAATAATTAATGATGAAGAATTGTAAATATATGTTGTATATAATTAATTGTGTATCTTGTAAAATGTTAGATAAACAATGTATGTATGTAGTAGAAATTGTTGTGATAATAATAATGTTAATATTTTGCAGCTTAAATAAATAACAAAAATAATTTGGAGGAAGATAATGAATGAGTTGTAGTTATTGCAATGGGTGAAAGTAATCAAAAATGTTGTGTTTTCAATAATTGATTTAATTAAAATAATTTGAAATGTTTAAATATTTTGCTTGACTTAAATGTTATATGGTTGAATTTTTCTAAGGGATTTAAATTGTTTTAGGAGATTTGATATGAATAAATAAAGGTTAAATGGTTTGTACGAAATAACATTGTTGTTAAATGTTTCAGAGGTTACGTGGAGATATTGGTGTGTGTGTGGTGTGTATTCTGTATTCATGTCAATAGGTGGATAATGTATTGTAAGTATGAAGTTCATTATACCAGTCAGATAGAATAAAATGCTTACAGGTGTGAAAAGAGTTTAAGTCAATAATAAAAATGAATTGAAATAATGGTATTAAATAGAAATTGTAATTAAAAGAGTAATAAATGACTTGTGATAATGCTATCAAAGTAATTGTGGTGAATTAAAATATATCTGATCTGAATGGGAATAAAAAATTTAAAGAGACAAATATGTTATCTAAAAGATTTATAAAATTTGAAAAGTGCAGTAAGCAGATATGTCAGTATATGATGTAACCAGAATGTTTAGACTATGTGAGTATTGAAACAGAATGTTTATAACTGTTGTTTATGAAAACAAGTCTGGCACACAAGTGTTTATATAAACGGGTAGGTTGTGTGACCAATGTTTACAGCCAGATGTGTTGAAGCTGATAACTGTCGTAGCTTGATGAATCAGTATCTTGAGCAAAACCTTATTGTGACATAAAAGAATTGAAGTTAATTTTTGTTCAGATAAAATAATAATGAGGCAATTACTGTAACTTTTGAGATTATTTAAATTAATTAAAGTAAATTAAACAATTAAATTAATTTGGTAATTAAATTAATTGAAAAGATGGTTAATGAATTTGTAATAATGAACGTAACTATATTTTCATGTGAATGTAAACTGGAATATAAATTAAATGCTAATCGATGTAAACAATGAGTAAAATATTTATTTAACACTGACAACTGATGGAAATTTTTTGGGCCAAGATGGTGTTTGGGAATTAAGATGTGTATATTACTGTCCATATAGATTTTTCATATGTTATGAATTTTTTGTCCTATACATATATAGTAGTTAAGGATACCTTGTATAATCTATGTATCATTTTGGAGGGCAATATTGTACGGGGAATATTATTCAAGTTAACTGGAATTTATGTGCACTATTGTAAACCAATATTGTTTTATTAATACTATTGTTTAGGATCTATAATATAAAATGAGCCAGTACGTTGTCAATGAACCAGTACGGCTAAGAGGAAACGAATCAGTTGTGGGATATGGAGTGATGGAAGGCCGCTTGTCAATTTTTTAATTCCATGTTATAAAGTCAGGCGATATTGGGTCGGGTATCTGTTCGATTTTTCGGTGTTGGGATCTCGAATAGAGAAGTCCAGTAAGATCGGATGGGTGCTGTCGCAGTCGCCAGACTAGGGGGGTAAGAACCCATGATTTAGTAGAGTGTTCAGGGGGGTTGCGGCGCCATACCCTCACTGATCCTCTTAGGTTTAGGCAATAAGAGTTTGAACGCTCCGGCTTTCAATCTCTTATTGGGGGGGTATTGTAACGGTACGAAATTGTAGGGCCAAGGTAACATTTTAAAAATTATATTTTCCATACAGTCATTGTTCACCCTTGTAGAACCCCGAGTTAGTCAACCAGATAGGCTGTGTTTATTACAGAATAAAACGGCTATGTTTTGTCTCCGCACTCAAGCAACGTAGACCGATTGTGAAATAACACCTAACTTCACATCAGGCGTGAATTGCGAAAGAGAGTAATGTAACTGCACATTGCGCCAGGCGGCAAAATATTGCTAAATCCTATGCCTAAGTTATAGCGCTCTTTTAACAACACCAATGGTAGAGCAGACTCAAGATCACGTGACCAGCTCTGTATGTTCAGCTTTAGCGAACTAACGCCAGTTCCATTGCATCGCACGGCTGAGCGGCCAGACAATCAGCAGACAATTACCAGAACAAAAACGGTAGCCTCGGACGAGTTCTTGGTAGGCCGAAAAATACAAAAGTAAGCCTACCAAGTAATATAAAATGACGTAAGGTAATAATAAACTGTGTTCGGAGTGGAGAGTGACTAGTGAAAACAGTTCCGGACAATATAGTGTACAACATTTGGATATTACGCAAATAGGTAACAAGTGTAAAGACAGTTTCATTTGGCCAAAACATTATAATTAATAAAGAGCTCATTAATTAAATAGGAAGTTTTAAAAAAGAAATGTAAATTGAGTGAGTGTGTGTATGGGTTATTAAAAGTACTGGCTCAACTAGAAAGATGTAGTAGTCGTAGTCTATACAAAATTATTGGACTAAAATTAGTAAACATTTTAAATATAAAGAAAACGATAATCAATAATAATCAATGATAGAGTATTTAATTAAAATAAAAAGAGTAATTAAAAGGTTCATTCTTCTATAAACATGTGTTAGTGTAGTTATTTCGCCGTAAACCATTTCCTAGTTTTCTGTGTTGACAACTCGTCTAACGAAATTTGGGATTTTCTGGGTTTTATTATAGTCAGATAGCGGGATTTTATAAGGGCAAAAGTGTAAAGGTTTCGATATATAACCTTACAAAAATATCGTGGCGACCTGGGCAGTTTCAAAAAGCAAGTTTTACGGGGACGATGACGGTAAGTAAAATTCTGGCAGCGGTAAGTATTATTTTATGATGAGTAATTTTTAATTAAAAGGGTAGAAGGCGAGGACCTTTACAATATTAGTTAAAGTGGTTAGTGATAAAGTCAGAGGGGGGTTATGAATATATATAAATGCCAAGTGGATACAATCAAGTTATTATGAATAATTAGATCACCCAAACTAATGGAGATTGAGAATGTTAAAGAAAGAGAGTCATAGAAAAAATATAAACTTGATGGAAACAAGTGACAAACTTTAATAGAATTTGAGAATAAAGTAAAGTTGTAAAATGTGTAATTTTGAGTAATTTAAATGTCAATTTTATTGTTAATTATAATAATACTATGTTAATTTTAAAGGTCACATTTTATTATGTTGTTGTGTTTGAAGATAGAATTTTAAAGATGTTTAATGTATTTTATGATGTAGCCTCTGTATAGCCTATGTAGGTCAAGGTTGTTAACTTGACCCAGTTTGACCAGCTGATGGTTGAGGTTATAAACTAGACCAGTTTTGGCAATGAAGTGATGCAAATTTTGTTGTTTAATCGATTTAAATAATTTTAAATTTTCTGAATATTGAGGAAAAAACCTTGATTTTTTGTGCCTGCCATCTAATTGATGTTTTGAATTTTGATTATATTATTGTTTATGTGTATCAATAGTGTTATTGAATTATATTGTTTAGAATATAGGTATAATCAAATGTTGGGATGAGGGAGTTCATGTTTAATTAGATGTTCAATTTATTTGTTTTTCTGATTATTAATAGTAACGAAGAGAATTAATCAATTCAGATAAAAGATTTTTATTTTTTGATTTTGAAGAAAGTAATGGAGATAGAGCAGTTTGATTTCAACTTAAATAAATATTTTGAATGTCAAAATAAATTTTTTGCTAGGATGTAGTAATAAGTGTGTGTACAAGCCCAGTAACTGCCAAAGGCAGCCCAGTGTGCATGATAAGGGGGAACATATCGGTTGAGGATCTGGCATGGTATAAGGCCAGGGGTTTGGATTTTGGGGTGGCATGCTAGAAGGTTAGGTGCGCTGTGGTGCGTGTCTGTTCGATTTTATGGTGTTGGGATCTCGAATAGAGAAGTCCAGTGATCTCGTTCAGGTGCAGCCATAGTCGCCGAGCCAGGGGGGGTAGTTTACCCATGATGTATAAGAACTAATGGGGGTTGTTGGCACCAGTTCCTCACCGGTCCCCTTAGGGGTTTAGCAATGAGATTTCTTCTGTTTTGGCAGAAGATCTCTCATTGGGGGGGTATTGTAACGGGGCAAAAGGAGGGGCTTTTTATTTTATTAAATTTGGGTTTTATTTTATTAAAATATTATTAAATTCAGTTTCATCTGTGTGGACAGCCACGTGTTCAAATGAAGCGTAGTTAGAACAAAGGACCTGTGAGGTGATGCCAATACAATGGAATGTGTGGGTCACACACACAGCGTCGTAATTCTCAGAACGGCAAAACAGTGTAATGCACCCCAACGCACTAACATCGGCGGAGCGCATACCCACGCTAAGCAAAAGGCGCACAACATGGCCCAAAGACAATATTTTTCGCCACGTGTATCGGAGGTGACGGAAACGAAACTTAGTCACGCCCGCTACAGTGACGTGAACCGCTGGATACCAAATATCGTCAACGTCCAGCACCCAGGAGTTTGCACTTGTTGAATGTGCCACCGCTATAACTAAAAAGTACCAGGCATAGGTTTCCGTCTTGTACAACTGAAATCTAGTGGAGGGGACTTAGAGAACGCACTTCGCAGTCTCTTACTGAAGCTCGCCTGCGCAGGCAAGTCCGCCAAACAGGGCTCATAAATAAATTTTAAACATCAAGTACGAGTGAGTTCAGTTATTAAAAAATGTGACAGTGATGCTAGTTTTCGGCAAAAAGATGACATCATAAATTTTTTTGGACATAGACGAACTTTGTAAATGAGGTAACACGAGGTCGAGGGGACGCCACGTGCCGGCAAGGGGTATCTGGTTAATTTTGGGGTAATAAAATGGGGCGCATATATATTTAAAAAAGGGTTTTGAATGGTGTGAATGTTGAGAATGAGCAGGCTGGGCTGTCTGTTGTAATTAAGGTAAGATGTTCAGTGTAATATTGTAATTGTAATTGTAATACAATCATGTCATAAATATCAGTAAAAAGTTTTATGCATTTTTTTTAATTTTGAAAAAATAATCGTTTGAGCTAAGAGACAAAGAAATGATATGATTTGAAGTTTAAAAAAATTTAAACAATAAAATAAAATCTTAGTTTGTTTCTCTTCACAAAATGCGAGTTGCGTCAGTTATTGAAATAACCTTAAATCACTCTTGCATCTCACGTTCGTGTGACGGATTCTGGGATGAGAGGGCAAAATATAAGGTAGGTGGAAGATAGGTAATTTTATTTATTTGTATTTGTATTTGGTATAAAAGTAATTAAACGTAACAATTTGCATTGGTACGCAGTTGTTGACCGATTTCAAAACGGGTCTCTTTCTGATCGTCGTCAACAAACACCGTAAGAATTTTTCAGTGATACGATACATTTAAATTTTTCTATCAAAATTTAATTTTACGATCTTAAATGGATTCTGTCAGAAAGTATCGGCATGTAAACGATGATTTACAATTACCACATCACGAGCTCTCTTCCCATGATCTTCGATATCGCTTTGATCTGCACCGACCATTGTTTTTCCCTCTTTAAAAATTCTTAAACTAATCGTTCGCCTCATGCAGGCTTCCGCGTATGCTTAATTGAAAACCAGAATGTCTCTGAAAAGTTTTAACCTAGTTTTGCTGCAAAATTTCATACGCACACGTTGTTCTCGCGGTCTTTCTTAATCGCTTTGTCACTAATCCGCCGGCCAGCGTGTGCACGTCCCCACTCAATGTGATATACCTCAAAGACTACTGCTAATAGCGGAACACAATAAGTGGCAGTTTGTTGTCAAAAACTATCGCTAGGTGCGCGCAAAGTCGCGGCGCGTCGTTTGTGCGGGTTGATGTGTTACTCAAAAAGTTTGGTCTTTTTATGAACACACCTCGTACATACTATACTTTCATAACATGCACTTTTTTTAACAAATTTTCTTTCCAAATGGGGGAGGGGTACATGTTATACATAAACAATGTAATTACATTCAAACTGTATACACACATAAGTGAATGAATGTATAGACAAATGTGGAAGACGTGGGCTACAGTTATCACATATACTTAGGCTTATTATTTTAATACAGCAACCTGTTCAGTTACTGTATCTCACTGTAGTTAGTATGTTCTTTCTACAGTACTTTGTTGTCTTGATTATTCATCTCTTCTTTCACAGCACTAACACTTAACTAAAAATGAACTTTTTTCATGTGAAAACTTACTAATTTTATTGGACGCGTTTCGGCTTAGTATCCGCCTTCTTCAGCTTTGGTAACAGACTGCCCAAACAGGGCAGGGCAGTCTGTTACCAAAGCTGAAGAAGGCGGATACTAAGCCGAAACGCGTCCAATAAAATTAGTAAGTTTTCACATGAAAAAAGTTCATTTTTAGTTAAGTACTTTGTTATTCCAGTTCTGTAAATTCACATACAATACATTCATGAAGAGCTGAAAAACATCTTGCTCATCACATACAGAGTTTAATTATGCATAAGACAATGAAATACATAGAAGAAAATAGTAATTAACTGCTTCGTGTAACTTTGGTATGCTGGAATCTGATGTTCATCAACGGAAAATAAAACTTAATTTGTTTTATTATTTGTGATTGGCACTGTTCCCTTGGTAAAAATAGCTAAGTCTCTAGAGTTATAACAATATTTTATCCACTTTATAACAAAAAGTGATGCTTTTGTTATTACTATTGAAATGATACCAATTGAAGCAAGGCAAATTCCTCAATGCTTTGAGATGTCTAATAAACAATTTTGTGCCATTTTTTGATTTTTTTTATTCTTTTTACATAGGCTAAAGGTACCATATAATGTTATTATTTATATTCTTAAAGCGATCGATTTCGGTCACAGACCATCATCAGGTTATATAGCACATTTGTGTTCACAATCTAATATAAATAATAACATTATATGGTACCTTTAAGCTATATAAAAAGAATACAAAAAATAAAAAATTGAATTATAGGTACCATTAATAAAAAACAAAAGTGTAAGTATAAAATACATCACATTATCATTAATTTTGTGTCAGTCTTGGCTGGTATCTACAATTTCTTAGTATACACCAATTTGAAGTCTTTTAATTAGAAGAACAACTAATCTGGCACAATTTCTGTAATGAACAATTTCAAACACTAAAAATTCTGTACATCATAATTTCTGAATTTTAAAACAATTTTAACATTTTATTTTGTGTTTCAAATAAAAAATTTTGGTTACATACATTTCTTTCACTATTTTAATGAAACATTTCTCCAGACAGTCTATTTTATATTTAAACTGTAAATTTCCATATATTTTGTATACTTATAATATCTAAATTTTCCATAAAATTATCTAATAAAATACAGCTGCATGTTATACAAGAATGATGTTAACTCGTCATCACAAGGAAATCAGAAATTAGCCTAAATAGTAATACAAAGCAGTGGCTCCAGGGTAGTAAAAAAACTGCTCTGCTCTTTTAGACTTCACTCATGTTGCTTGCTTAGGCAACTATCTGAACAAAGCCACAGAATTTTAGTCCCAGTGGTAATAGGGGATGCCTGTGTCTCCAGTCACAATTATACTTGCACTCACCTACGTAACTCTTCTATTACTGATTTATTTAACTGTATCACACAGAATTAAAGAAATTCATATATTCAATATAATACAGGTGTCAGTACCTGCATATGGTCACCAGCCAGTACTATTCTTGTGTCATCATTTGCTAGAGCCAACGGCATGATTGCTTCACATTCCATAGCTTGTGCTGCCTCATCCAAAAGAATGTGAGAAAAGTGACCTACACAACAATGACCATTTTGTGAACTGCTATAAAAAACCTAAACACAAAAATATTTAAAAATCGGTATGGAGAACCATACATGACTTTCATATTGTAAGATTTATGTTTACAATAATTTACTTGAATTCGGTTCGGTAATTTCTAATAAAATATCGCCTACCCTCAAACTAATTTCACTATTTATAGATATTTTTGTTATTATGGGATAGTCGTTTAATATAATGTTATTTTCAGTCACTTTATCCATAAAAATTAGGTGGGCTTACTTTATTCTTATAAAGAAACCGAATTATGCAGATAATCATCCCTCCTCCGAAGCACTCCGAAGTCACTCATGGACCCTGAGCATTTTGCAGAGGGTTCATTCCCTAAAGACGAAAAGTCTGTCTATGAACCGTTCCTCTGTAAACACGTGCAGTTACACTGCCTAGCGATCCACGATCCACAGGAAGCAAATCGCTATCCACGCTGGACACTTTATCAGCTTGTACGCGTTGTGTTGGCGTGGGTTTCGGCACTTTCCATTTAAAAAGCGTGCAAATGTAAGAAAATAAACATGAGTGAGGCCAGAAATAACGCGAATTGTGTGTGTGTGTGTGTGTGTGTGTGTGTGTGTGTGTGTGTGTGTGTGTGTGTGTGTGTGTTGCCTGCCTTTTTATTGTGGTAATCATAATAATAAAATGGAAACGTAAACATTACATAATATTGATATGCTTGCCTGCCACGAACGATATATTTTCTCTCATACATGATATAAATTAAAATGAAAAAATATAGAATTTTGTTAAAGTGAAATGAAATGTTTCCATAGAAACTACTTCTTTGTTGTCAATAACGTATTACACATATAAAACTTATAAAATTTACTTCCTCCCTCAACTACCATTTTAATTTATAAAAAAAAATTACCCCCTCCCCCTTCAACTACCCTTTTCATTTATAGATATTTCATCTATTTCTACAGTGGATTATTATGACCTTCTTTTCAGGATACTTTATTTATCAAAATTAAGCACTTTACTCTTGTTAAAACGTAAAACGTTGCAGATAAACTACGCCTTTCCCTTAACCGATCTTCACCAAAAACACTAGGCCTTGAGTCCTCTACAATTCAGGGCTGTATGCAAAAAATTATTTGATTCTGTTTGAATTTGCGGCTGTTATCGTTTGCCATAGAAAAAAATTCTACACACAGACACTTTTCGAAAAATGACTTTTTTTCATGTTTTGATGGTAGTACAATCAGAATCTGCCGTTATCTCAAACACGATTTTTTTTGCCATGACCATAATTCCATTTCCTTATGGAACATGGAAGTAAAAAAAGACCCACTTGAAAAAATAAAAAGGTCACAGGAGGCGCAAAAATATTTATTAACAGACAGGGAAGGCACAAGCATAAATTTTAAATTTCAAACAGAATAATAAGTGAAGTAGAGTAAAATCCTCAAAACTGACCTAATTTCAGTAAGTAATATTGAATATTACAGTATTTAAGTATGTTTACATTTACAGCATTTACTAAAAATTTAAAACATTGTACCTTATTTTACAGAAATCCTAAGTCATATTTTTTTATTTCTAGACTTTTTAAAAGATATGTAAATGGATTTTTGTCAATGGTGGTTCACAAAAACTGTATGTAACAGTACCATAACTTGCAATATGTTTAAAATCACAATTTGCAGTATGAAGAAGTAAAATAAGTCAATAAACAATAAAACTGCAGCTACACATGAATGGATATTATATTTATTCAAATAAACCCTATTAATAATATAATAATTTATTACAATATTCTTAAAATCAGTCTAATTATTATCTGTACTTTACTACTAACAATTCTGTAATATGTGATATTCTTAACAAATTTTTATTCACATTAGTGGTACCTGTAGATATATTTAAAACTGTTTAACTATTGTAAACATTGGGATATTAAAGTATTCACCTGAAATCACTTTTTTTTTTAGAATACCAAAAGTAGTGAATATTTTGTTAGAAGTGGTCCTCTCAGTTCTCTTGCTTCACATTAGAACTAGCATGACTTACTTAATTTTCTGTAATAAATGTTAATAATTCTACATAATTATCAAATGTTAAATACTAATACCAGGGTGACCGAGCTTTGCTCGGTTTTCACATTTATTTATAAATATACAGATAAAAAAAAACATTATTATTATTTATTTTTTTATATTTATTTTCATATATAAACATATTGATACTACGCCGTTTGCGTTTATCAACGGTTTCTGTTATTGGAATCACAATTATTTAATACTTCTTTCTATACAACGATTCTTGTATGGCGAGGATTTTCTGGTGGTAAAAGAACTTTTAAGCCACTTCGCCTTTTGACTCTGTAAAATGCTACATACAACATGCCGTGCATAAACACAGGAACTGATAAGCGAATTTCCACCACTTCAAATGTTTGACCTTGAGCCTTGTGAATAGTAATAGCAAAAGCTGCTCTGACGGGAAATTGATGCCTTTGCATAGTGTACCCAAGCTGACTTTTGCTGGAATCTATTGTAATCCTTGGAATATGAACTTCTCGGCCTGAATATTCACCCATGATAATCTTGGCTTTAGTAATGTTATTACATAATTCAGTCACGACCAATCTCGTTCCATTGCACAGCCCTTCAGAGACGTCCAAGTTTCGTAAAAGCATTATTATTGTATTTTTTTTAAGCTTTAATTCGTGTGGTGGTAAGTCAGCCATCTCAACAGAATTTACAAATTCAGAAGTGAATTGAAGAGCTCCTTCTGGTTGATCTTTAACAGAATCGTAGCTTTTATATACTTTATAATATTCTCCAGGAAGCTTTTTAATAATTTCGTCGTTAATTTTATTTACGTCTTTATTCAAAGGCGCTAATATAGCTCTGTCTTTCATATCTTCATATCTGTTGTTTGCCAAACAATCACCAAATACTTCATCAATAAGATTCCCGTTAGACAGAATATGACTACCACTTACCTCAGAGAATGAGCCTCCAGGTGGTCTAGTGGCTAACGCGGGCGATTGATGCGCTCGTGGTCCCGGGTTCAATTCCCGGCGGAGTTTCCGTACGGCGTGCACTCAGCGTCGTGAGGCAAACTGAGTAGGCGCTGAGATAACAGCGCCGCCTCTTGGCTGTGAATACCGCAACTAGCGGCTGGTGGCGCGTAGTACTAGCCATACACCGTCACACTAACACAAAAGCCGCGCGGTACGCCTTGGTCCTTAACGGACTGTTGAGCGGAGGTTTATTTATTTACCTCAGAGAATGCAAAAAACACAACAGCGTATAGAGAACACTTAATAGTTTAGATTATGTATATACCTCAGAGAATGCAAAAAACACAACAGCGTATACAGAACACTTAATAGTTTAGATTATGTATATCAGATAGATTGTACAAAAATCGTTGCGCACAAACCCACAATTGTATGTCTCAACTCTTAGTTTGTTTATTTACAGCCATAGCAACATCTGTTTATATTATTTATAAACATCGATACTGCGCCGTTTAGGTCGTAGGTTAAAGACCTATAAAGACCCTACGGTATTGTTAGAGCCGTTTCAAGGACATACATACATTAGATTGTATGTCTCAACTCTTAGTTTGTTTATTTACAGTCATAACAGCTATTTATATTTATTTATAAACATCGATACTGGGATTGTATGTCTCAACTCTTAGTTTGTTTGTTTACATTCATTGCAACAGCTATTTTATATTATTTATAAACATCAATAAGATCTATTCTTTATGAACAGAATTAAAATTAACGTTTTAATTTCAAATAAAAAATATTTTTTTAAAATATTTGTTGCTGGGTGACAGAGTTATAACAATAGCAATTGTTGTGTGAATATTTAAACCTACATGAATTAAAATGTATACTTAAAAAGACCCTACGGTTTAGGCCTTAGGCGATTTTTGCGGAAAATGAGACCTAGCCCAATCGATTTTTAGTGTCCAAATACGCTTAAGTACCAAATTTCGAGAAAATCGTTAGAGCCGTTTCCGAGAAAATAAGGACATACATACAAAGATTGCTCGCTTAATAGTATAAGATTATGTTTCCAAATTAACTATTCACCAAACATGCATAATGATTACCTTTATTTAAACCAATTGTTGACAGGTACATGGAAATTGAAAGGGTGACAACGATGACTCGATGTTTCAAAATATCTTCTAAACTGGGTATCTTAAAAGTCCGCATGCCCCCAACAACTTCAGTTAAACAGTACTATAAAACATAACAACAATAAACATATACATTAAAACTATTATTTTAAAGCATTAAAGACAGCTTTACAAACAACTATTCATCATATGATTAGTAAAAATTATTTATTACAACAATGGGTATAACAACAATTTAGCTATAATGACATTATTTGTGGTTTATGGGCAAGAACATATGAAACTTCATACTTTTAGTCCACATATAAATAAATATTATCATTCTACATGACGTATTGGCTATAATGACAAAATCAACTGTAGCAACAATATAAACAATATACAGCACACAGCAAAAATCTCTCATTAATAACAATGTCAAAACATACAGCATTGCTCAGCCACTTTTATAAGCTTCTCTAGCTACAGTTCATTAATATTCATGTTGCGCGTGCGCGCGCACACACACACACACACACACACACAGACACACACACACACACACAATTAAAGTTCAGAATAAAATTTTACTGGCAAACAACACATTATCTTCAACCAATGAACCAAAGCATTACAAAAGCTTTTAAGTTAATTATTGTAAAAAGCTTATGCAGTTGCTTGTGGTTAAAAAAACAATGTCATATCAGTACATCAATTGGCCACGTCAGTGATGATACCTGATGATGTTACTTGGATTAAGAACGCATGTTATGAACTGTTAGTCAATGCTTTTGAAGATAATGACAGTGGATCTGATCTTACTATACTTTGTAAGACTGGCAGATCAAAGAGACTGAACGTGTCTGTGGAGATAAAAGCTGGAATAGGATTGTTGCTTGATTAAATCCACATCATACAAGTGATGATAAAGGAAGTGAGAATTAAGAAATATGTCAAGGACAACATTAAACCGATCAACCTGACAGATGTGCTTCCTAGTATCACTAAACAGAAAGCTCTGACCAGGAAACTTGGTAATATAACTCTAGTGAATCTACTTGCCAAAGTCAAAATGTAATATGAAACTTTGATTGTACATAAACATATAAACAGGACGTACAAGTGCCCATAGGCTATTAGAAGTATTCAAAACCATTCATTGAGATGTAGTACATGTAAGTTCTCCAATATTGTACTGTATTATGTAACATACTATATGTTACTGCAAACTCAAAAAAGGGAATGCTCCTTCATTTTACTGTCTAGAAAATTCCTAAACATTCCACAAATACAGAAAACTGTACCAAACTCTGGGTACTATAATTACTTTAATACTTTAAGCTTGTTCAGCAGCTCATCCCTTGAAATGACTATTTTCAAGTGTAATTACGAGTAGTCAGTTTAAAGACATTTCATCTGTATTTGGCAGAGGAAATTAGGGAAGTTGCAAAACACTATAAAAACAGGGTATATACAATTGATTTCACCTCTTCTGTTCACATGATGTACCAAGGAATGTACACAAGGAATGAGGGGCTATATAAGCAATAGCACTATAACCTGTGTTTCTGTGTGGGACACTGATGTGGAAGCTCCCACACAAACAACCTGCATCCTGGGGACATAGTTGGTAAGATGAGTTTATATAAGCCTCTTATTGACAGTAAATCATTTCTTCTTCAGTCAATATCCACAATATTTAACTATAAATTAGAAGATTTATTAGTGTATTTAAACATGTGTGTTTATAGAGTAGAGTTTGTGTACTTTTCAAACAATAAAATTGATTTAATTACAGAGTTAAATTAAAATTAGTAATACAGTAGATACGAAAAGAATACTGCAGTGCTTTTATGACAAAGACTGTGTATACAGAAACATTTTTAAGCAAAGGAACAGTTCAAATGTTATTTGATTTATTAAATTTTATTATATTTAATTTTTGTAATGAATTTACCTCAAGACATTTCTTTCTTTATTAGGATCATGTTTTGGGTACTATTTTGTACACATCCTCAGCCTTCCAGATTTCGTGTCTGGTGAAGTACATGCAGTGGCGGCCCGAGGGCCACTGTTGTTTTATTTAACAACAATAAAAAATGGGCCACATTCACATACATAAATAATAAAATGACAAAGCTAACAAAACTGTTTAAGAACACAGAAATAGCATACAAAACTAACAAAAATAATCTACAAAAACTAAATAACCCACACAACAAAGATAATACAACAACCAATGGTATATACAAAATTGAATGCCAAGATTGCAATAAATGTTACATAGGACAAACAAAAAAACAACTGAAAAAACGTTATTTTGAACACTTAACGCATACAAAAAACCAGAAATATACAAATCTAATTTGGCCACACATACAATAAACACTGGACATGAATTCCCAAACATAACCAACATGACACTAATAAAACACATACCACACAAAGGCACCATAATGAACATTTGGGAAAATTTACAAATATACAAACATAAAACACAAAACAAACTAATACCTGAACAAATACAAATCAATACAAAACATGATACAATTTTCAAAGCACTCAACATCGAAAATACACAAAATACTAATACATACACCACAATCACACACAATAAAACCACTTTAAAGTGTCAGAAGCCAACAGGAGACCACAATAACGGCCAACCAACACACATGTACTTCACCAGACACAAAATCCGGAAGGCTGAGGATGTGTTCAAAATAGTGCCCGAAACATGTTCCTAATAAGAAAAGAAACATCTTGAGGTAAATTCATTACAAAAATTAAATATAATATATACATCAAGAAACGGACTGTAACAAAAAGTGTTTGAATTAAATTTTATATATGATCATGACAAACACATTTTATAAGCAATGAAAAAATACAAGACCAGACAAAAATTTCTGTAACTAACAGAATATAAAACTACAGCCTGAAAAAATATTTGACTATTGTCTCCTTCTCAGTTATTTCTTCACCACAATATTTCTCCATTTCTGTAGACAAAATAAATCTGCTGGAGTTGCCTCCTTCCACTGACTAATAATTTCCAAAACTACCACTATCAGCTAAAAACCTGAGTACAATGTGATGGGTGCTGCCACCAATTGATTCTTCTTCCATAAACTCATCAACCACCCACAGCCACAATACCCTATTGGCCAGTATATATGACAGCCTCACATATAAGATGACCCTACATTTTTGAAGGCATTTTACAGGAAAAAAGGGCCTGCATATAAAACGGCACTGGATTTTTTGAGGAGCTACATGCTGTCACTCCATCTCTTCCTAAGCCAACCAATGCTCCTCTTCGTATTTCGTTGGCTACTCTTGCCTTTTTCACTAGCCTTGTGTGATCAATTCTTGATATGTGTTCATTCCATATCCTTCATATTTCTGCAATCCAACAATTAATATCTGTTATATTACACGTGAGAAAAATAATTAAATGGATATTTATGGATATGAAAAAAATATAGCTATTTTATATTAACAGCAGCATTATAAGTGATGAAGTTCCTTTTATTTTTAGTCCCAATCATCACCCTCTTCTTCTTCTTCTTCTTCTTCTTCTTCAGTACTGGTACTGGAGTCTTTCTATAAAATGGCATCCTCACTCCCATCCACGTCATTAAAAACACATTTTTTTAAACCTCTTCACAATGGATTTACTATTGATGTTACCCTAGGCTGTGATTATCTACTGCACCAGTACCTGTATGCACTGGCACTCTTAAAACTTTTCATTTTTTACAAAAATTGTAAATAAAATTCAGAAATGTCAAACTTTTTTAGCAGCCTGCATATTATTTTTTTATTTCACCTCATGTGTTACTCTTAATCTGAAATTCATACCATCGCTTCTTCTACCTCCCATGTTTATGACATAGAAGCCACCCTCTGTACAACACTATCCTTACTTGGGAACAGCCATTACTGTTTTAATGTCAGTGACTGCAGACAACAGTATGGTACTTGAATACTGTAATTAACGCACACATGTACGAATACAGTAATGAACACTCAAATGGACAAATGTATTAACAGCACATCATGGACATGTGTAATAATAGAACAGCAAACACGTCAAACTCACACACCTATTAATATAAAAACACTCAACACACATGAATATTTGCTTTGTTGACTTAAACCTTAAAGTGCATGGCTGTTTTAATGTATGTGACACAATATGGTACTTGAGTGCAGTGGTGGTGAAAATTTGTTTGAGTGTCTGCTTCATTGTCTTGCCCTTAAGCTCATTATAACTGCCCATGTTGATCCATGCTACGAACATGGCAAGCCTGTGCCGCTGGCGAATGGTACAAAATATGGTAGACTTTTGCAGGCACAAACACAAAATTTGTAAATGTTAGGTTGTGCATTTTAGATGGGTACAGTCTTTAGAAGGGCATTTTAAGGAAAAAATCGTAGTCTTAGATTCGGGCCAATATAGTACACAGTATATCATTATCTCTTCATCTTCATCATTTTGGTAGTCACTTTCTAACTTTCTCGTAAATGGATCCCTATTTTTTTAACAAAAACAAACTCATTGTTCTCACTTTTCATATCCCAAATCAACATGATTGTGTTAGACGCTTGTGTTTCAGAAGGTGCTCATGATTGTGATTACAATGTCAACCAATATATACACTCGATTTATACAATCAATTTTTTCTAGTTTTTATTTATTATATAAAGGATCAAACTGGATAATATACAGAGGTGCACAATTGGTGACCAGAGGGTTATGAGTATACTGTATTAAATTTTTCTGTTGTTTGTACACTGCAGACCTTTCTTAACAAAGAATCCATCACAGCATGATGTTTGGTTTTGTCCATTTCAAAACATATGTGGCACATAAATTTCAAAGAGCTGGTAAACAATGAATAAACAGATGGTGTGATTAAACCCTCGGCTCTTTCGGTTGCGGGATTCTCGTTCTTTCCACCCCAACGTTGCCGGCGTCAATTTGTGATTAAACGAGTACGAGCGTCTCGTTATTTTCACACAATGTAAGCCTATTCGTTGCTATGAACGGGTATGCTCCCCTGTCTCTACTCTCTTAGGTCGTTTAATTTACTTCAATTATTTAAATATCTGAGATATTTGGAGTGGTGGAATATAGTAATTTAATTAACTAATATTAGCTTATCTCTCTAATAAACTTATCAGTGTTAGTGTACTTGAAACTTAAATAATTAATGTGCTATTCTATAATTTCGTTCAACCCTATTATACCTTGAAGAGAATTATGTAAAATTTTGTATTTTAATGCTATTCTCTTTGGTGTCGGAGAATTCCGCTATAAGCGCTGTAGTACCGGGGCAACGAAACTTAGAGGTTAATTCACTGTTTACGTTAACCAATTATTCTATACTTAGTCAGTTACTTTTTTATTCCCAACTCATTAAATAATACTCCAAATGACAAGATTTTGCAACTACACAAAGGTTCTTTATTTGTTTACTTCTTCAACATTGAATAAGATATGTTCCAACTGGCATACACAAAGGCTATAGATTGCGTGAATCGATTATTGATCAGTCCGATACTTTATTTAGATTCGGTTATATAATGTTTTTTAGTTTGTAATTAACTTAATTCAGGGTGTGAAGGTTCTTGTAACTGTGGGGAAGATTAAAAATACATGGATAAGAATGCAAGATTTACAAATTTGAAGTGTTGTGTAGTTAATATGACTTATACAATAATAATTTACCAGACTAGAACGAAGCGAATCGTGTGGGCTGTTGGTTGATAACTTCACTGTTCTGAATGACTATGTTGTACGATTTTCTTTCTTCGGATGTTAATAAAATGGAATTCTTGTCCTGTTCACCTCGGAAATACAGCTCCCTGGATTGATTTACTGCCGGACTGGTTTCTTCTGTAATTTCTGGATCCAAATACGTTCTTCTCTCATTTGAAGTAATTGGTGATGTTCCGTGTATTTAAAAGGTTATGAGTTCCAGTGTAGTGTATATTATTGGTTGTGATACAGTTAACTCTTTATATTGGGTTTAATATATCATCAATTCCTTTCGGATATGGGACAATTCAAGTCCTTCCTTGTAGAACCCAGTTATTTATTTTTTTATTGTGATGTTATACGATGATCTCGTTTGATTAAACTATACTGGCATAAGTCAATAATATTATCTTTAGTATTTTGGTGTATTATAATTGTGTCATAATATTTCAGAATATTCTAATTACATTTAACATTTCTTGGGTTTTTTAATCTCATCACATTCAGATCATCAAAAGCAATAATTGAAAATCAACAACTTCTTCATTTCCTGTAGTCCATAGCAACCCATTATTTTTCTTCCTTCTCCATGTTTTGTATATAGTGTTTATTTCATATATTTTTTGACTATTCCTTATTAATTTGCTATCATATCGGAATATAACTTTACCGATAGTTGGTTTATCATTTTCTACATATATTCTGCTGGTTTTTTGATATAAGCCTGTTTCTTTTATATTTACTACTTTTTTCGCTATCAAACGTTATCAATCGATATCATGGCATTGTGGCATTATCATAATTTGTATAAATTGAGATGGTTTATTATATATCATTACTAATTTAATGTTTTTTCCTAGCTCTTCGAACCGTATTCATTAATTATTATTAACTTATGTACCTAACCTTTATGTTATGAGTGGTTATATAGTGTTATTGGCTGTTAGGCCTTTTATTGTATACGGACCTACCTTTGTTTATAACTGGTGAACAACTATAGCCCTTTTACATAAATTCATACATATAATCAAACCTTAACTATTAACATTTACATAAACAATTATTCTTTTCATATCTAATGACAATTTTATCTTGATCTATGGATCACATAAAGAAAATTGAAATCTATTAACGCTAACTAGCTGCTTCCCACATCATTCTACAACAGTAATTGAATAATACATTTTGTTTCATTACCTTCCATTAACTCAACAAGTAATTGGTATAACATATATGAACTTTATCATAACATTCGTTGTCACAAAATAATATCATTTAATTCAAAATCCTTACTTGCTATTGCTATAAGGTAAATTATTGTTTCATTTTTGTTTACTTTCATGGTCATTTACTTTGACAATTTCTGTACTATTCTACTTCTTACACTTCTCATCAGTATCATATTGATTTACTTTTCACTGAACATAGATCATTAACTATTGTCTAATTTACAGGTTTGTTTATTCTCGTTATTTCTACCTTGCAACCGTATTTATATTTATCTATAATTATAAATGTAATTATTAGACTTTTGTTTTATCATGGGGTTAGATATTGACTTGCTTATTATTTTGTTAATATAATATTTATGTAACATGGATGACAGCATTTCTGTTGCATTACAATGGATACATTTGGAAATTAACAGGTATTTACTCTAAATGTGAACATTACAACACACTAAAAAAGTTTAGTTCTACTGCTAAGCTATAGATGTTGCTCCACTAACTTTTCAACTAACCCTTTAGCACAGTTTTTGGGTGGAACAGCCACAACATGCAGAATATATTCTAATAAAAAAATTAATTGTAATTACTTTTTCATGGTTATGTTATCATTCTTCTACTGTATGTTTCTGTGTTATGTGTTACTGACTTCAACACAACTATTGTATCTATTATGTACCACCATCGAATACACATACTGTACTTATCTGAAGACTTGTTTCCTTCATACTCATATACACTGACAACAATATACTTGTATATTCTGAATCAGTGGTCAAGTTCATTTACTGTTCAGTGAGTACTGGATGCCACTGATATCATGTCTCACATGTTTCAGCAGTTACTACACACAATACTTTTCAGTTAACCTGAACATGGTGTAACTGCTGAGTGTATTACAGAATGCTAATAGCATATGACTTATTTTGGAATATTACTGTTATTATTATTATTAAACATTTTTTGCCATAAAAAGTTATGCGTAGAGATTCTTACGCAAGTGGCATGTGTACTGGAAGTAGTTAATCTGTTATTCTGATTAGTTTTTTTTCAGTATGGTAAGGACTCTTTAGACGTTTGAATTTTAAATGCAGTTAATATCTTCTAATGCAGACACAACTGTATACCACAGTATACAATTCAACTCTATTCTTCTATCTGTATGGCCATATACAGTAACCAGTTTTCTTCAGTTGAACACACTTACCTTCTGAACTATTGTATTAACTGTAGCTACCCATCTTTTGTGATAGTATATTCGTAATGGCCTAGCTTCTTCACGACCTGCTTCTACATATGGGTGTAAATAGTCTTTTATATAAAGGTCAGCTGCTGAGTTGGAATGTGTGCACACTAAGACACGAGTGCCTGGCTGTAACAGCACTTCTTTTATTGCCTGTGCTAAAGTATATGTTTTTCCAGTTCCAAATGGACCTGAAATGAGGAAAAATACAATTACAAAATTAATTTTTGGCGCACGCACACACAAACACACACACACACACACACACAATAATGTGGAAAATCAGAAAGAATACAAAGCTTGGTATAACAACATCTCTGTTTTTTCTGAGTGATGCAGTTACACTAGTAACTTTGAACCTTGAAATCATTATATACAATAAAGTAAGTTCTTGAAAAAATGGTTTATTAAGTTAGTTAAGTATATAAAAAGCATGTGGTCTCTCTCTCTCTCTCTCTCTCTCTCTCTCTCTCTCTCTCTCTCTCTCTCTCTCTCTCTCTCTCTCTCTCTCTCACACACACACACACACACACACACACACACACACACACACACACACACAATGCATATTATTGAAAACTATTCTATGGATCTTCTAATAGTTCTGAGTTATTGGTGACTAAAACTAAAAAAAATTAAATTAAAAAAGTTAGAAACAGCATACACCGCAGCAGAAGAAAAGTCTACAGAAAAGTCACCTAAAATTCCTAAAAGGAAAGAGAGATGTAGGTAGGCCAAAAAAAAAGTTTCATTTACAAGGATTGAACAGCAAATTGCCTTATTATTTAAAGGAGATGACAATAAAATGTCATAATACAAAATTGTCTAACTATATTGCTGTTTGATCATAATGCTGGCTATCAAGATTATTGATTACTGATTTTTGGTATTGCAGAAAGCAAGTTTATTTATAGTTCATGACAGCATTAAGTTCTCAATGATGGTTTGAGAAAGTGGCATTGAAGGTTAAAGTGCTTGCAAAGTTGAATACAAAATAATTATACTAGTGTTATCTCTTGGAGCACCAAAACCAAAGCTGGTAGAATGGTTAACCTCAACAATAAACTGACCTCAACTGGCAAAGCTAACTCTTATCCCTTCTGTGGAAAGAATTATTTATGTCCTTTATGGAACCTGGAAAAAATGAGGCCCTCTTCATAGCTGACTGTCCAATACTTCCAAATTTTAGAAAATTGTGGTTTGGAAAAGGAGTTCTAAGCAGAATCGTTTTAAAATTATTTAAATTGGAGCAACTGGCAAATTTCGTGGAACATTTAAAAACAACTTAGAGAAAATATGGGAACTAACAAAAATCTAATTTAATTAGATAAATTAGCTTTGACATTCATCTTATCTAAATGATCATGCAAAACTGGCTACTGGGTAAGTAGGAAGGAGACTTCAAGTGACAGTATGCAATAAGGAGGCACAGACTCGCAACTATAATTAGTTGCTTTTAATTTTTTTAATTGTTATTATTTACTTATAATTAAAATTTATTTCAGTTTCCATTTTTGTGGAAAGTGGATTGTATGTATATGTTAACTGGTGTACTGTGGCAGTACAAAAACGAAACACCCAAGGTCGCCACCCATACTTGATAGACAGTGTGTGGAAGCTGTATCACATTCCCAACATTATCAGGTATCACATTCACTTTCCCGTATAATATTGTTTTACATATAAAAGTATTGCTTTAAAAGATTAACAATTTTTACCTACTCTCATAACTTCAAATAACAAATGAACCTACAAATTTTCTTTACTCGAATCTATCACATACAAAAACTGTTCAAACCACAACAGTTACTAAACCAAAACAATTACAATAGTTACAAAAAAAATGCCTACAAACATTATGTTTCTTCATTTCCTATACACAAAACATTTTCCTTGCTGGACTAAAATAATAATTTTTTTTTATTTTAAATGAACACTTTTCTTATAAAACTAAAATAAAATCATACATTGTAGACACAGCTCATTTTGGGTCCAAAGTCCTCAGACCAGTTGCCATCACTTTATGGGCATAATTTTTTGTCCTCTATGCATTAATTCTCTCTCTCTCTCTCTCTCTCTCTCTCTCTCTCTCTCTCTCTCTCTCTCTCTCTCTCTCTCTCTCTCTCTCTCTCTCTCTCTCTCTCTCTCTCTCTCTCTCTCTCTCTCTCTCTCACACACACACACACACACACACACACACACACACACACACACAGTCCTGACTATCCAAGTCAATGTAGGCACCACATGTCACACTGCCTCATACTCATTTTCATTTTAACTTATCAGTATAACCATTGCGTGTCTCAGTAAATTTTTTGCCATCTTTTTACACCATTTATTAATATTTTCTTTTAATTCATTTATTATTATTTTCTTTCTTTCATACACACACGCTCACACCCTGGCGTTCTATGCCTTCATATTTTGTTACTTTTATTGGCGCAGGATTTCAAATTTACTGTGCCCTAGGGTCATGTATTCTTACAACCCCCCTCCCAATGAGAGGTTTTATGCGCGAAGACATAAAAACTGTCATTGTCCTATAAAAAACCTAGGTGAATTAGCAAGGATATAGCACCACAACCCCCCTCTCCCCTGTCCTTACCTGTGGGTACTTAACCCCCCTGATATGGTAACTGTGGTTGTACCTAAGTGACTTTACTGGACTTCCTTCTCAAGACCCCAACACCATAAAGCCACGAAGGCACGATATAACACTGTTCTGACAAGTCAGCACAGGCTCGCTTCCACAGCTTCCCAAAACCTACAACAATAGTGAACAAACTTTAACAAATGGTCTTTCATCTCTCCATATCCTTATACTAACTTGTCTCCCCTAGATGTGTTACTTTACTCTGGGTAAAGTGTTGGTTTACATTCTTACATTTTACTTCCATATTCCTTAAGGAAATGGAAGTATGGTGATGGCAAAAAAATCGTGTTTGAGATTATTCCAGATTCTGATTGTACTACACTCAAAACATGAAAAAAAGTCGTTTTCCGAAAAGTGTCTGTGTGTGTGTCTGTGTGTCTATCTGTCTATGTGTAGATTTTTTTCTATGGCAAACGATAACTGCCGCAAATTCAAACAGAATCAAATAATTTTTTGCATACAGCCCTGATTTGTAGAGTACTCACGACCTATTGTTTTTGGTGAAGATCGGTTGAGGGAAAGGGGTAGTTTACCTGCAACGGTTTTTTTTTTATCAAGGGAAATTTTTTTTTTGGCAAACGATAACAGCCGCAAATTCAAACAGAATCAAATAATGTTTCGCATACAGCCCTGAATTGTAGAGTTCTCAAGACCTATTGTTTTTGGTGAAGATCGGTTAAGGGAAAGGGGTAGTTTACCTGTAACGTTTTATGTTTTAACAAGGGTATTTCCTATGGCAAACGATAACAGCCGCAAATTCAAACAGAATCAAAAGATTATTTGCATACAGCCCTAAATTGTAGAGTTCTCAAGACCTATTGTTTTTGGTGAAGATTGGTTAAGGGAAAGGAGTAGTTTACCTGCAACGTTTTTTTAACAAGGGTATTTTCTATGGCAAACGATAACAGCCGTAAATGCAAACAGAATCAAATAATTTTTTGCATACAGCCCTGATTTGTAGAGTACTCAAAACCTATTGTTTTTGGTGAAGATCGATTGAGGGGAAGGGGTAGTTTACCTGCAACGTTTTTTATCAAGCGTATTTTCTATGGCAAACGATAACTGCCGCAAATTCACACAGAATCAAATAATTTTTTGCATACGTCAGTGAATTGTAGAGGACTCAAGGCCTTTTGATTTTGGTGAAGATCGGTTAAGGGGAAAGGGTAGTTTACCTGCAACCTTTTACATTTTTTCAAGAGTAAAGTATTTGAAAATTCATTTAAACTTTTTCAAACAATGGTAATTGTTGAAAATAAAATAATTTTGTTGCCAGGCAATAAAATTATATTTTTTTCATTTTAATGTAAATCATGTATAAGAGAAAATATATCGTGCTTGGCAGGCAAGCATATCTCAGTTATGTACTGTTTACGTTTCCATTTTATTATTATGACTACCGCAGTAAAAAGCCTGGAAGACACACACACACACACACACACACACACACACACACACACACACACACACACACACACACACACACACACACACACACACACACACACACACACACACACACACACACACACAATTCGCGTTATTTCTGGCCTCATTCATGTTTATTTTCTTACATTTGCACGCTTTTTAAATGGAAAGTGCTGAACCCATACCAACATAACGCATGCAAGCCGAAAAAGTGTCCAGAGTGGATAGCGATTTGCTTCCTGTGGATCGCTGGGCAGTGTAACTGCACGTGTTTACAGAGGAACGATTCATAGACAGACTTTTCGTCTTTAGGGAATGAACCCTCTGCAAGATGCTGAGGGTCCATGAGTGACTTCGGAGCGCTCCTTCTTTTCCGCGTGTTTGTTCTGTGAAACGTACATTGTAGATTCGCAGCTTTATTCTAAGCAACGCTCAATAGAAATGTTGAAAATTTTTGGGGTGTACCCTCATACACACTAAACCTGCTCTGATGTTTTAATTACGGACATCATAATATTAAAACTTTGGAAACTTGAGCACTACTTAATGGAGATCAATCATTAACTTATATAAGCCATTAATTTTATGCATATTTTTTATATATATGTGTACAACGTTATCGGCAACAAAGAAGTAGTTTTTGTTAAAATTCCTTCCCAAGATATTTGGCCGTAGTCCAATGTTTTCTACAAAACCAGACGTTTCGGCAATGCCATCGACTTCCATCATCAGTGAAAATCAGTGCGATAATGTGAGGTGGTATATGTTAGTGACCACAGTACTGTGGTTAAGGCTGAAGCAGTAAGTAGAAAGAAGTAGTTTCTATGGTAATATTTCATTTCGAAAATTATTTTAATTATAAATCTTAGAATATGGAAGTCATGTATGGTTCTCCATACCGATATTTATACTATAAATACAACATTACAATTCTAATTACTAGAAGCAAGCACAAACATATATACAACCAGATATCTTCATGTTATAATAACTCAAACTCATTGCCTGAACAAACTTATTAGAAACCAATTCTCATATTCGAATGTCCATTGTTTCAATAAAACATTTACCCCCCCCCCCCCAACATCACCAAAGATCAGTCTTACATGATGTTTATATAATTCAGTATAGTCTATTCCCCACATCTTACATTTGTGAGTACAATAATCATCAAACATATGATCATTACAATTTAACAACATATTATTACAATGATGTCGAAACATATGGTCCCTACCTATATAAATTTCTACAGTGGTGTACCTAAGGATCCGAGAGCAAAGAGGGGAGTATTGGTGCTTATAAATAACAAACTGAAGAGATATGTAACAAACTGGGAACCCAATGATGAAAACCTGATAAAACTTAATAACCTGTATGGATACAAAAGTACAATAATAGGTTATATGCAATTAGTGAAGATGAAATGTTGGATACTAAAGATGTCTTTTTTCTGTAAACTAAGTGTGGATATGGAAATAATAGAGGAACATGGAAGCACAAGAGAAGTTATCAAAGCTGGAGATTTTAATTGTAGAACTGAGAAACAAACAGACAGTCAAATCATAGGACGTTCTGGAGAAGATGTTATAAATGACAATGGAAACAGATTGGTTGACATTTGTGAATAACATTCCTTAAGAATCTTAAATGGCTTTTATCAACATAAAGAAATACAGAAATACATTGCATCAGGACACATTACAGCTGAAGTCAATTATAGACTACATAATAGTTCGGCAGCAAACAAAGTTAAAGGTACAAGATGTCAGATCATACAGAGGAGTAATGCTCAATGATAATTTTCTGGTGAACTCAAAAATTATGTTTCTTTTTAGAGCAGCAGTTACTAAAGTAAAACCAATTAATGATGGGGATATTACCCAAGCTAAAATAAAAACACACTGAAGTATAATTTCAACAGTTTGGAAAATGAAAGTACCGTATATTTATATAGAAAGAGACTGGATGAAAAATTAAATGAAGCTGATCTCAATGGTACACAATATTCAACAGAAAATTAATACCAATATCTATTGAACAAGGTATATGAGGCAGCTAAAGAAGCATTAGGAGAGGAAAGTAAATGTCATAGAAAAATATTACCTATTTTATTCTTGGAATGAAAAAATAGAAAACGATGTGCAAAGAATCAAAGATGTATACCTGAATTATTATCTTTTATAATAATAAAAGATATTCAAGACAAAGTGGAACTTAGAAGACGGCAGGCTAAAATTAGGAAGAAGGTGACAGAAGCAAAAAATAAAATCTGGGAACAATCATGCCAAAAGGTAGAAAAGTTCACTGGAGGAAAAATAAATACAGAATCCAGGAAAATATTTTACAATTTAAGAAGCTCTATGAAAATTCAGTGATTTAGGTACATCTCAGTACAGTCTTGAGAAGATTATTTAAAACAGCTATTGGTAGAGAGTAGAGAAGAATATTTGAAAGACAGTGAAGGGAATTTAGAAGAAATATCAGACGATTATATTCGCTTGGATATAAATATTATAAAAGAAGCTGTAAAATCTCTAAAGAATAGAAGAGCAGCTGGAATTGGACATGTCCCTGCAGAGTTATTGAACAATGGTACAAATAAATTATATGAATTATTAAGAAATCTTCTTGAAAAATGTCTGAATGGAGAAGAGGTACCATCAGACTGGAAGGTGGGATACATTTAAACATTTTTTAGAAGCTGAATATGATGAAATGGAGGCTGAAGAACAAGCAGGTTTCAGAGTCGGTAGATCAACTACGAGGGGGGACCCAAAAGTAACGAGAATTTTTCTCTGGCAGTTGGTAGAACGCTAGTTCCGACTTCTCCCGCTAGGTGCCTTCACTAGACACCATTTTGTATCAGTTGCCCTAGCGGCATTGTTGTGGAAACATTAGCACGGTCAGTGTGACTATTTTTTGTAAGCGCTGTTTCACGTTTTCGGCGATTTGTCAATGGTAGACATTAAATACCAACGTGCTAACATCAGGTTCTGTTTCCTGTTAGGGAAATCAGCAGCAGAAACTGTCGCAATGCTTCGGACGGCTTATGGGGAGGAAGCTTTGAGCCAGGCAAGGATTTTGAGCCAACAAGAAAGCACATGCGGAACGAATTTTGCTGCAACACGTTTCATCTTCAGATCTTCAGTCAAAATTCGTTGGCATGAACTCCAGGATATTCCAGTCATTTCCTCCAATTCATCGATTGTTCTACGACGATCAAACATGATTGCAACACAGATTTTTTCAATGTTTTCGTCCATTTTGGAAGTCGAGGGACGTCCCGGTCGTGGTTCGTCTTCAATTGACATTTGACCACTTTTAAAACGAGAAACCACCCGTAAATTCTCGTTACTTTTGGGTCCCCCCTCGTATAGATCATATTTTCTCCTTACTTGAAAAGAAAACAGTTTGATCACAACCTCTTCACTTGTTTTTATTGACACTGAAAAAGCTTGACAATATACCATCTGTGGACAGCTTTAAGATCAATTAGTATCAAGCCCATTATCATAAAGGCAACACAAATGTATATATACTCTTCAATGTCGAGAATAAAAATAGGAAAGAATTAGTCACCAGGGTTTCAAGTGGCCAAAGGTTTACATCAGGGATGTGTCTATCACCCATACTTTTCAAAATTTATATGCAGAAAGCAATAGAGACTTGGGAAAAATGTGCAGGAACATGGAAATTCCACTTGATGGTGATACAGTTTATTCGTTACTGTTTGCTGATGACCAATTTTATTTTTGGTTCAAGATTTTGAAGACATAGAGTACATGACTAGAAAATTGATACAGGAATATCAGAAATGGGGACTTAAGGTAAATATGAATAAATCAAAATATATGGCAATGGGGACTAAAGGTAAATATATGAATAAAACAAAATGTATGGCAATAGGTGACTTAAGAAAGACTTGATATTGGATGAAGACATGGGGAAGATTTCATAAACAGAGGAATACAAGTATTTAGGGGTGAAAATTATGGCCAATGGGAAGCAAGACAAAGAAATACAATCCAGAATTAATTTGGGAAAGATGGCTACATCTATATAAAATGGAATCCTGTGGGATAAGCAAATTACAGCAGAAACTAAAACCAAAATATTTAAAACCATTGTTAGAGTCTCATGACTTACAGCTCAGAAGTATGGACTTTTGGAGACATTTGGCAAGAGTATCCAGACATGAGAAAATAAATATCGGTATGGAGAACCATACATGACTTCCATATTCTAAGACTTATAATCTGAAATATGCTTGCCTGCCAAGCACGATATATTTTCTAATATATACATGATTTACATTAAAATGAAAAAATTATAATTTTATTGCCTGGCAAGAAAATTATTTTATTTTTAACAATTACCATTGTTTCAAAAAGTTTAAATAAATTTTCAAGTACTTTACTCTTGTTAAAACGTAAAAGGTTGCAGGTAAACTACCCCTTCCCCTTAACCGATCTTCACCAAAATCGAAAGTCCTTGAGTCCTCTACAATTCAGGGACGTATGCAAAAAATTATTTGATTCTGTTTGAATTTGCGGCTGTTATCGTTTGCCATAGAAAATACGCTTGATAAAAAACGTTGCAGGTAAACTACCCCTTTCCCTTAACCGATCTTCACCAAAAACAATAGGTCTTGAGTACTCTACAAATCAGGGCTGTATGCAAAAAATTATTTGATTCTGTTTGAATTTGCGGCTGTTATCGTTTGCCATAGAAAATACCCTTGTTAAAAAAACGTTGCTGGTAAACTACCCCTTTCCCTCAACCGATCTTCACCAAAAACAATAGGTCGCGAGTACTCTACAAATCAGGGCTGTATGCAAAAAATTATTTGATTCTGTTTGAATTTGCGGCTGTTATCGTTTGCCATAGAAAAAAAATCTATAGACACACAGACAGACAGACAGACACACAGACACTTTTCGGAAAACGACTTTTTTTCATGTTTTGAGTGTAGTAGAATCAGAATCTGCAATAATCTCGAACACGATTTTTTTTGCCATCACCATACTTCCATTCCTTAAGGAATATCGGTATGGAGAACCATACATGACTTCCATATTCTAAGATTTATATTTAAAATCATTTTCAGCCAAACAACCAGGCTGTGTCTTACCTGCCTTTTTATTGCTGTATTAAATGAAAAATATTATATTACATTAAAATGAAAAAATTATAATTTTATTGCCTGGCAACAAAATTATTTTATTTTTAACAATTACCATTGTTTCAAAAAGTTTAAATAAATTTCCAAGTACTTTACTCTTGTTAAAACGTAAAAGGTTGCAGGTAAACTACCCCTTCCCCTTAACCGATCTTCACCAAAATCGAAAGTCATTGAGACCTCTACAATTCAGGGACGTATGCAAAAAATTATTTCATTCTGTTTGAATTTGCGGCTGTTATCGTTTGCCATAGAAAATACGCTTGATAAAAAAACGTTGCAGGTAAACTACCCCTTCCCCTTAACCGATATTCACCAAAAACAATAGGTCTTGAGTACTCTACAAATCAGGGCTGTATGCAAAACATTATTTGATTCTGTTTGAATTTGCGGCTGTTATCGTTTGCCATAGAAAATACCCTTGTTAAAAAAACGTTGCAGGTAAACTACCCCTTTCCCTCAACCGATCTTCACCAAAAACAATAGGTCTTGAGAAATCTACAATTCAGGGCTGTATGCGAAACATTATTTGATTCTGTTTGAATTTGCGGCTGTTATCGTTTGCCAAAAAAAAAAATTTCCCTTGATAAAAAAAACCGTTGCAGGTAAACTACCCCTTCCCCTCAACCGATCTTCACCAAAAACAATAGGTCGCGAGTACTCTACAAATCAGGGCTGTATGCAAAAAATTATTTGATTCTGTTTGAATTTGCGGCAGTTGTCGTTTGCCATAGAAAATACGCATGATAAAAAACGTTGCTGGTAAACTACCCCTTCCCCTCAACCGATCTTCACCAAAAACAATAGGTCTTGAGTACTCTACAAATCAGGGCTGTATGCAGAAAATTATTTGATTCTGTTTGAATTTGCGGCTGTTATCGTTTGCCATAGAAAATACCCTTGTTAAAAAAACGTTGTAGGTAAACTACCCCTTTCCCTTAACCGATCTTCACCAAAAACAAAAGGTCTTGAGAACCCTACAATTTAGGGCTGTATGCAAATAATCTTTTCATTCTGTTTGAATTTGCGGCTGTTATCGTTTGCCATAGGAAATACCCTTGTTAAAACATAAAACGTTACAGGTAAACTACCCCTTTCCCTTAACCGATCTTCACCAAAAACAATAGGTCTTGAGAACTCTACAATTCAGGGCTGTATGCGAAACATTATTTGATTCTGTTTGAATTTGCGGCTGTTATCGTTTGCCAAACAAACAAAATTACCCTTGCTAAAAAAAAACCGTTGCAGGTAAACTACCCCTTTCCCTCAACCGATCTTCACCAAAAACAATAGGTCGCGAGAACTCTGCAAAACCGGGCTGTATGCAAAAAATTATTTGATTCTGTTTGAATTTGCGGCAGTTATCGTTTGCCATAGAAAAAAAATCTACAGACAGACAGACAGACAGACAGACAGACAGACACACAGACACTTTTCGGAAAACGACTTTTTTTCATGTTTTGAGTGTAGTAGAATCAGAATCTGCAATAATCTCGAACACGATTTTTTTTGCCATCACCATACTTCCATTCCTTAAGGAATATGGAAGTAAAAATGAAGTTATTACGGACAGAATGAATATGAAAAATTCAACTGTTAATTTTATTCAAACAAAAAAATTACAAGGGTATGGACACAAAAAAATGGCACAGGAGAGTTTGCCAAGGAGAGTTATGGAATGGACCCCACCAGGAAGAAAGAAAAGAGGAAGGCCACCTGTCACCTGGATAGAAGAAATTCCAACTATATTGAGGGAAAGAGAAATTGAAAAAGATCTTTGGATGGACAAACAGCAATGGAAGATGAGAATTCAATCAATTCTGTAATCTTTGGTTCTGGAAAATGTGTAAACATTGTACAGCCGGAATAATAATAATTATCACAATAACCACAAGCAATATTATTCGACAGTAAGCCATAAGAACCAGAATCATGCACCTTGTCAAAATTGTGAATGATTGGCTCACCCTTGAGATTGTTAGTCAATAACAGGTAAGTTGCAAGATTCTCATCATCATCATCAGCTACACCAGTTACATCAGTCTCATCATCACAAGGTGGATGGTTACTGTCATCACCATACTACTCCATTCTCTCAATATGTAAAATATTTACTAATTCCTCATAACCTATACTAACATCAAAATCAGTATTTCCACCTTTCTCCACCTCCCATCACAGTACCTATCCCACTTCTCCTGAACTACTTCCTTCCATGCACAGGGGACAAGAAACTCATTATTACACCTCCTGGCCATACCTGGTACAACACAAGTAACACTTCAGGACCCCTTGTCCTCAAAAACCTCATGTGGACCCTTTACTCCACTTAAATCACTGGGAAAATTTGCCCTTTGCCTCATACTATCACCTAACCTCACTCCAATCTCTCTAACATACTCATCTGCTTTCACCTCTACCTCACCACTAGTTTCCACTCGCACTGAAGTTCCGTCATCACTATTATTCAATACATTCTCTTCTAATACCACAGTTTCACTTAGATGATCATCAATATTATTCAACACCTTAACTTCATCCACAGAATCACCTACCTCATTATCTGTAACCTGGTCTATCTTATTACCTGTAGTCTGTTCAGATTTAATATTTATATTTTCCTCATATCTAGCTCCATTTCTCCTCAACTTCTCAGTCTGCTCCATAATAATATTATCTAACTTATTGTTGAGCTCTCCAATAGCCTTATTTAATTCATTCAATTGTTTGCTTGACTCATTTGTAACCCTCTTTATTTCACTGCTTAACCCATTCTCAACACCCTTCATGTCCTCTGGGTAGCACTTTGTTGTTCTAATAGCATCTGCAACAAGTTCATCACATCACTCAACTGATCTCTCTGCCTAGTAGCAACCAGAATAGAATGCTACTTATTCATCACTGCAGAATTGGTCAAACTGGTTTTCACTTCCTGTTCTGCCATTTTATTACCCCCTTTTACATTTAACATATACAACATAAATACCCTGGCATCCAAAGCCTTCATAATATATTTTGTTACATTTTGTTGGCACGGGATTTCAACTTTACTGTGCCCTAGGATCATGTAATGTTACAGTACATTCGAAATGGTGTTTTTTATTATATTGAATGACTGATCAATACTAAACAGATTGTGTCTGAACAGTAATTATTTAGATGGTGTGATGAGTTCTGTGATGTTCACTGTTTTATTATTCCATTAAACTAAAGTGTATGCACCTAAATGAACTGTTAAAATATATGCCATATGTATTTATTTTTTATTGTTTCTTCAATTTTATTTAAAATAGAATTTTTTAAAGAGACAAATTAAAAAAATGTTAAACCAAACACAATATCTGTTCAGTAAAATTATTTTCCAGGCTGTGGTCCTCTTTTTGTAGATCCAAACATTTTGATTGCAGCTGCAGCCGTCATCCTCAGTGGTCTTCTGTTCTGCTCCTTTGGTGACTAAATGACGTGACCCCAAACCGTCGCACTTATATAGCCGTCCGGGTGCAGGCTGCTATCTGATTGGTCAATCCTGTTGCTCGCCTGTGTCAACAATGGAATTAGATGTTATATCTGTGGTAGCGATCCAAGAACCTCTGAGTGCCAGATACCAGGCCTTATTCAGCCTCAAGCACTCTTCCTTCCTGTTGAGGCTGATCACTCGATCACTTCCCAGTGTAGCCGTGTGGGATAGTGCAATGTAGAGGATAAGATCTTTGTCTCCTCAAACTTCAGCACGTGGTTCTCATTGTAGAAGGTGCTCAACAAGCGCTGAATCCTCAGACTGTCTCTGTCTACAGGGCCTCCTGTGTTCAGCGATACGTGTCTTTGCTCTGTGCTTTGTCGTGCCAAGGTACACTTGTCCGCATGAACACGAGATACTGTATGCACCATCCGAAGCTAATGGATCTCTTGCATCCTTAGCTGACTTCAGATGTTGTTGGCTGCTCCATGTTTGCCTAAAGACGGTCTTCACACCATGTCTTCATAGTAACCTTCCTATCCGATCCATCATTTTGTTTATATATGGGAGAAAAGCCTCTCTGCTTCTATTTGTTCTTCAGCATTAATGGACCGGTGAGCTGTCCTCTGTCATATCCAACATGTGGAGTCAGCTAAGGATGTAGATCAACTGTCATGCTTGGGCTAAGGAACAAAGGTGAACGTGCGCACACACGCGCGCACGTGCATGTACACACACATGTGCAAGTGTGAATGCTTACACATGCACGCACGTGCAACACACAAACTCCCTCTCCACCATATAGCTCACCACAGCATGTGGTTTATAGATGGCTGATTTCTCTCTGGCAGTGGTGGAAAGTGAGCTGTACCATGGCCAGGGGGCACAACAGGCCTCAGTGCTAATGCTTGAAGGGTGAAGAAGATCAATGTTAATCAACATTACAGCCTTTACTGAGACTAGTCACATCAGATATTATGAAAATTATAAAACATCAAAACCACAATGTCAGCCAACTTTCAACTGTGTGAAATCATAAGCTCCATAAGAAAGACATCATGCAGTGTTAAATACATGTTAATTATATAAACATAACACAAATGTTACACTTATGTACAAATGTAACCTAAGTTACTTGGTTATTATTATGGCCATTCATGCATTTCAGCAAAGCCTCTGAAGCAAAGGTACAGGTTAGGTCACGCTTCAACTTGAACCGAACCTATGCTGTGAATGCAATGAATATAACAGTATATTTTACAAACTGTTAACAAGAAATTAATACATTTATAGTGGTATATAAAGAAAACTCAAGTATATAATAGATATTTACGATACAAGTGGGATAACAGCATTATTAATATACACGTTTGATAGTTTGGACGACGAGTGGTAGCACGAGTCGTCTAATCACACAAGTATATTAATAATGCATTATCACTCATGGGTCATACAATATTTTATCTACACCCGCTGAAAAATAAAAAATGTGAGAATCAGAAAATTTAAGCTATCTACGTAGCAGTTGAAATAATGTATTGTGACATATATGTTCCCATAGCAACCACGTTGTTATGATTAAAAATAGTTTGTTTTGCTGCAAATTAGTAATTTGTAAGTTGTTTTAAAATGAGTGAATCTGAAACTTTGCCTTCAGATATTGAAGAGGACGAATAAGTTCCAATCTTCTTCTACAGCAGGAATTTACTTAAATAACTCTAAAGAATGTGTTATTAATATCTACAATAAGTAGATAACATGTTTAGATTGTAATATTATGTTGTATTTTGTGTTATGTTTCAATAAATTTTAAAATATAAACGAGTGGGATAACATGCTATTACGTTACGGGTGTAGATAAAGTAACTTACCTATTATAAGAATGGGGGGAAGAGGAATGTTTATAGGTGTTGTGATGGCTACAACTGCTTCTTTTTGTTTGAGGTTTAATCTTGAATCCAGTGTTTCACTCCACTGCCTGTACATGAAAATGAATACATGTAAGGATTAAGTACCAAGTTACAGGAATTGTCTCAAACATTATTATTACATGTTTGCTACAACACAAAACAATTCTCTGATAACAACACATAGTTGATCTTGATTGCTGAAATGAAATACATAATATAAATGCATAGGATGTAGCAACCATTTCTTTCCTAACTTTAAATACTAACATTTTCCCATATTGGGTTAAGCAACATTACACTTGCGAACACAATTTGTTTTTTGTCAGCTATAACTCTTCAAGATCACTTATTTACCTTAATTATTGTAAAACAATTCTTTTTACTTTAATTATTACAAAAATGTTTCAACTTTGGATGAAGAAGATAAAACAGAAATATAGATTTATTTATGCATAATGGCATATTACTTTTTATGTAAGACATAGGTATTCAGATTGACTTAAAATACTTATAAAGCAATCCCTGCTCTTTTTTCATTACTTGATGCACACAAACAACATTGTTTGACATGAGAAATATTATGGACTTTGTACGTCTTCTTCATAAAACATTTTGGCTAAATGGGAAATTCTAACTATCCATTCTCTTTACACAAATGTAACACGTATTAGCCTCTTGGATTTATGGCAAAACATCAATCATGTTTGTGGTTTCTGCTTCACCTAAAACTATCTAAAAACCATATACGAAAATCAGTCAAGAACCCTCTGAGTGTGACAGACAAACTCCTAAAACTCCTTTGTGTGAAAGAGATCAACATCAATTATTAAGGCATAAAACACTAAATTTTTTTAACTATTATTGGTAGCATCAGAAAAACTGGTTATTATCTGCTTTATCAACATTTCATTATCCTACATTGTACTGCAGCCTTTCACACTTCCTTACAATTTTCTTTCCCACAGTAATTTTTCCAAAATCTCTGTACATTTGTTATTGAATTTTTTCATTTGCGGATCTGTTGCACATAAAGTTACTGACCAACAATTTATACTTGACTAACTTAAGACAGAACTGTATGACAGAAACTACAAACACAATCAACATCCAATAAATAATAGTTGCATTATCAATACGGAAAACGCATATACAGTCAGAGCCCAGAATGAAAGCCAGTGGCAACAATCACCCTGTATTGCAGCATATCAAAGATCAAATACAGGGGTGATAATATATTTTTGGTTATTTGCTCTAGTCGGCTGTAGAACCAGCAATGCTATCTCATCAAAGTTACACTGGGTAATGTAGAGTTAGTAACAGTTGGATACTGCCCCTCAACGTTTCCTGACATGCAAAGAAGAAGAAGTTTCCTTAAAATGATAACCATCTGGAACATAGTCAACAACTTCTTCCCTCTGGATCAGGATTTTTATCCCATTCTGCTTATATTTATAACGAACGTTTGACTGATAGAATAGATGAAAAAAGGTAACTGATCTAGCCTTATAGACTCTTCTTACCTACCTGCAATATCAATGGACACACACACACACACACACACACACACACACACACATTCATCCATTTATATGAATAAAGTCATCTAACGTGTTGCATAGCTGTAGACTATATGAATGCAAATGATGCAAAAACAGCAAGTCACTCTACACAGCATATTGTAATTTCAATAAGAATACTTTAAATCCATAAAAAAAAAATGTTAAAACACAATTTTCTTTTATACTAACAATAACAAAATATTTGTTATTCTTTTAGTATATCTGACTCTGAAGATTATAAGTATGCATTGAAGAAACACTTCTTTTAATCAGAAATCTTGTAGGAACTGTCACACTGACTACACATTTCTAGACATAATGAATTATCAGTTTGTAACAACTATTAATAATTTGCACACACAACTTATCTCATGATATCACTTGTACATATCTACAAAATCTGCCTCACACATGAAAAACTATTACCTTTGAGGTGTCCATGGTATACTAGGTTCTAGATACGTTTCTGGAAAAATTACTTTAAAGTCTGCTATTTTATCTATGGCATGATGCCACTCACAATACGGAACTCTATTCAGTTGGAATTGTACATCCATGGTAAATTCTGTGTCCTCCTGTAACATACAAATTAACTGAAGTTATACAAGGGCAGTTCAAAAAGCTCTCGGCCTGCTATAGAGACAATGCCAGGAGTATCAAATGGCTATGATTGTTCACAAATTCTATTTGTTAGATAGCACACCATAACTAAAAACATCTATATTTTCGAGTTTGATTATTGTGATCAAATAAGGTAAACAAGCTTGATGTTTTTTAAAAAAAATGTATAAAATTGAAAGATGTGCAATGATAAAATACTTTGTTAAACAAGGTGTGTTGCCAACAGAAAAAAAAACAGTTGCATTCCACTCGCCATTGTTTTCACCAGTGAAGAAATGGGCTGATGAATTCAAATACAATTTGCATCTGTGACAATGAATGTTCAGGTTGTCCAAAATTTGCTACAACTAGAGAAAATGTCAAAAAAATCTATAATGCTGTTTTCAATTATCAATGCATGAAAATGCGTGAGTTTGCTGACACTATAAACATTTCAACAGATTATATCCATAACATAATACACAAACATTTCTTAAGAATGCTTTGAAATGTTTAAACATAATCCAACAAAGATTCTGTGATGATTTATTATTATTGATGAAAATGGATAGACTCCTAAATGCCAGAGAAGAAACAGCAGTCCAGACAATGTGCAAAAGTAGGTAGTTTCTCCAATTTCTCCAAAGAGGCGAAAACTGTTCCATCAGCCAAAAAAGTGATTACACCTATTTTGGGGATTTGCAAAGTATGATGTTCAGGGACTATTTAGAAAAAGGCAAAACCATCAATTGAGAGTACTATGCTGCATTGCTAGAGTTGTGCCGGTCGTTTTACGAGCCGGCGATTAAAAACGCAAAATAAACTTAATACGGTATATTTTTTTCATTATAGAAATTATAATAAATAACGCACAATTAGTTTAGCAGGTACTGCGTTTAACGTTTAGTGGAACGGCGAAATCTACTTCGCTGTGGTACACGCCACGCGCCCTATCGGTCGCCTTGAATCAGCAATTCAGTAAAGCGCATTTTACTACGTTTTCTCCTGTCTTGCTTGGTCATCCACATAGTTAACATCAGGTACCTCTTCGACAGAGCGAAGTCTCTTTTGTAAGGAATTCTATCATCTACCATGGGTAGATAAACACGCACAAAACTGCGGTAAGTTACATTAATATATATATATATATATTATGAGTTTCGTAAATAAAAAAATAATTGCAAGTCCCATCACACTGGACCTAGCGCCTTTTAGCTTCTCTAGGCTTATGCCTAGTTTTAAATAACTAGTGGCCCCTCTTGAAAAAAAAAAAAAAAACTTTTTTTTTTTCAAAAAACTTTTTTTTTTATAAGGCATAAAATATCCAAAGAGGGGTTACATTTGGTAGCAGAGCGTGGTTGTATCTAGGGTTAAACCATTGGGTCCTTTGGGTGTGACGGGGCTTGCAAACACGGGAATAGTTCTGGCAACTTGGAACTTTGAAGTTTTTTTGTTAATTAACATCTATGCTTTATCATGTGAGTTATGTCTATTGTTGTTGAGTATATTGGGTTTATTTGTAAATTTGGTGCCGCCACGTGATGTAAAATTTTAGGGGGGAATTTTTTTTGAAACTTGAATTACCGCAGTTCTGTGGCGAGGTGTTGGGAAAATGATTTCGCGTTGTTCCTTACAAATGATAGTTCATAGGCATGCGGTATGGCCCAATCGGCAGTCGGTCTTGTCCGAGATACGGGAGCCGAAGTTAGTGTTATGACTTATGGGAATTCGTTGTTGGTCGGTAAATATTTTGTTTCTTGTTAAATATGATGTCGTGATAGATGTTGGGTATGTCGTGTTGTGTTAGTGTGAATGTTGCGTTTCTTCTTGTATGGTGTTGTCGAGAGCCAGTTCAGGCTAGTGGCCGCATCCTCGCAATGCTAGGGGGCCCGCAGTTTGCTTGAAGGAAGAGTTAGTACTCGAGTTTTTTCTGATTCTTTGTTTCTATGTTTCGTAAGTTAGGTTTGTGTTAGGTGTTTCATGGGAATTTATGTTTTGTTGTTGTGTGTTGTGAATTGTGCAATTCTGGCGGCGGTATGCTATCAAAAATTGCCCCACCCCCTTTCAGGGGTTCTCCAGAAACTTCCGGTGGTAGATGGAATAGATGAGGACAAGTTGCTGGTTTTCTTGGACCTTGTCCTGCAGTTGGCAGATTTCCCGGGGGTGTCCGATGGGGAGGTCTTGTCCCTTATATACCCGTATTGCCGGGGTTCATTGGCAGGGCTGGTCACCAACACTCTGCGTCAGGGCGGCAGTGTCAACGCTTTTCATGGGGAAGTGTTGGATTTCTTCATACCCCATCGACGACGTGCCCAGCTTAAGTTTGAGTTATTCTATCGCCTACAGGCCAATGGAGAGGCATTGGGGGACTTCATGCACGATGTACGGAAAGCTGCCCATGTATTGAGGTTGGGGTTGCCCGAGACGGAAGTTATACAAGCAATTCTGGAAGGACTGAATCCCCAAGAGAGATCTCGTTTGATGTTCGCAGACCGTCCCCGTTGTTTTGCGGATCTGTACCGGTTGTGTGTGGTTTCTAATACTGTCCAGGCAGGGGACGAGTCCCGGGGAAGAGCCGCTACGGATGTCCAATACTCCAGTGGTTTGTTAGGAAAAGCTAAAAAGGACAAACATGGCGGTTGGAGAAGAACACAAGAGACTGTCAGAAAAGCTGAATATTCCGGAAGTAATGGAGGCTACAAGGGGGTGGCAAGTGAGAAGACGGTGGCAATGGTTACAGCAGAGAAAAGAAATAAGTATGAAATTAACAGGGGAAGAAGAAGTTATATTAGAGAACAAACATCGGCAAGTAGGGATCCTGTAGGAAGTCTTTATTCCTATTTGGAGAGAAAGGAAACTTTAAAGGTTCCAGAGGAATTACAAGTGCCTAATAGAGTAGTGAATGAAGAAGGTGAAGCGGAAGAAGAAAAGCGGAATAACTCCTGTGGATCAATACAAGACGACAAGAACACATCTGTTGATACTGAATTACAGGACTCAGAGAGGACGTCATGGTTGAATCCAGATGCCGCAGAATTTGTTCCGGTATCTCCATCTCGGTTCAGGACGGATCCAGATCCGGTAACATCATCATCGCCTACGCCGGGAGATGAGAAGTCACTTGATGGTGGAGCTTTACCATCGTCACTAGAATTTAATTTAGACATTGCACATGGACCTGGACAGCTGGATTCCAGGGTGGGAAATGTTGAGGACGTTGTAGTTGCTGAAAGTGGTGAAGAAGAGGAATCGAAGGAAGAGGCAGAAGAGCGGTCTGCACATGCTGCGCAGGGGAGTATGTTTGTAAGTGTTAGGGAGACTGAAGAGTCTGAGTTTGCAGATGGACACGGGGATGTCCAGGCTGCAAGTGTGGTAGGAGTAGATGAGGTAGAAGTTGAGGAGAAATTGGGTGGCAGCGTTGTGGAGTGTGTGAGTGAGGATGATGTAGTGTGTGCAGATTTGCGGATGGCTTCTGTAAGTAGTGTTGAGGATTCCGAGGAATGGAAAGAAGTTTCATGCGGACCAGGTGAGCAACTAGAGGATGAAGATGTGCAGTGTCGTGATGGTGATTTGGATTATGTAGAGGAGGAAAAGGAAGAGGTGGAAGAAAGAGAACCAGGGGAGGTAGAAGCAGAGGAGTTAGAGGTTGAGGATAATCCAAATCGGGGTAAAAGTAGTCAGGTAAGTTGCCTTGATTCTAATTCAGAAGAAACAAATCAGTACAGCTCAACACGAGATAGTTTCTCAGAGAGTGGTGTCCAAAAGGAACGAGTACCTAAAGTTCGTTATAAAAAGGTGAGAAGAAGCGGTTAACGGGTAGCGGGTAGATGTTCCCCACAGTCCCAGTGGTGTTCGTCTACTTCAGGGTTGCGCCCCTGCCTCCGCGAGCCTTGGTTTTCTCCACCCATCCTTATTCTCGGAGGGAACCATGTCCTTACCCTTAGTCCTAGCTATTGACCTTTCAATGATCCTTGCCCTTTTCATCTTCCCAATTTTCCTACCCCTCCCCTTAGAAAAACTAAATAAAATAAAAAACAAACAAAAAATTAGAAAAGGAAAAAGAAACAAAAAAAATTAGGAAAAGGAAAAAAGAAAAATATCAGAAAGGAGTTAGAAAAGAAGTTAGTTGGAAGAGTTGTGACTAGGTGGGTGTAGTGATGTTAGTGTTAGATTGTTGGTTGTTGTTTTATGGGAATACTAGATATTGTCGAGGGTAGTTTGTTTGGTGTATAAGAGCAAAAATACGTTGTTTGTCGTTTTATGGGGAGTCTAGATATTGACATAGTAACTTGTAACCTGCTGTATCGTTGTAAAATATGTTATCTGGGCGAGTTGGACTATGAGCCGTTGATAGCCGGCTGCAGGGTGGAATGTGTAGTTGTTGTCGTTTTCGTAATCTGATAAACCTGTCCTTGTCTCATGTAACTGTTCTATGTTTGATATGTCAATTTCACAGTCGACCTGGTTTGTTCATCAGCTGATCTATTATTGAGATTGAACCTTGTTATCGAATGGCCATGCCACATTGCCCGGTTGATTTCCCTGGTGTTTTTGTTGTGAGGGAGAGTTGTTTAGACGGTGCCGTGGAGAAGTAACCCCCCCCTATAGTTATGGTCTTTTAAAGAGTAAGAGAAGGGATGATGTTCGCGTGCCCTCTATGCGGTCTTCTCTGTCCGGCTAAGCGGGGCCGTCCGCCCTAGTGTAGGGATGTGGACCAGCCATATGGCAAGGATGGAGATGCCTTGTTGGGGCATGTGGCTGGTCGGTCCAAGAGGTGGATGAGAGGAGTAGTACGGTCACTCACATACCAAGGTGGGTGATACCTTGTTTGGTCTTCGGACGGGTATGTGAGTGGGACCGGTAGAAGTAGGTGGTGGTCACCAAAGAGGGTGACATGTTGGGGCGGTCCCGTGGGGTCGGCATGGCAGAGAGGGTCGCACGGGGATGGTCACAGTTGTGAGGAGTTTTTCCTTCTGAGCCTCGGTGCTTCTGAAAGCGAAGACTACTGCGAATACTGATGGATACCCATGTTGTAGAAGACAATATTGGGGTACACTGCAGGGTACCCCTCTGTCTAAGTGTGGGCAACCATGTTGCCCTTTTGGGCTGGGGGTGTGCCGGTCGTTTTACAAGCCGGCGATTAAAAACGCAAAATAAACCTAATACGGTATATTTTTTTCATTATAGAAATTATAATAAATAACGCACAATTAGTTTAGCAGGTACTGCGTTTAACATTTAGTGGAACGGCGAAATCTACTTCGCTGTGATACACGCCACGTGCCCTATCGGTCGCCTTGAATCAGCAATTCAGTAAAGCGCATTTTACTACGTTTTCTCCTGTCTTGCTTGGTCATCCACATAATTAACATCAGGTACCTCTTCGACAGAGCGAAGTCTCTTTTGTAAGGAATTCTATCATCTACCATGGGTAGATAAACACGCACAAAACTGCGGTAAGTTACATTAATATATATATTATGAGTTTCGTAAATAAAAAAATAATTGCAAGTCCCTTCACACTGGACCTAGCGCCTTTTAGCTTCTCTAGGCTTATGCCTAGTTTTAAATAACTAGTGGCCCCTCTTCAAAAAAAAAAAAAGTTCAAAAAAACATTTTTTTTTATAAGGCATAAAATATCCAAAGAGAGTGTAAAATATAATACACAAATATCCTCTGTCTAAGTGTGGGCAACCATGTTGCCCTTTTGGGCTGGGGGTGTGCCGGTCGTTTTACAAGCCGGCGATTAAAAACGCAAAATAAACCTAATACGGTATATTTTTTTCATTATAGAAATTATAATAAATAACGCACAATTAGTTTAGCAGGTACTGCGTTTAACATTTAGTGGAACGGCGAAATCTACTTCGCTGTGGTACACGCCACGCGCCCTATCGGTCGCCTTGAATCAGCAATTCAGTAAAGCGCAATTTACTATGTTTTCTCCTGTCTTGCTTGGTCATCCACATAATTAACATCAGGTACCTCTTCGACAGAGCGAAGTCTCTTTTGTAAGGAATTCTATCATCTACCATGGGTAGATAAACACGCACAAAACTGCGGTAAGTTACATTAATATATATATTATGAGTTTCGTAAATAAAAAAATAATTGCAAGTCCCGTCACACTGGACCTATCGCCTTTTAGCTTCTCTAGGCTTATGCCTAGTTTTAAATAACTAGTAGCCCCTCTTCAAAAAAAAAAAAAAAAAAAAAAAAAAAAAAAAAAAAAAAAAAAAAGTTCAAAAAACATTTTTTTTTATAAGGCATAAAATATCCAAAGAGGGGTTACAGAGTGAATGAATTAGGATATGAAGGTTCACATTTAGGAAAGAAAAACAAAATTCTTTTCTATCAAGACAATGTACCTGCTCACACTTTGTCAACTGCAGTCGCAAAGTTTCATGAATTGCGCTAAGAATTATCCCACACCCACTATACTTTCCAGATTTAGTCCCCAAAGACTTTCTCCTGTTCTCCAATCTGAAGAATTCTTTATGGGAAGAGATTCATTTCAAATACAAAGACCATCACTGTGACAAATATATATTTTTCAGAGTTAGAGAAACTGCTTTATAATGAATGAATAAATAAGTTGTAATGTCATTGATTTAAGTTTTGTGCCAACGTCTGCTTTTATGGACAAGAGCATTCTGCATGTAAAATGCCGACATCTGGTTAACCAGTAGTAGAGAAAATAGTTATTTAAATAATAATAAATTTGATTTCTTATTATTTCTTAAATCACACGTATTAGAAAGACCCGTTCTTTCTGACAAATATCTTTAGTCCAGGCAAATTACGAAAAATAGGGGAAATACTTTATAAAGTTTTGAAACTTTGGGAAAACACTCATAGGGGGTGTAGTAGTAAGAAACAGAAAAGTTCCCCCCCTCGGAGGCGCGTCCCCCCTTCTCCCACCCAAAAAGTCAATTTTTTACCTTTTCACCATTCTTTTACCTTTTTTCAATTTTTAAGCAAAACAGTTCATTTTTCGAAGAGAACTATTGTACAAAAAATATTCCTCGTGAAATTCTGCACAAAAACGTTCCTATGCATGTTTTAAGTGAGACGAACCGTTTTCGAGATATTGCAGTTGGAAGAAGATTAAAAATCCATTAGCATATGAGTTTGGCCTAATTTTCAACTTCGTTTTCTATTTATTTATTTTTTCTCTTGTTTCTCCCCAACTACTTACCTTGTATACATAAATAAACATATATGTAACACATAAATGTTAGTGCTGAAGTCTGAAGGTACAAAAAACCAAAATGTGAAATTCCTTTGAAACTGACATTTATTGCTTCAATAGAATTCTACAATACAATTTATTCGTTCAATATTATGTACTTTAACATTTACGTTGGAATCAAAATCATTCATCATCAGAATTAAGAATTATTTGAGAATTAATCAAGAATTACTTTCATTTTAATGCATTTACAATCATCTTATGTACAACACCTACACTACCACAATATCTGTTGAACAATAATCATAATTATTTATAGAAAATCGTCCTCAACATCTTCCGTTAAATCACTGGGAGTCATATTAGTGCAGCTTTGACCTCGACAGCTTTTACACATTGCTGTGCAGCGTAAGTCAGCCTTCACACACTTGCATTTTCTTCCGCAACCTTGAGTGCAGCCGCATGAAATCAGGAGTAATATCTTTTCCGGAGCTGGTGCTCGTTTCATGTGAATTGGAGAGAGGGATGAGTTTGATTCCCTCCATCCCCAGTTTCTGGGGTCCAAGCTGTTCCCTAACCACTAATGGATTTGCAGATATACGCGGTAGGAGTGGAGGCATGCTGCATCAATAGTGGGTGGCAAGCGTGAGAGTATGACAGCATTGCTTGCCTGACCCACAAGTACATTAAAACATTGAAATCTGTGATCATTTAATGTGTTATTACCAGTAGCTTTTCCTGTTTTTGTGTACAGAGAGAATGAATTTTTCTCCTGCTTTTTCAATGGCCTCAGGAGTTGAGCTTGGATCATTGAATACTCGGGGAATGTCATGAAGATGCTGGGATCGGTTGAATAATTGGAAAGTCTGCAATTTCCCTTTCCCAAACATGGCTGAAGTGGTGTCACAACCACTTACTGCATGAAGAAATAGGATTGATTCCTTGCAGTCATGGATGAGTGAGGAATTACGTATATCTTTGTAACTGTAACACCTGGTCTTGACGTTTCCTTTACCTTCCTTCATCATTAGAATGTCTTTGTCTTCTGGAGCAAGAGCTATGAGTAACGCGAGAAGATCAACATCTTGACCGACAATAACAACTTGCCGGTATAATTGTAAGGCATTTATTGCTTTTCCAACGATCTCTACATCTGCATCATCTTTCGCAATACTGGTTTCAATGCCAACACTCCCCAGTTTTTGTGCAAGCTGTGCAACAAACTTTTCTTTATTGCTGAGGTTACCCAGAAAAAGGGACTGAGATTCGACACAGTTTGTCTCTTCATCAAAAAAAATGTCTTGTGATGTCCGCTTCACCGATTGCCTTTGACATTCAAGTTTTTGTGTTCAGAGAACTTTCAGAATATCCGCCAAATACGACCGCAACATTTTCTTTATAATGTCTCTGAATGTAGGAAATGAAGGTAGCATAAATGTCACCAAATGTTCCATGTTTGGGCCACACGACATGGTGGACGAGAAACCCTCCATCTATAACAAAGAACATTTCTTTATTATTGTCAATATTCAGTTCAGGTACTTGATTGAAAAGACTGTACAGTGAAGATTTTTTGGTTTTTCTCATTAACCCACTGCTATCAAATAGAGACATAGGTACGCTAGACAGTTCATACGTGAAGCAATCTTTTAAATCATCTGATGAATGAATCGTGCACAAAATTCTCTGAAATAATTGAGTTGTATCAACTTGAATGACATCTTTGTCAACTCTGACAGTTGACATGCACATTGTCTTAGCCATGCTGGACCGCTTAAGCTTCAGAGAACCAAATTTGTTCAAGTCAGTTCCTATTCTTTGAAGTGCTTGTTCACCAACTGACACAGCTGTGTAGCAGTTTACGTCCTCAGAAGCAACTAATCCAGATGCTACTGAATATAATTGTTCCTTGTACACAAATGGAGAGTGTTGTTGCAGCCATAGGTGAAATGTTTTGCGAATTTTCTCATCAATTTCTATTCTTCCACCTCTCAATTCAACATGTTGATTACTGGAGACAGCGTGTACATTGCAGAACTGTTCCACTGCTTCACATATGTGATGGGCTATCGACAAACCACAAATCCATCTGTTCAACACACTGTCAGTGAAACCTCTTCCATGTGAAACACCCCCCACACTCTTCAAGTTTTTCACAAGGGTTTGTTCAATTACCATGTCGGTCCATACTCCGCACCAATATTTATCAAAATTATAGATAAATAAATCACCTTATATCCGTCGTGTGACTTCGTTACGTCGATTAAAATGACGCGTTTCGGAACATCTGCTCCATCATCAGATTAAATCGCTCTATCGAGGTCGTTAACAGTTAAAATCACATGTTACACATAATTGTCCACTATGTAATTCACTCGCTTTTTAAATGGTGCGCACCACAACGAAGCCGATCGGACACTGAATTATTATCTGAGTGATTACGCCTAAGCAGGTTCAATGCTGTATCGTATAGCGGGTTGGATTTAAAATTTAAGTGGTCATTCAATATGAAGTCTCGGCTGTTTATGTTATTATATGCTTTGTATATTTCGAACTCCTCTATTGCGTCCATGTAACGGCCTTTGTTGCACACATGTAGGGGTATTAAATTAGATTTAAAATCAGTATAATTATGATTGTGTAAGATTAAGTGGCGGGCAAAGTTGGACTTGATATTATTTAACAAAGTGAGATTATTTAGGTGACTTTTGGTGTGTGCTCTTTTTTAAATCGTTTGAGGAAACCTCTCCCCGTTTGACCAATGTAAAAACTGTTGCAGTCGTTACATGATAATTTATATATGCCGGACGCAACAGAGGAGTTCGAAATATACAAAGCATATAATAACATAAACAGCCGAGACTTCATATTGAATGACCACTTAAATTTTAAATCCAACCCGCTATACGATACAGCATTGAACCTGCTTAGGCGTAATCACTCAGATAATAATTCAGTGTCCGATCGGCTTCGTCGTGGTGCGCACCATTTAGAAAGCGAGTGAATTACATAGTGGACCATATGTGTAACATGTGATTTTAACTGTTAACGACCTCAAAAGAGTGATTTAATCTGATGATGGAGCAGATGTTCCGAAACGCGTCATTTTAATCGACGTAACGAAGTCACACGACGGATATAAGGTGATTTATTTATCTATAATTTACTATTCATACGTGACTTGGATACCAAGAACTAATATACATTTTAAATATTTATCAGAGCGTCGAACGGTGAAAAAGCTTTCCTTGGTAAATTTATCGAACTCCTCGGGTTTCATGGTTTCTTTTAGCTTTTCCATGTCCTGGAGGTACAACTGGCAGGCCTTAGCATAGGGAAAGTGTCCGGTTGCATGGAAGATTGGGAGCATGGCTCAAACACATTGTATATGGAGTTCCAAATTACCCATGCGCTCTGCCTGGATGAAATGCAGTGCCAGGATAACAAGCTCGCAGTACTGTATCCACAACTGTGAAGTTTTCCCTCTTTGTTTAATACCATCCATAGTGTCAACAAATTGTTTTCTCAGCTTTTCTATCACTTGGTCTTTTTCCAAATCACTGAAGGATAGAGCGTTTCCACTCAAGTTAGAAAGACAGTCTTTAATATGGTTCTTCTCCTCCTCCATGATTGACATTTCTTCCAGTATTATGGTGGAAAGTGCGCTTAATGTTGTGCAGTGAGCCTGAATTGCTCTTGCGTATGCATGGCCATAAAGCATATGGGGAACAGAAGCAGGAGCATACACAGTCTCCAAAAGTTGAGAAAGTCCGCTGTCTTTCATTAGGAAGCCTATTGCTCCTAGAAAAGACATTATCAAGTGAAAGCCTCCTAATCAAATGACTACATTAGAAAACAGCTCATTCTCACCATTAGTTTCCACTGCAACTACATCTCTAGCTTTCATGTAGAGTGGTTGGTCAAACGTCACGAAAATTGTTTGCTGCATGGTTTTCTTATTTTCTGTGACTGCATAAGTTAAGGCAGTTAGTATGGTGTTATAATCTGTGGGTGGGTTGTTGATGAATGGAAGCGCTAATACCTGTGATTGAGTATAAGGTTCACTGGATATGATTTTCTCCATGAACCCTGCCATGCAGGAATGGAAGGTTGTTGTAAAAATTTCCCCACCATCCAAGCGAAATCATGATTGGAGGGTACTGTTGCTTTAGTGAATGTTCCTTCTGGGTAGACATTTCGCAGAGCAACCTCTTCAATTCCAACTCTATCCTGCCTTCGGAATGTTAGCATACCGATTTTCTGGGCACTTGCTGTTTCCTTAGAGCTGGGCATGACAGAGAGTTTTGTTACTTTCTGATTTTCTACACCTCTACCAGGAGTCACACACCTGATTCCACCCATAGCATGGAATGTACCTTTACCCATCATTGTTGCAATGTTGAAGTCCGCATTATCGAAAGAGAACTGTGAAAACGAATCCGTTGAAATACCTGGTTTCCAGGACTGAACAGCAGAAGCCTCAAATAAAGCCACACTACTACAGGTAGAGCAGAAACCCATACTCGAGACAGTTTCAACAATGTTTTTGGATCCCACTTTGTGAAACAAGTACACTCTGAGACCAAGTTGCAATGAGGAGATGAGCGAGCGAGGCCTTGTAGCTGACACAATTGCGTGGGATATTGCTGTACATTTTCTCAAAGAGGACTGTTCCTGCCTTTTTTTTTACGCAACCACACCCTTAAAAAATTCTTGTAAAGTTTCAGGAACCATAACTTCAACATTCTCAGTCAAGGCAGTGATATCTGGATAATCAGTAGTACTGTAAGGAGTCGTTCGAATATCTTCATGGATGATAGTTGCAGCTGCTTCCACTATTCTCATTCGCTCATCTTTCTCATTGGCAGCTCGTTCATTGTACCATTGGTTCAACAGTTGTGACCACTGCCACGAAAGCAAACAACGGGGGTTTTTTTTTGGCATTGTGGCAAAGAGGACTCCATCACCGTAGTGTTCAGTCAATCTGTTTTTTAGAGTTTTTATGGTCATTGTATCCCCTTCTGGAAGACATTCATTAATTTTCTGCATCAAATCGTGTACTGAAAATTGACATTCCTCTGATGTATCTATAAAATGGCACATTTCTTGGAAAGCAGCATCAAAGTTGGTGTCGTGAGGGTGGCCTCACTTCGAACAGATGAGGGGTTGGACACAAATTTAGCATAGCAGACTTGATGATAACGAGCTTCTGCAGCTACCAAACACAAAACACTGTTGATACATTCAGCAACCTTTCTACCTAAGTCATCATTGTGTTGCTCTGCTTTCTCAAGCAATGTGTCTTTGAGGGTTAAAGAGCGAACTTCATACATTCCTCGACGTTTCTGCAATTTTTTGTTTCTTTCTGCCCCTAAGTCACATTTTTCAGCACATATGAAACATTCTTGTTTGAAATTGAATGTATCAGACGAAGACGATCTTAAACTTCTATCATCTACCTGTTCAGCTTTCTGTTTGATGTGTTTCTCAATATTACGCTGCTTAATGTATTCATGTCGACATACCTTATGCACTTCAATCATTCCTACATTTTGTAAAAAAGTATAAGCCTCATCCTTCCTTTCCTTGCTGACACGTATCAAAGTATCCAACCCGTTGGTCACTTTTGATGTTTCTCCTTCTGACATAGATTTATTACAAATAAAACAAGTGGTAGGGTCCCACATTATTTTGTTCTCAACCCACAGCAAAAAAACACGACGAAACAACGAATTGAAAATACAATTACAAAAACAGAACTGTTCCGCACGGATTGCATAAGTTCACGACATAAACTCAACTAAACTGGAAACTGGCAAACAGAGGAGAAACGGCAGCGAGAGAGGTAGTGGGGCGGTGAGTGAATGGAAGGGATTGGGAGGGCGGACCTGTTCCTTTCCATTATTTGGCGCCAGCCCCTTTCCGACCTCCACAGGTCCCCTAATCCTGCTTCCTACAATACTGAACCCACTAGTCATTTCATCAAGTTGAAAATATACGAAATATTTCCATGTACCTAACTTACTCTTTTCATTTACATAACTGACTAAGCCAGAAAAGTTGCCTAAATCATACTTTAATAGAATTTGAATCCTCTTCCAACTACAATATCTCGAAAACGGTTCGTCTCACTTAAAACATGCATAGGATCTTTTTTGTGAAGAATTTTACAAGGAATATTTTTTGTAATAATAGTTCTCTTCAAAAATAAACCGTTTTGCGTAAAATTGAAAAAATGGTAAAAAATGGACTTTTGGGGTGGGGAAAGGGGGGACTTCTGTTTCTTACTACTCCCTATGAGTGTTTTCCCAAAGTTTCAAAACTTTATAAATTATTTCCCCCATTTGCTGTTTTTTTGACTAATTTGCCTGGACTACTTATATAGTTTATAAACAAATGTGTGTTCATTCGGTTGATTAGGCTGTATTTGGACAAAACAGCTGTTTGTTACTGTGCACACTGTACAGGTTATGTGACATTTTAGACACATTATTGGTTGTTTGAGTAGTTTTACAGTGAAAATGGTGTGTTTCCGATCACCTCTTACTGAAAATATAATACAAAAACTTGGTGAAGTGAATATGTGAGTGATCATTTCATGAGTGAAATAACACATGTGGAAGGGAGTTCTGAATGTGATAACACTAAGTCACCCAGACTACAACCTCTCTTTGGATATTGATTTGTGCAGAGACATTTGGACAGAAGCATGACTGATTCAGATGATGAAAACAATCCATCATTTATCCACAGTGTGACAAGTATACCTAGGCCTACAGGTTGGCCACGTAAACAGAGACCTTCTTAGACCACATTATGAGTGTTGGTAGTGGTTAGTGGTGGTGGTGGTGGTGGTGGAAGCGATAGCGGTGGTAGTAGTAGAGGTAGTAGGATGAGGAGGAGCAGCAGCAGCAACAGTGATTCTGAAGCTGAAGAAAATACTGTTTGGAAAGATTTGACAGAGGAAACTGATCAAGACCATAACCATACATTTTCATACCACGAGATGCCTGGACTAAAACACTGTCCACCCCAAAATTCACCCCCTATCTGTTACTTTACACTATTTTTTATAATGTCTCTTCTTGACAGCTTTGTCAAATTTGCTAACAAATATGCTATGCAATTTATTGTTGCAAATTCTCATGTATTTTCAAAACACAGTAACATCAGGATAAAAAAAGCAACAAACACTTGCCAGTTATCGGTAGACCAGCTCTAGCCAGTACATACATTGGTTTAGCCAAATGTTCACTCATAATTGTTTTCAGTGTATCCTTTTTGTTCATATGGTTGATACCAGTAACCTTCCGAAACTAGGAACAACTACATATTACCCCTGTCCAAGGTTTCAGGTTCTTATTATCATTGTAATCAACTGGGCATGCATTATTTCACACCGAACATATCGCTTTCAGTGAATGAGAGCATGATTCATACAAAAATCATACTCAATTACTGCAGTTCATTCAAAAAAAAAAACATCGTTGGGAGATAAAGTTGTGGATGTATGTGATTCAATAACTCTTACTTGTATACTTTTTATTGTATATAAGGGTGGCAAAGGCCCTCAAAAAGTACTGTTAGCAAAAATGGACTTAGCTTTACAGTTGTCACCAAATTATTATTAATGAGGGATTTTTTTAATAAAGGCTATAACGCTTATACAGACAGACAATTTTTTTCACTTCAATTACCTTCACACAGTACCCATATTCAAAAAATACATTCTTAACTAGGATCCTCCATAAAAAAGGAAAGGAATCCCACCTGAAATGAACACAAAATTTGCAGCAGGACAGATACAGTAACTACAACCTAATGGTGATATTGGGTTACAGAGAGAAAAGTCTAAAGAATCACAGGGCTTGTTGTTATCTACCGAAGGTAAACCAGATAGTGGGGAACAAGTGAGAAACAAGAAGAGGGGAAAAACGTAATTAGAAAATATATGATTTTATGAGAGGGGGTAGATGTTTCAAACGAGATGTTATATCAGTATTTGGATGAAAGAACTTTAAAATTTTGGAAGAAAGTAACATTTAACATCTCCAGAAGGATGGATCTAAATTCTTATATTCTTTACAAAAAAAATATAACTAAAACTTTGGCAATGAAACATTTATTGAAGATATCACAAAGAAATAGTTGCAACACGAAAATGGATGTAGGCCTATTTCTCCCAATATGAATGAAGAGTTGAATGAAGAGATGTGTTGATAGACAAGGTTGTGGTGGTAAGACTGAAAATACATATTTTGAAAAACTCGTGAACAATATTTTAAGCAAAATAAAATTTGGCTTAACAAAACATGACATCTGAAAACACAACCTAAGACAGTATTAAATGCAATTTAAAATGTAATTAGATTATTTAGCACATGACACTATTCCAAACTAAACACTAGTAATGATACAAACTAAATAATTAAATGAAAACAGGTCTATGCATTTTACGGCAAATGTTTTTGAAAATGGTAGAAGAGACAGAGAAAGATTGGTAGTTAGTTATGCCAGAGGAACTAGTTAATAAAATAATACAGGATTGTCATATTAGGTACAGCCATTTTAGGGCTAAGAAATGTTGCCCTCTTTAAGAACATGGAGAGGAGGGTTAGAAGTTGCTTTTGGGGTGTGACTTATGCCAGAAATTCAAGGTGGCTAATATCGGCAAAAGGGTGTTATTAAATTTCATAAAAGTAGAGAAACCATTTGATTTGGTCACAGTAGATGTATGGTCCATTACCAAAGGGCCAAGGGGAAGAAATTTTCATATTTGTGGTGCTTGACACGTTTTCAAAATCTGTTAAGTTGTATAGTATAAAGAGGGCAACTACCAAAGTTTTAAGTGAGAAAATAACGCGAGACTATATGATCAAGGTAGGAAAACCTAAAGTAATACTATCAGATCATGGGCCCCAATTCATCAGTGGAAAACGGTGACAGACTTTAGGGTTGGAAAGTATCATAACTAAACACACAGCAGTACATCATCCATAGTTCAATCAGACCAAGAGAGTGATGAAGGAGATCAGTAGGATATTTAGGGCATATTGTCACACTAAGCACAGTCAGTACCCTATGTTTATAAACAGAGTTGAGGACTGGTTAAATTGCACCACACACGAGACTATTGGATTTACACCATATGAGCTTGTAAAGGGGAAGGGACCACAGCGAATATTGGAGCGGCTTTTCAACTATCCACCAGAAATAACAATGGATGTAGGCATAAAGCTGAGACTTGCTAATCAGAATTTGTTAACAAAGGGAGAAAGGAGGAAACTATAGCACGATACCAGAGGTAACTGGATTAAATATGAAGTTGGTCAATTGGCACTCGTTAGAGACACAATCTATCAGATGCTCAAGAGAAGGAAATCAATAAATTCTTTTTGTTACATGAGGGTACTTATTAGGCGATTGAAGTTAAAATGAATAATGCTTATATATCATGGAATACAGAGACCAGAGAATTAATTGGTACACATAATGTAATGAATTTGAAAACTTATTAGTCAAGTTAAATGATAGCAAGCTTAATGTATGTCATGACTGTTTCAGAAGGGGCTTTACCCCACTTTCAGGCAGTCACGGTCTCACCAACTCTGACCATGGATTGTGACCTTTTGGAGGCGGACCATCACTGAGGTGCATTCCTTGAAGGTGGCCTGACAACTACAGTCCTCCTCTACAAAACTGGTGTAATTAGAAATTTTAACCTAGAAGAACGTGGGCGAGAACCTCTAATGACTTTGGGTAGATACATGTCCGTAGTGCATCACTTTGCACAACTCAGGTATCAATCATTCCTTTAGAAAGAATTCTATGGGGAATTCAGGAGTATAATTTCTGCAAAACATGTGTTACTATTTCTAAGAATTTAGTTTTGTTTTCTTTTGCAGGAATTGTTAAAAAAAAAAGAGAGGTATATACATATTTTTGTTGGCGATTATAGATTGTAACACAATGGTACTATTTAGTGAGATGTGAAGTTATTTTAATTTAACTAAGCATTAAATGGTCATACTGTACATGCTATATTTGGTGCCTAGTAACAGCAGGGGTATAATACGAACATCTATGACTATTGTGATTGTAATTGTATATAATGTATCAGGTGCCACATTATGTCTTGTTACTAGGAGCTTGGGGTATTTAGTTATTATATGTACAACTTTCTTTTTTAACACCAGGTAAAAAGAGGATTCTCCAGCTTTCTGGCGGTCACAGCCTCACAAAACCCTGTCTGTGGAATTGTCTTCTCATTGGCAGACTGTGGTTGGGGCACATTACAATTCGCATTACCTAATAAACAATAACCATGGTCTGCCTTTGTCGGACTGGTGAATGTAGAAATTGAACCTTTTAAAATACAGATATTGTGTCTGTCATAATCTAGAACTATATTAATAAATGTTTAATTGTAACTAGTTGTATTGTAATTTTGGAGTGAGCAATTGGCACCGAGTTAATAAAATTGAGACACTATAGAGAATAATGTTGTAAAGTTGAATTTGTCATAGGTTATAAATACCTTGTTAAATTTTGTTAATGGAAATCTTGTGGATGGTCTTCATGAATGATGTTACGATATGGAACTTGAACTCATAGTTTGTTGTGGACAACTGATTGCAGATTGGCAAGTAAATGTAATCATAAACCAAGTATAACCAAGGTTATGCGATTGGGTTATTGTATTTTTTCTGATTTGAGATATGGTGTACATGTATTATTTTTTGTAATTTGACATACTGTGACAGTACAAAAAACCTGATATAAAAAGTATGGTATACAAGGTAGTAAATTATTGTATTTCGATGTTTTTAAATTCATTTCTATGGGTAATACAATTTCCCTGGGTTTTGCCTGCAACGACGCAGTTCCGAGACAACGAAATAATTTCAAGGCCAGCAGTGTACGTGCGAATAAGAACACTTAAAATGGTTACATCCACTAATACCAGCTCTACATACTTCTGTTTCATTGGCCGACAACGCCAAACGTCATTAATAAAACAATGACGTGCTTAAAATACGTAACAAGCAGTGCGTTTATGTAACGAAAGACAAAGAACAATGACGTGTGCACACACATACATACGTAAAAATTGCGTAGTGTTCGGCCCAGTCTACACAATTCAGCAGCAGCAGTAACACCTTGTAAAAGGCAGCCGGCAATTTATACCGGCTTAGTGTTTTAAATAGTTCAAAATGTAATCAAAATGTAATTATGTGCTAGCTAAAAGAGAACTAAGACAGTGTGCAGTAATTGTTCTTCAAAATTATACTTTAGAGTCAGTGAATCCAGTAAAATGTAACCACGCCATTTGAGAAAGCAACATGTGAATCCGCTTCTAGAACTTCTAGTCTACAGAATCAGGAAAGTGCAAAACCAAAATTTGACTTAAAGAGCTCTTTACCCAAATTGCAGATATGTGTACACAAAAAGTAAATTGAGATTGTACGTATGAATGTGAGTGAGGAAGTGGGGCGTGCATGATAAATGTCGACATCCAAACGGGGTGTTGGTTTGCGTTTGTTACAAGGAAATATAATTAAAATCATTTAATAATGAAGCAGCTGCATAGTCAATATATAAAATTTAGTAAACTGATGGTTAATAAAATATAAGAGTTTGATAATAAGAGAAAGTTAATGTAAGTAATGGCCGCCATCTTAGAATTTTGCCGGTGTACACATAAAAAAGAATAAACTAATATTGATGTACAATGTTTGCAAATGAACGTATTCTTATTTCTATGCCTATCTCTGTCAGCAATCACGCTGAGTCGAATCCTTGGACCCTAGGTAATAATAACAATAAGATTGAAACAACCGGATTTCCAAATTACGGTAAGTACCATAATTATGGTGTGCGTGACATACGTGTCTAATATAAGTAATGTAAACAAACCCAAGTATAGGTTACTTGTTATTTCTTCTTACAAATACATTCATATGAAGATAAGAAAGTGTGTAATTTTACAATATGGACATAATATAATTGTCTTCGTAAATAATTTGTGCATTTCATGGGTACCATTTGGAATTTGTAAGTTTTGGTCATATTTATTAGTTTATTACTTTTTAGGTTATTAAGTTTTTTATTGATTGTATTTATATGTTTTGTGTTAATTTAGAATTGTTAACATATTAGTATATTTATTGTTCCACGTATGAGAACCTAGTGTGTTGGCTAAAAAAAGGTGTAATTTAATTAACTGCTGATAAAGGTAGTCAATTTTTCTGTAATAATTTGCTGTTCCGGCTTTAATCCAATTATAGTGGGCCTGAGTAATATATTTGTTCAAACTGGTTTTGTTTTTTACAATTATTTTAGTGTATTTTGGAAGAATATTTATGTCTAGGCACTTTTTGTTGAAATAGATGTTTGCAAAACAATTAATTGTTTTTTATGTCTAACAAATAGGTTATAGAAATGAGTTACATGACCTTGTTTGGTGTTTTCGACCATTATTCCTTTGTAAGGAATAAAGATAATGTAACGAATAAATTTAAAACTAAATTCAGCATTCACAATAAAAATGGAGTTTACAAAACAGAATGTCCAGATTGCAATAAATTTTACGTAGGCCAGATGAAGAAACAACTGTCCGATTCATTCAACATGGCAATGCGTTTTTAAAACCTAGTATTTACAAATCTAACTTAGCCACACGCTGTTTAAATAATATTTAAATAAATTTCCAGGCATTCAAAATGTCAAATTAATTAAAAACGTACAAAAAGGTAACAAAATGAATATCCGGGAAAATCTTAATATTTACAAACACAATAATAATAATCTACTAAAGAATAAATTCAAATAAAATCAAAACAAGACTATTTATTTAAAGTCATAGACTTATTAGAATAATAAAAATAAAACACTGAATATATAATAAATAGCTGACTTTAAACAATAGAAAATAATTATCGATTAACTATATTGTAAGCAAAACATTCAATTACAATTCAAAAACCTCTGAAGATACACAATAATTTCTGTGAAATGTGTCTGGTGAAAATAAACCTACTTGCAGTTCCATTTATTAGAAGACATTGTGCGCGCGCGCACGCACACACACACATCTTTGCAGACTACAAATAGGCTGAGTTTATGTTTGAATAAAGCTTTACATTATAGATAAACAAATCAGTACTTTGGTCAATGCAAATCACTGCTTCTAGGATGAATTTAAATCAGTGCAAGGATATGTATTAATGAAAAACCATTTGATGATATTTTGCTTTTGTTGCTGCAGAATCTGTGTGGAACTCTGGGGGCGAGTCGGTGCTGACTGGTTCAGGGCAGAGTCGTCAAGTGCCTGTCTGGCTTTACGGTGTGGAATCCTGATGAAGGAAGTCCAGTAAAGTCATATGGGTATGGCCACAGTCACTGGATTAGGGGGGTAAGTACCCAACATTAATAATGAAGTAAGGGGGGTCATGGTTCCATATCCTCACTGATCCACCTAGGTTTAGGGCAATGAGGGTTTTTATATTTTAGAAATAAAACCTCTCATTGGGGAGGTCTTGTAATGGGACATTTTATTGAGCATAGTAAAAAGACAGATTTCCGTGTGTGAAACAGAACCTCAGATCGCGTGGACTTGTCCATGACTTTGGACATGGGAAAGCGCACAGTTTCTAATGAGTATACTGAAAACAATTTTCAAATACTTAAGACCGTCAGATGAAATACGTTAAGGTTCCCACGGAAGAGCCAGAAAAAAACAGTTTCGGACACAATTTTATCATAAAAAGAGCGTAGTAGAAAGGGGAACAAAGGAAGTGCAAGTGCAAAACAGTGGCCAAACGTGTTGTACGCTAACGGATAGAGGAACTCACTGGCCAATACCGCAGTAGCACCAACCATACGTCTACACAGATAAGTAAATAAACCTACGCGCAAGTGTATCAAGTGTGAGAATTTGACCAACATAAAAAGTGATATTCAGGACACTGGACTTTAATGCTTGTACGTGTGTGTGTGTGCGCACGCGCGCGCGCGAGAGAGAGACAGAGAGAGAGAGAGAGTGTGTGGAAAAGAGAAACTTAGAAAAAAGCACTGATACACTTGATTTGTTGTTATATTAGCATGGGCTTAATATAAGGTGTGATTGGAAAGTTTTAAGACAGGTGCCGCCACTGCTCTATAGGAGCAGCTAGGTTTGCCCGCGGGTGTGGAAGGGGAAGCTTGTTTTGTCGTTGAAACGTTGTGAAATGATCACCGCGACATCTTTGTTCAGTAGAGAGTGGCATCCTGGTGAGTGAGGACGTGTGATCGGGTCTTGGCGGATTTTTGATTTTGCAAAATGGATGAAAAAACGGAACGAGTTTGTGTCAAATTTTGTTTTAAAACCGGAAATCAGCTTCGGAGACTTATGAACTCTTACAAACAGCTTTCGGGGATAAATGTCTGAGCCGGTCAAATGTTTTTATCTGGTTCAACAGATTCAAAGATGGCCGCGAATTAGTCGAAGATGACGCCTGGTCTGACCGGCCTTCCACTTCAAAAACCAACGAAAACATTGTGAAAGTTCGCGATTTAGTGCGCACTAACCATATACTTACAATTAGGGAGATGGCTAATGCACTGAATTTAAGTTTCTACGCGGTTCAGTCAATTTTAAGTGAAGATTTGAACATGCATCGAGTGTCTGAAAATTAATTCCATAATTGTTGTCAGACCAGCAGAAACAATACCGACTTGAAGTGTCCCAAGAATTGTTTAATCAGGCCGAAACTGACCTAGATTTGTTAAATAGGGTAATTACAGGTGACGAAACATGGGTTTATGGGTATGACCCAGAAACAAAGACACAATCATCGCAGTGGAAGGGTCCAAGTTCGCCACGACCGAAAAAAGTGCGACAAAGTCGGTCGCATGTGAAGACAATGTTGGTGGGTTTTCTTCGAATCTACGGGTATCGTGCATCGCGAATTTGCCCCTAGGGGGGCAGACAATCAACCAGGAAGACTATAAAAGTGTCCTTCAGCATTTGGACGAAAATGTGCAGAAGAAAAGGCCTGACTGGCGAGACAAGAATTGGGTCCTCCACCACCACAATGCACCGGCTCATCATGCATTCTCGATCACGGAATTTTTGGCCAAATTCAAAATTCCTGTGCTTCCACCCCCCCATTCCTCTGATACAGCCCCTGCCGACTTCTACCTGTTTCCTAAATTGAAAATTTTGCTGAAAGGGGACCGATTTGACTCAATTGAAGACATCCAGACAAATACGGAGAGGGTTCTTAAAACCCTTAAGAAAGAAAATTTCCAGGAATGCTTCCAAAAGTGGAAACACCGTTGGAGTCAGTGTGTTCAGTCAGAAGGGGACTACTTTGAAGGAGATCCATCACAATAGCCTGTAAGTACTGCCATTTTGAAATTACAAGCCCAGTCTTAAAACTTTCCAATCACACCTCGTAGATTAAGGTTTTATAAAATTTTAATGTGCTGAAGGCAACTGCACCATGAAAGGTAATCTTTAAAATAGGTTACCTTATTATAGGTTATTATTTTGTTGGTTGTATAGAATTATGAGTTAACATTTTTAAATAAAACTAAAATTTTTATCAAAAATTTCAGCCCTTGGTGAATTTACATATTTAATATGATCAATCTGAATAATAATCGTGTTACAATGTAACGGTTTTTTGTTAACGTAGTTAATAACAAATGAGTTTATTTGGATAACAATGTACATGAGTTAAGTTATTTTTCATAACTTAACCAAACCTGCCTTAACCAAAGTTCAGTAAGTTCACCTAATCGAATCTGTAAAGTTCTTCTATACAAAAATTTGTGATTTTTAAGTTGCTTTCATTGAGACAGTGTTGCGGTTTCCACATAACCACCTGTCAAAATGTGGTGACAGCCTTGTCTTTTCGTTTTTAGAGTTTTATGAAAATTTAAAGTACGTGAATATTGGAGTCTTATTATTCTTGTCGTTTAACAAATTACAATTGATTTATCTTAAATTATTAAAGCTTGTACACTTTACATTATCCTAAAAATATGGAAAAATAAGGCATCAAAAGCGAAGCATTATCCTTGACTGCTAAAGTACACAAAATGAATTGGTGAAAAGAATAAAGTACAGAAGACATACAATAGTAGCAGGTTTACCTTTAAATTTAACATCTGGACTGTAGTTGCTGAGAGGCGTAAGTAGATGACATTTTTGCCTTTATCTTCTATTAAAGCTTCATGTACAGCTCTCTTTGGTCTCTCCTCGCCACTTTCTTTTTCCTCTGACTCAGTCTTTTCTTCTAAAAATGGAAATTACACAATAATAAATAGTAGTACACACAAAATATAAAAATATTTCATTATTTTTAACAAAACTATAAAACTTTCAATGACTTTTAAACATTTTCCTGAACTTCAATTAACATATTATTGTTATTTGACTTTAGAAATACGTAAGCTTCTGGTTCTAGTTCTGCTGTTCTTTCTATTTCACAAAATTTGGAATGCGTGTATAAAATAAACATTACACACATTCAGTTGTGCCTATCTCCTTTCTTATAAATTTGAATTACCACTGCTGTCAGCAAAATAACAAATTTAATAAGGAAATGTACGCAGACAATAGTGTTTATAATCCTATTAATGCGCATGTCACTTGGCAAACTTGATTGCCCTTTACGTTGTAACTCAACGACAATATAGGGATAATATAACGTGTGTGTGGATACTCTCCTTTAAGCCCCACTGTTGGGCTAGTCACGTTGTAACAGTACAACGATATTAGATGATATAATAGATGTGTGTGATTGTATTGTATTGCTTATCTTGTAGATACGCTCCGGTAACCACAATAATGTTGTACAATAAAATTTCCAAAAAAAAATGTAATTATTTTTAGCAGTCTCATTGTAATTAATGATTGTGTGGGTATCGCTGGTTAAATCTTTTAATTTAAAAAGTATTTTTCGCACTCCGCTGATAACCTCCCCACTTACCATATGTGGATATTGCTGTTCTGTTGGGTGACTGCTCAGCTGTAACATACATGCTACACATACAAGGAGATATTCTATTTGAATATTAAACGTGATGAGCATGCACAATAATAATAATATAACAACTGAATAATGCTTTGAATTATCAGGAATATTCAAATTCTTCCGCCACCTTTTGATAGAACTGGCTATGAAAAAATAAACTATTTTAAGTTTGAAATTAAACACTTTTTCCACTGGTAACAAAAATATTGAGGTTTATTAACAGTTTGGAATGCTAGTAAATCTTTAAAATTTAACAATCAGTCACTAATAATTTTACAGGAAAATAATTATGAACAATTTTAAAATGAAACTCTTCTTAACCTCAAGGCTGGTAACACTGTCGGTTAATACAATAATTTTTATTTTGAGAGGTTATGTCCTCTTACATAGTTAAATTACCAAATTCGTGTGATCTTTTAAGTGACATGATGCCAGATACAAGATGTGGTGTTTTATAACAATATTTAATAAACAATTAATAGAAAACAAACAAACAAATATTAAAATTGAAAATTGGTACCATATAATCGATAACTATGGTATTATCGTACGCGGGAATTAGTACCCAGTCGTTACTTTGATAAACGAGTGCGTTGATTTGCACTGCTGAAATGTACTATTATTATTTAATAGTTAACTATAGAAATTATTTATTCACAAGAGAAAAAGTTATAATAAAAAAAACTCTTGTGGTATCTTTCATCTGGTTTGTATTATTTGAGAACAGACTTATGACAAAAAGGTGACAAATTGTGGTTATTATTTTTAGGTTATCTAATAACGTGAATAGTTATTATGGTTAATTATATTATTCATTGATTTCTTATTAATCTAAACATATATATTGTAACCAGACCGCTGTATGCCGGTCGTTACAAAAGATAAAAAGTTGATGGAAAATTTTATAAAAAATAAAATTTTCAATAAAAGAATAATTTTATTTATGTTTACTAATGTGTGTTTATAGGAAATAAATCTGTTTTAAATGTTCTTGTAAAAAATTTGATAATCAGGCAGGTATTTATTGACTATCGAGCACTTCTTGAAGATTTGAACCAAGTCTGGAGTTAAATAGATTAACTCCAGGCAGCAATCGATTGGTGATTTTCCTTGCTGGTCCAATATCTCACTCAAATAAAATATTTTCTTCTTCTTTAAGTCCCTCAGCCTTAATAAATACTCTTAAATTAACCTGTGAAATAAATAACAGATAAGAAATAATGGAAATATAAGGATTTATTAAACAATTTAAATAAATAATCGATTTTTTAACGATGGAGAACAATTATCGACTCCGTCTCAGGGAACTATCGATTGTGCATACAGAACAAAATTTATGATATGTATTATATAAAAGACAGGTTCTTTGAGCGATTAAAATTAATAGTCAGAGAAGGGTAACGAGAAAGTATAACATTAACAATTAAAAATAAATACAATAATTATTATTCAACAGAATTTAAATAATTCCAATATATAATATTTATTAAAGTTGTCAAACCATATGCAGACTATGACGTCACTGCTGGAGGATGAAGGCAGGCAGGCTCTGTTGAATTAAAAGATGGCCGCTACTATTTCTGGCGTAGTTACTGCGAAATCGACATGTCCGAAAATCACGACAAAATTACCTTCAGGAATGTTTGAAATCTTCCCGCACTGGTGTAATATGTCTGTTAAGTTATTTGGTGTATTCTGACGAAGTGTTCCGTGTAAACTTGTGTTAATTTGGTTATTTCGTATGTGTTCACTTCTGTGGTTAAATTTCTCAAGTTATGGTTAGGATTCGTAGAGTGAATTAGATTAAATATATTGTTTTATTGTTTTATGTCACTCATATCATGAAGTTAGGTGTTTGTTTTCACTATTGTCGTGAACGTTTTTGTAGATTTAGTTAAAAAAGTGTCTAATTCGTCTAACTCTCGGTTCACTTATATTACTGGCTAACTTCTAGTACCATTTTCGATTCGTTTTTTAAAGGAACGTTTTTCACACAACTCTTCAGCTTGATATTCAACAAAAGACTAATTAACTTGGTCAAAAATCTGGCCCAGTTAATCTTTGAAAAAGTATTGTTAACATATTTCGATTACCCATACACATGATAAAATATTACATTATATATGGAATGTATCTATTTTATTCATCACTTTTATGAATTATGAACCTTATCATTGGTTTAATCATCTCATTCCTTTCAAATTGATATATTATAGTCCATATCTGTAGACATTTTGTGGAAATTAACAAATTTCTTTACTTTATGGAAATATAGGCTCAAAATTGGATTTCCGTCTTTATACAAATTTCCCCCATTTTAAGTATCATTAATACTATTATAATAAATTTTAATTAGTCATATTCCTCTTCCTTTCCTTAAATACATATAAATTAAACCTTTAAGCTGGTTTTTTGTGTTAATCTCTGAATTTGACATTGCTCTTTAAAATTAATTAATTTATATATTTTGAAAATTTACAACATTTTAAGGTATATTTCCTTATTATCATTTTAACTCATAGGATCATTCCCAGTAGTGGTTAACTGATTTACTTTATCTAAATCTGGCTAGTTTACAGGATTTATAAGTGAATTATTCTGATTTATATTGGTTCTGTGAATTCACCAAATGGCCTAGATTTTAGAATTTTATATTTTTGTCTTTCTCAAATAAATTTAATCCTACTTCCTCCTCTGACTTTACATAGTTACTATTACACGAAAATAAAATGGTTTATAACTTATTGTGAGGTGTAATATTTAATTAACACTACTGTTACTAAAATAGATAATTATGAACATTATTTAGCAACCTGCACAATTGAACATATTGCTGATATGGTTTGAACATATACTTTTAACTATTTTTGAGTTAACATAGCATACCTATTGAAACATTATTAATGGTATGTAGGCTATTATTTAGCAAACATTATTCATTTAAAACACATAATATAAATCTTATTTTCTAATAACTCTTACAAATACATTTTACTAACACATTGATTTTATGGCTGTGAATAAACAGTCTATTTAAACATTTTAAACTTACGAATACTAAATTAATGCCAGTCCTTTCTGGTCTAAACCATTACTATTTATGATACCCTACATCAGTAAACATGACCTCCCATACTCTATTTATTAGCATTTTTTACAAATGTCTTGTAAATAAAGAGTTACATTAAAATAATAAAATACTGGAAATCTTCCATTTTATTATTTTATTATGCTGTTTATTATTGGATATTAAAGTTGTTATATAGCATATTGATAAGTCATAGTATCACTAACTTTAAGTTTATTGCCTTTCCAAAAAACACTTACACAAATTCACTTTCACTGTTGGTTCTGATATTTTGAGTCTTATTATCTCAGACCAGACCTTTAGTAATCATGGACTGTTAAGACTTGTTTATTTTCTTATCACACAATAGCTTTAGTCTGTTCACTTCTTATAATACTATACAGCACTTTAGTTTTCTAAATAATTACATTTTTATAGGATTTTGGGTATGTTATACTTTCTTTTTAATCATTTTTGTGGGTTTGGGGTTGATGGTAGTTAATAATAATAATAGGCTTTACAACGGTGTTTCTTTCATACTATTTCTTCCTCTCCTCCTGTCTTCTTTCTTGTCCTTCTTCTTATCTTCTTTCTTGTCTTCTTTCTTGTCCTTCTTCTGGTCTTCATTCTTCTGGTCTTCTTGTCTTCCTTCTTTATTCTTGGGTAAACCAAGGTACTTGGTGTATTTCGACTGATGCTTAGGTGGGAGCATTTAATTTATTCACTGATACTGACCTTGTTCTTTTCTAAAGGTTTCAGGGTATTGTTTTCTTCCTGATCACAAACTTTATTCTTCCCTCTTCTTGTTTTTGGGGTATTTTGGTATTCACCACTCTTAAATTGAGTCTCTTTCTTCTTGTTCTGGTGTTATTTATTTTGTTTACTGCTCCTAGCTTCCTGGGTAAATTACTGATATTATAATATGAGTTGCTTCCAATACTTTCTTTGATATTTAAACAGTGGTTTTTATATAATGTAATGAGGATTTTTTATTTTATCGTGGTTCATTCATTTGATTTCCTTAAATCTTATTCAATATTATTATAACATATTTGATGTAATTAAACTTTATGATTTTATATGACTTAATATGTAGTGGATTTTCTGTCACGCTACAATATATTATTTATAATATTTCTGATGCATAACTATCAGTAGAATAGAATATTCTTTCGCAGAAAATTAAAAATATTTATTTACATTTTAATCAAGTCAAAGACTGCATGAGTCAATTGAGCGTCTATTTGCGGCATTCGTATTTTGTAATAAGTACATTAATCTTGACTCTTTTAATTATGAAAAATATTAAAAACATTTATTTATCAAGTTAAAAATTGTGAAATAATTCTTTCGTCAATTCTGATAAATTTCATCAGCATTATTATACTTCGCTACTATTGATTAGCGTAGTATCCAACCAATTGTTTTTTTACAGAAATGATTATTTCTGTTTTATTGTTAATTCATGAAAAATATTGTACTCCCTGGTTTATTTTCAACACAACACTCGAAAATACGACTGATATTATACACTGGTCGTATTTTGTTAATATATTCACTCCGCACTGTACACACGTTAATTCTGTGGTATCTTTAGGTTAGGCGTGTGTAGTATTACTAATGTATGCGTGTCGCGTACAATTCAAAATAAACTTCTTCCTCGATTTGGTCCGTCGAATTATACGTGTTGACTCGTTGATGATTGAAAGATGACTGTCACGCTCCTCCGGAGCGTCTCCGGCTTGTCTGCCGGTTTTCATTCATTTGATTGGTTGAATTCCTTGAACTCTCCGACCCAAAGTACCTTAATTTAGTAAAACTTTTAATTTATTACCAAATTTGTGGATGGGTTTGAGATTAAAATATAACCGTATTTAACCGTTTCATTGAATCTTGTGTCAGCATTACTGGTTATCATTATGGTTCGTCCCATATTTCAGTGTATTTTTTATTCATTTTAACCATAATCATCGCTCTCCTCTCTTCTTGTCGTTCGGACTTCTTCAGTATCCATACTCCTGTCCGTTCTTGACATATATCGGGCTATCATTTGGTTTTTCCATTTGAATGCTATTAGGGCTGTGTCTGCCTTCCGTTCTTCTGTCTTCTTTCTCTCTCTATCTTCAATATATTTGTGTCCATTGTTCTCCTGGTGGTTGTTAGTACTGACGTTTGGTAACTCACTCAACTCGGTTTGACCGTCATCCGTCTTCTGATTTGGTCCTTCCGTTAATTGACTCCTCTTCTTCCGCAGTTCTCTTATTTCTCTGGCGTATTCTTCGACGATCCGGTCCCATTTCTCTTGATAGCCTTCCTTTTTCTTAAAATATCTCACTCTTCTTTTGGGAATCAGTGGTTGAGATGCTTTGTTGGTCATCTTCTTCTTCGTTGTTACATAATCTTCCTCTTCGTCCATTGTCATGAAACTCCTCCGATACTCCTTCCTGAAAGTCCCTTCTTCATGGTTGACAATTGGTAAATTGACCATATTAATCAGGCCACCTCTAGTCATTTCAATTAATTCTTTTGTGATTCTTGCCTTCCTTGGACGCATGGTTCTTCTTTCTTCCATTTTCACCTCTTCCTTTTCTTGAATTATTTGGATATTCTTTTCTCCACTATCTTTAGGCTCTGGATTCGTCTGTTCCATGTTTTTATCTTCAGGTACTTCTTCAACTTCCATTTGATCGTCTAGTATTAATTCTCTTCTTATCTTCTTAACACTCTCTTCTGCCTCTTCACAACATCTTTTTATTGTCTTTCCCGATTGCTTGTAATCATCCTTCACTACCGTGTTTATCGACTCCACGATCTCCTTGTCATCTCCCTTTATTCTCTTATTCATTCGGTCTAATCTCCCATTGATCTCGTCGATTTTCTTGTTGGTTTGGTCGATTTTAATCCCCAACTCTGCAGATAAATCCTCCTTCATTATAGCCATTTTCTTCTCTAATAGCTCTTCAGTCTTTTTCTGCCCGTCTTCCATCCTCCTGTTGGTTTCACTTATTTTGTTATTTAACTCCTCCTTCAGGGATCCTATGGTTTTACTTAACTCCTCCTTAGTGGATCGACTGGTTTCGTCCATTTTATTGTTCAATTCTTCTTTCAGTGACTCGAGACTTTGCTTTGTGAATTCCTGGCCTTCCTTCAAAGATCGATTGTCCTCTTTCAATGATCGATTGTCTTCCTTCAACGACTCCATCATCCTTTTCTGGCCTTCTTCTATCGATGCTCTCATACTCATTAACATTTCGATGATGTACCTGTCTTCTGGTTGCACCGGTCTTTTGGGGTTGACAATCCTCCGGTAGAACTTCTTGTGGTATGATTTCCGGCTCCTCATCAGGTTGCTGAACCTCCTCCGCCGGTTCAAGTGGTTTATCCTCGAGTTCTAATAGGATTTCTTCAACATCTTCCGTTGATGTTGCCTCCTTCTCTTCCAGTCTGGCCTCCCTCTCTGCCTCTGCTGCTCTCTTTTTTGAGGTTGATCTCCTAGTATACATCTTGTCGCTGGCAATGTACTTGCAGTCTCTCGACGGATTGGGTTATTAAATTATTGGTTAAATTGTCCGTTTTTTCCCTAATCCGCGCTCAGACGTTGGGCGCCACGTTGTAACTCAACGACAATATAGGGATAATATAACATGTGTGTGGATACTCTCCTTTAAGCCCCACTGTTGGGCTAGTCACGTTGTAACAGTACAACGATATTAGATGATATAATAGATGTGTGTGATTGTATTGTATTGCTTATCTTGTAGATACGCTCCGGTATCCACAATAATGTTGTACAATAAAATTTCCAAAAAAAAATGTAATTATTTTTAGCAGTCTGATTGTAATTAATGATTGTGTGGGTATCGCTGGTTAAATCTTTTAATTTAAAAAGTATTTTTCGCACTCTGCTGATAACCTCCCCACTTACCATATGTGGATATTGCTGTTCTGTTGGGTGACTGCTCAGCTGTAACATACACGCTACACATACAAGGAGATATTCTATTTGAATATTAAACGTGATGAGCATGCACAATAATAATAATATAACAACTGAATAATGCTTTGAATTATCAGGAATATTCAAACTCTTCCGCCACCTTTTGATAGAACTGGCTATGAAAAAATAAACTATTTTAAGTTTGAAATTAAACACTTTTTCCACTGGTAACAAAAATATTGAGGTTTATTAACAGTTTGGAATGCTAGTAAATCTTTAAAATTTAACAATCAGTCACTAATAATTTTACAGGAAAATAATTATGAACAATTTTAAAATGAAACTCTTCTTAACCTCAAGGCTGGTAACACTGTCGGTTAATACAATAATTTTTATTTTGAGAGGTTATGTCCTCTTACATAGTTAAATTACCAAATTCGTGTGATCTTTTAAGTGACATGATGCCAGATACAAGATGTGGTGTTTTATAACAATATTTAATAAACAATTAATAGAAAACAAACATACAAATATTAAAATTGAAAATTGGTACCATATAATCGATAACTATGGTATTATCGTACCCAGTCGTTACTTTGATAAACGAGTGCGTTGATTTGCACTGCTGAAATGTACTATTATTATTTAATAGTTAACTATAGAAATTATTTATTCACAAGAGAAAAAGTTATAATAAAAAAAACTCTTGTGGTATCTTTCATCTGGTTTGTATTATTTGAGAACAGACTTATGACAAAAAGGTGACAATTTGTGGTTATTATTTTTAGGTTATCTAATAACGTGAATAGTTATTAGGGTTAATTATATTATTCATTGATTTCTTATTAATCTAAACATATATATATTATTTATAATATTTCTGATGCATAACTATCAGTAGAATAGAATATTCTTTCGCAGAAAATTAAAAATATTTATTTACATTTTAATCAAGTCAAAGACTGCATGAGTCAATTGAGCGTCTATTTGCGGCATTCGTATTTTGTAATAAGTACATTAATCTTGACTCTTTTAATTATGAAAAATATTAAAAACATTTATTTATCAAGTTAAAAATTGTGAAATAATTCTTTCGTCAATTCTGATAAATTTCATCAGCATTATTATACTTCGCTACTATTGATTAGCGTAGTATCCAACCAATTGTTTTTTTACAGAAATGATTATTTCTGTTTTATTGTTAATTCATGAAAAATATTGTACTCCCTGGTTTATTTTCAACACAACACTCGAAAATACGACCGATATTATACACTGGTCGTATTTTGTTAATATATTCACTCCGCACTGTACACACGTTAATTCTGTGTTATCTTTAGGTTAGGCGTGTGTAGTATTACTAATGTATGCATGTCGCGCACAATTCAAAATAAACTTCTTCCTCGATTTGGTCCGTCGAATTATACGTGTTGACTCGTTGATGACTCCGGAGCGTCTCCGGCTCGTCTGCCGGTTTTCATTCATTTGATTGGTTGAATTCCTTGAACTCTCCGACCCAAAGTACCTTAATTTAGTAAAACTTTTAATTTATTACCAAATTTGTGGATGGGTTTGAGATTAAAATGACGTAAGCACTGGTGCACAAAATAATTAAAAAGTTTATAATCGTTATAACTTTCTTATTATTTGTCTAATCGTTGAATGGTTGGTGTCAATAAATCGCGGACATCCTGAGCTTTAAATAAAGTCCAAACAAGATTATAATCCGTCCATTATTAATTCACTACAACGTTTTCACAAAATTTTATGGTGAATCTTATAATTAATAAGTTTATTACACCAAATCTTATCTAATTACATAATAACACTTCTGATTAAACACTTTGAGTCTATTTCTCAACTGCTTAATACAAAAATTTGGGAATAATTATTATTCAAACAATGTTTGATCATGGCGTCTATAGCGTCCATATTCGATTATTCATAATCGCCCTTAATACTATTATTCCTTATCTAATAACATTTGTCTTGTATTCTAATAATCATAAAAACGTTTATTTACATAGGTTTACTCTTTAGTATATGCACAAGGTTGTGTTTCATATACTAGTAGTCTTATTCAACTACCTCCTGATCTCTTTTCTTCAAATTGTCACTTTGTTTATGGTTTTTCCTACATAAGGTATATAATGTCGTAAAGGCAACTAGTGTACAACTATAGTACCCAGTTCATTTAATATATTTGTTAGCTTTTAGCTATCTGAGAACCCTTCAATTTCTAGTATTGGGTTTGTTTACATCAGGTCATGACATGGCAGTCAGTTATTTTTTGATAAATCAATAACTAAATCGTTATTATTATATTTTACATAGATTCTCAAAGTAGTATCAGACATCCTTCTGATTACTGATAACATTTTTATTTACCTTTGAACAAGTTTGTATGTTGCATTTTGCTTAAATAACTTGCTACATAGTGTTTGTTTATATTCTGATTCCACCATCATGGTCATTTAGTTTTTAATAATTTGTCTATAAAATTACTATTCTTATGGTTATGGTCTGTTCTCATAGTAGTATTAGATGCCCTTCTTACTACTGGTAACACTTTCATTAATCTCTGTTTAAGCTTTAATAACGTATTTTGCTTAACTAGTTGGTTACATTGCCTCTGCTTACTTCTGGCTATTCATTCATAGTCAGCTAGTTTACAATATTTTGATCATAAAACTATTATCATTACACTTATAATCTGTTCTCATAGTAGTACCAGGTGCTTTTCTAACTACTGGTAATACTTTTAGTGGTCTTTGTACAAGTTTTAACAATGTATTTTGTTTAACTAATTTGTCATATTGGGTTCCCTTTCATCTAGCTTTACGCTATCATCTTTAATCTGCTTTATGTGCAGTGTATTTCAATATAATACATTATTTATTAGGGTGCATTATTATTTATAATGAATCTTTGATTGACACAATTGTTGATGGTTGTTTGGTTTAACTAACATGTATGATTTTTTGTTTCATAGGTGCATTTCCTATGGGGTTATGTAACAATGTACAACATATTCTTATGCAGCCTTTTGCTACTATTATTATGACTTCAGTATGGTATTCTATTACAATAGTTTGATTGTTAATTAATACACATGTTTACACTATTTCTTCTAAACAATAATACAAATATTCTCAAACTAATGATAATACATTTCTTGTTATGGTTTGTACCTAATTTCTGTTAGATTGTTGTTTGATATTTAACAAACTATTTTGTTTGTTATTATTTTTTCTGGCCTTTCTTTGTATTGTATTCTGTTTTGCCGTGGCATTCAGTTACATTTCTTTTGAAATTTACAAAGGTTTTTATTATTAGGTTCTATGAACAATGATACAACTGTTCTATCTTATATTTCTTGGTGGTCTTATGATTATCTATTTGGATTACCATCTTCATTAAATTAGTCACACTAACTGTCTGTGTATTTTTGACTACTTAATTCTTGATGTTTCCACTATGAAAGTAACACATTTTCTTCCGCTATAAACCTTATCACTTGAATTGTTTGTGGGGTTTATTAGGTTAAAATTAGTTAATTGGTCACAGGTTCTCACACTTACATTAAGTATTCACTATTACTGTTTGTGATTTCTTAAATATGTTAAACACTGTTTCTTCATAGTTGACAATCACTATTTTTCTGGTCACTAGTATCGTCTCTAGTATGCTTGATGAATGATGATTTCTTGTAACGTCTATCCATTATCTTCTCTCTTCATGTCATGTTTCCTTGTCCTTCTTCTTCCTTTCTTCTTTTCTTCTTCCATATTTCCATTGTAGTATTCGTTGTTCCATCATATTTATATTTGTAAATATATTGGTTTGTCTGCCATCATTGTGGTTGCTCCTGAGTTGTTTCTTCCTTTTATTTTACATAGTCATTTTGTTGGTTCCCCTCACTGTTGGAATCTTGTTGTCTTCTTTTACACTTTCATTATTTATTATTGTCGTTGTTCCCCCTCACTGTTGGAATCTTGTTGTCTTCTTTTACACTTTCATTATTTATTATTGTTGTTGGTTCCCCTCACTGTTGGAATCTATTGGGCCTGGTTTCTAACATTTTATTTTGGCTCATGGTCATTTTCTTTCTCTATTTTGTGTACGATGCTGCTATGTTACACTTCCTTCTTCTTTGTTGGAACTTTACTCTAATATATCTGTAGATACACACTTCTTGTTCTCATAATTTTACTTATCTAGAAATACTTTCATGCTTTCCCGTCACTTGACGTAATAATTGCTTACTTTATGTAACTACCAAGTTTGGTAACGTTACAACATACATTAGGCAGTATATACAGGGTGACACATGTAGCGTGTCAATTTTGGGTCATTTTATTTTTTTTTTTACAGTATGGGGTATTACATTTTATTTATTTCATTTTGTGCGGGAGTCTTATAAAATATTGTGAAACTGTATTATGCGACAACGTTATTTCGGTTACGAAAGAACACGTGTAGACTGAACAGTTTGGGACAAAGGCAAGACTCAACAGTATGGTGAAATCAGTAAGCGAAGAATTTACCACCCTAGTTTTTCCAAGAACTATGCGAGAGTGTGGCGGAGCTCACCCATGCGTACACCAAGCATGGGCGCCGACCCACGCGCTGGTAAAAACTCAAGATGGCTAAAGTGCCAAAGTATTCATCGTCTTTTCACAGATCTTCCGGAAGTGCTGTTAAACCCCGCCCACTTTAATGACGTCAGTAGAGCCGATGCAAATATCGTCACCACGCATTACTAGAACACTAGGAAAAACCACACTATGTTCCACGTACAGAACTCCTAAGTCACAGCAAATTGAGCAGGAACGACGACGCAAAGCAGGTGGCCGTGAATACGCTGTTCCTCCCACTCAGAGAAGCACATTGCCCAGTTCGTCGCTGATCGTGTCTGGCCAGACACCGCCCTAAAAAGGGCTCTTCAGATTTTTCCACGTTTTCAGTTTTAAAAACTCTATTTTGTGAATTATTATGCGGCAGTGAAACCGATAGTTATCAGTTAACAACAACTGTGGAATCCGGAACTCGTCACCAAGTAAAAAATGAGTAAAACGAACAGTGCGAACTAAACCCGCGTGCCGACTGGAGAGGGGTAATTTTATATTTATTAGATTCAATGTGTTAAATTAATAAATCAGGGTAACAGGGTTTTTTTTTTTTTAAGAATGTGAGAGTGAGTGAAAGGCAGGCTGGGCTAACTACAATAGACGTAAGTAAGATAATTTAAGTATAGATGTATGAACCAGAGTAACACAATTTGGAAAACCATGTCAGAAATTTATTGGAAAAATTTAACCTTTAACGTTGCAAGATTTGATAATTAAAAATCATAATTTCTCTTCAAAAAATGTGTCGAGTTAGTTATTTCGATAACCTCTAACACAGGTTTGCATCTGACGTACATGTGATCGAATTCTGGACCCCGGATATAAGAAACTTGGCAAGTAGGTAAAAATGAACTGTATTTTTGTATTTGATATATTTAAATTGTATTTGAACATAACACACACATGAATAGGACGTTTTTGAACTGTGTACTACTGAATGCACATTGGTGGGAGAAGGTTGTGGTGGGGCTCGTTCTCCTCCCAGCGAGATGCCATTTTAGTAGCAATGGAGCAGTGTACCTTGCAACCTTGGCTGTTTGTGTATGACAGTTTTGTTTGAAGTGGCGAGTCTATCACAGCTATGCAGTGACTCTTTTACTGTCAATTCAATGTTGGTCGAATTGGAGCCATTCCGAGTCAGAATACATTCCTTACATGGGTAGAAAATTTTAGATCAACTGGGAACATTATGAAGAAGCCACCAGGCCCTAGACACAGTGTAACGACACTGTAGAACATAGGAAGGGTTAGAGAAGCACTGATTAGGAGCCAAGACGATTGGCTAGACAACATGCAAGTGAGTTAGCAATCAACCACGAAACAGTCAGGCGAATTTTACACAACGATTTGACATTCTATTCATACAAAATTCAAATTGTGGATCAGCTAAAAGCAGCAGATTACGGAAAACATGAGGACTTGCTGTGAAAATGAAATTGAGTGAAAATGTGCAATTGTTAATAAGTGATGAAGCTCATTTTCATCTGGACGGGACCGTAAATACGCATAACTTGCGTTATTGGGCACCTGAACAACCACGTCTTATTCACCAGCGTCCTCTACACTCTCAACTAGTCACAGTGTGGTGTGCTGTTGGCTCTTTTGGAATTATTGGACCGTATATTGGACCGAAGAAAATGGCGTTACAGGCATTGTCAATTCGGCTCGTTTCATTCACATGCTTCAAATGTTCTTCAGGCCAGAACCATGAAGACGAAGAATTGCCTTGAAAAATGTCTGGTTTCAGCAAGATAGCACTACGGCACATACCATGAACGATTCAATGAATGTTCTCCGATGCATGTTTCGTGGACGCCTCATTTCACGTTTTGGCGATGTTACATGGACTCCACTATCTCCCGACTTATCAATGTGTGACTTCTCCTGTGGAGGTATCTCAAAAGCTGTCTGTACGCTACCAAACCCTGCAATCTGGATGAGTTGAAGAATGCCACCATTCAAGAAATTGCTGCCATCCCTTAAGAGATGTTGGCCCGTGTGATGCAGGATTTTCAGCAGAGACTTAACAACTACATTCAAGAAGATGGGTGGCGTCACACATGGGTGATTTTACTACCCTCAAAACATGAAGAAAAGTCATTTTTCAAAACGCGCGCGCGCGTGCGCGTGTGTCTGTGTGTAAATTTTCCTATGGCAAACGATAACATGCGCAAATTTACACAGAATCAAATCATTTTTTGCATACAGCCCTGAATTGTAGAGTACTCAAGGCCAATTGCTTTTGGTGAAGATTGGTTAAGGGAAAGGGGTAGTTACCTGCAACATTTTATGTTTTAACAAGGATAATTTTTTCTATGACGAACAATAACTGCCACACATTCAAACAGAATCAAATAATTTTTTGCATACATCCCTGAATTGCAGAGAGCTCAAGGCCTTTTGATTTTGGTGAAGATCGGTTAAGAGAAAGGGGTAGTTTACCTACACCACAATGTGAAGAAGAAGTTTACTAATTGTAAATTATTCTGTTTCTTAATGTAATGCGAAAATAAATACTGTTTTGGTTTGTGAGGTTAGGTAATGTTTTACTTCCATGTTCCATAAGGAATAGAAGTATGGTGATGGCAAAAAAAAATCGTGTTCGAGATAAGGGCTGATTCTGATTGTACTACCCTGAAAACATGAAGAAAAGTCATTTTTCAAAAAGTGTCTGTGTGTAGAATTTTTTCTACGGTTAACGATAACAGCCGCAAATTCAAACAGAATCAAATAATTTTTTGCATACGTCCCCGAATTGTAGAGGACTCAAGGCCTATTGATTTTGGTGAAGATCTTTTAAGAGAAAGGGGTAGTTTGCCTACGGCATTTTATGTTTTAAAAAAGAGTGAATTTTTTCATGACGAACGATGACTGCCGTAAATTCACACAGAATCAAATAATTTTTTACATATGTGCCTGAGTTGTAGAGAACTCAAGGCCTATTGATTTTGGTGAAGATTGGTTATGAGGAAGGGGTAGTTTACCTGCAACGTTTATGTTTTAACAAGAGTAAAGTACTTCATTTTGATAAATAAAGTATCCTGATAAAAAGATCATAATAATCAACTGTAGAAATGTAGATGAAACATCTATAAATGAAGAGGCTAGATGAACGGGGTGGGGGTAATTTTCTATAAATGAAAATTATAGTTGAAGGGGGAGGGAATAATTATTTATATGTGTACTATGTTATCAGCAACAAAGAAGTAGTTTGTTGTTAAAATTCCTTCCCGGGCTGTTTGGCCGTAGTCCAATGTTTTCTGCAAAACCAGACGTTTTGGCAGTGCCATCGACTTCCATCATCAGTGAAAATCGAGTGCGATAACATCAGGTGGTATACATTAGTGACCACAGTACTGTGTTTAAGGCTGAAGCAGTACGTAGAAAGAATTAGTTTCTATGGAAATATTTCATTTCAAAAATGATTTTAAATATAAATTTTAGAACATGGAAGTCATGTATGGTTCTCCATACCGATATTTTTTTGTTTGTATTACAAAGAGTTTCCTCTGAAGTTTTTTCAATCTCTTTAGATTTTGTACGGAAATTTTAATTTTGAAAAAGGTAAATTTTGCTTTACAGTCAGCTGATATTGTTACCAACATACTGAAACAATGGTTCTCTCCCAATATCTGCACCCACACTAGATTTTCAAAATTTCGATTATGCAAATCTATCGACAACACCACAATGTGAAGAAGAAGTTTACTAATTGTAAATTATTCTGTTTCTTAATGTAATGCGAAAATACATACTGTTTTGGTTTGTGAGGTTACGTAATGTTTTACTTCCATGTTCCATAAGGAATAGAAGTATGGTGATGGCAAAAAAAATTGTGTTCGAGATAAGGGCTGATTCTGATTGTACTACCCTGAAAACATGAAGAAAAGTCATTTTTCGAAAAGTGTCTATGTGTAGAATTTTTTCTACGGTTAACGATAACAGCCACAAATTCAAACAGAATCAAGTAATTTTTTGCGTATGTCCCTGAATTGTAGAGGACTCAAGGCCTATTGATTTTGGTGAAGATCTTTTAAGAGAAAGGGGTAGTTTACCTGCAACGTTTTATGTTTTTACAAGGGTAATTTTTACTTCCATGTTCCATAAGGAAATGGAAGTTTGGTGATGGCAAAAAAAATCGTGTTCCATATAAGGGATGATTCTGATTGTACTACCCTCAAAACATGAAGAAAAGTCATTTTTCAAAAAGTGTCTGTGTGTGTATCTGTGTGTAGAATTTTTTCTATAGCGAACGATAACTGCCGCACATTCAAACAGAATCAAATAATTTTTTGCATACGTCCCTGAATTGTAGAGGACTCAACGCCTATTTATTTTGGTGAAGTTTGGTTAAGGGAAAGGGATAGTTTGCCTGCAACATTTTATGTTTTAACAAGGGTAATTTGTTATATGACGAACGATAACTGTCGTAAAGTCAATCAGAATCAACTAATTTTTTGCATACATCCCTGAATTGTAAAGGACTCAAGGCCTTTTGATTTTGATGAAGATCGGTTAAGAGAAAGGGGTAGTTTACCTACGGCATTTTATGTTTTAAAAAAGAGTGAATTTTTTCATGACGAACGATGACTGCCGTAAATTCACACAGAATCAAATAATTTTTTACATATGTGCCTGAGTTGTAGAGAACTCAAGGCCTATTGATTTTGGTGAAGATTGGTTATGAGGAAGGGGTAGTTTACCTGCAACGTTTATGTTTTAACAAGAGTAAAGTACTTCATTTTGATAAATAAAGTATCCTGATAAAAAGATCATAATAATCAACTGTAGAAATGTAGATGAAATATCTATAAATGAAGAGGCTAGATGAACGGGGTGGGGGTAATTTTCTATAAATGAAAATTATAGTTGAAGGGGGAGGGGATCATTTTTTATATGTGCACTATGTTATCAGCAACAAAGAAGTAGTTTGTTGTTAAAATTCCTTCCCGGGCTGTTTGGCCATAGTCCAATGTTTTCTGCAAAACCAGACGTTTTGGCAGTGCCATCGACTTCCATCATCAGTGAAAATCGAGTGCGATAACATCAGGTGGTATACATTAGTGACCACAGTACTGTGTTTAAGGCTGAAGCAGTAAGTAGAAAGAATTAGTTTCTATGGAAATATTTCATTTCAAAAATGATTTTAAATATAAATTTTAGAACATGGAAGTCATGTATGGTTCTCCATACCGATATTTTTTTGTTTGTATTACAAAGAGTTTCCTCTGAAGTTTTTTCAATCTCTTTAGATTTTGTACGGAAATTTTAATTTTGAAAAAGGTAAATTTTGCTTTACAGTCAGCTGATATTGTTACCAACATACTGAAACAATGGATCTCTCCCAATATCTGCACCCACACTAGATTTTCAAAATTTCGATTATGCAAATCTATCGACAACACCACAATGTGAAGAAGAAGTTTACTAATTGTAAATTATTCTGTTTCTTAATGTAATGCGAAAATACATACTGTTTTGGTTTGTGAGGTTAGGTAATGTTTTACTTCCATGTTCCATAAGGAACCGTTTCTACGGTTAACGATAACAGCCGCACATTCAAACAGAATCAAATAATTTTTTGCATACATCCCTGAATTGTAGAGGACTCAAGGCCTATTTATGTTGGTGAAGTTTGGTTAAGGGAAAGGGGGTAGTTTACCAGCAATGTTTTATGTTTCAACAAGAGTAATTTTTTCTATGACGAACGATAACTGCAGCAAATTTAGACAGAATCGAATAATTTTGTGCATATACGCTTGAGTTGTAGAGGATTCAATGCCTATTAATTTTGGTGAAGATCGGTTAAGGGGAAAGGGTAGTTTACCTGCAACGTTTTATGTTTTAACAAGAGTAAAGTACTTAATTTTGATAAATAAAGTATTCTGAAAAGAAGGTCATAATAATCCACTGTAGAAACTTTTATGAAATATCTATTAATGAAGAGGCTAGTTGAAGGGGGAGGGGATAATTTTTATTTATATGTCATGTATACCACGTTATCGGCAACAAAGAAGTAGTTTGTTGTTAAAATTCCTTCCCGGGCTGTTTGGCTGTGGTCCAATGTTTTCTACACAACCAGACGTTTCAGCAGTGTTATCGACTGCCATCAACAGTGAAAATCAAGTGCGCTAACGTGAGATGGTATACGTTAGTGACCACAGTACTGTGGTTAAGGCTGAAGAAAGAAGTAGTTTCTATAGAAATATATCATTTCGAAAATGATTTTAAATATTTTACATGATATTTTTCCCATCATCTTGTTGTATGATTGCCTAAGTAAAGATATTTACAAACCCTAGGAAAGTACCAGAAAACATAAAGTAGCCTGCTTAAATGACTACTAATTATAGGTTTTATAATAATGATTAATAATAAATAATGTTTTAATAATTATGTTTTGAACTATTAAAGTTAGTAAGACTAGAAGGACAATGTTTTGTAAATACTTACCATGTTAATACTTATCCCACTATGTGTGTGAAAGTTGAGATAGACTCATAAGTTCAATAAGAGTTGTGATATGTTTATAATGGAAGTAGTTAATAGTAAAGAATGTTAGAATAATTATGTTTTGAGATATTAAAGTTAGTAAGTAAGGAGAACAATGTTTTGGGGACTACTTACCATGTGAATACCAATTTTATTATGTTTGTAAAAACTGGAATGGATCCATAAGTTTAATAAGAATTGCAATATGTTTCATAATAGTTGTTAGTTATTAATTTTTTATGTTGATTGATAATATATGCTGTAATATTATTTAAACAAATGTTAATGTTAATGGAAGGGTACAAAAATTATAATAATAGAGATATTTGTGAAACTAGGTATGTTAGGCCTATATAGTTGAGGAATTTGGAAAAGAGTTTATAGTAAAACTAGAATAATTAATGTCATGTTGAACTATGTTATTACTGATTGTATCTAATAGTTTTAGTAAAGTGAAGGGTATAAAAATATCGGTATGGAGAACCATACATGACTTCCATATTCTAAGATTTATATTTAAAATCATTTTCAGCCAAACAGCCAGGCTGTGTCTTACCTGCCTTTTTATTGCTGTATTAAATGAAAAATATTATATTACATTAAAATGAAAAAATTATAATTTTATTGCCTGGCAACAAAATTATTTTATTTTTAACAATTACCATTGTTTCAAAAAGTTTAAATAAATTTTCAAGTACTTTACTCTTGTTAAAACGTAAAAGGTTGCAGGTAAACTACCCCTTCCCCTTAACCGATCTTCACCAAAATCGAAAGTCATTGAGACCTCTACAATTCAGGGACGTATGCAAAAAATTATTTGATTCTGTTGGAATTTGCGGCTGTTATCGTTTGCCATAGAAAATACGCTCGATAAAAAAACGTTGCAGGTAAACTACCCCTTCCCCTTAACCGATCTTCACCAAAAACAATAGGTCTTGAGTACTCTACAAATCAGGGCTGTATGCAAAACATTATTTGATTCTGTTTGAATTTGCGGCTGTTATCGTTTGCCATAGAAAATAAAACGTAAAAGGTTGCAGGTAAACTACCCCTTCCCCTTAACCGATCTTCACCAAAAACAATAGGTCTTGAGTACTCTACAAATCAGGACTGCATGCAAAACATTATTTGATTCTGTTTGAATTTGCGGCTGTTATCGTTTGCCATATAAAATACCCTTGTTAAAAAAACGTTGCAGGTAAACTACCCCTTTCCCTCAACCGATCTTCACCAAAAACAATAGGTCTTGAGAAATCTACAATTCAGGGCTGTATGCGAAACATTATTTGATTCTGTTTGAATTTGCGGCTGTTATCGTTTGCCAAAAAAAAAAAAATTTCCCTTGATAAAAAAAACCGTTGCAGGTAAACTACCCCTTCCCCTCAACCGATCTTCACCAAAAACAATAGGTCGCGAGTACTCTACAAATCAGGGCTGTATGCAAAAAATTATTTGATTCTGTTTGAATTTGCGGCAGTTGTCGTTTGCCATAGAAAATACGCATGATAAAAAACGTTGCTGGTAAACTACCCCTTCCCCTCAACCGATCTTCACCAAAAACAATAGGTCTTGAGTACTCTACAAATCAGGGCTGTATGCAGAAAATTATTTGATTCTGTTTGAATTTGCGGCTGTTATCGTTTGCCATAGAAAATACCCTTGTTAAAAAAACGTTGTAGGTAAACTACCCCTTTCCCTTAACCGATCTTCACCAAAAACAAACGGTATTGAGAACTCTACAATTTAGGGCTGTATGCAAATAATCTTTTCATTCTGTTTGAATTTGCGGCTGTTATCGTTTGCCATAGGAAATACCCTTGTTAAAACATAAAACGTTACAGGTAAACTACCCCTTTCCCTTAACCGATCTTCACCAAAAACAATAGGTCTTGAGAACTCTACAATTCAGGGCTGTATGCGAAACATTATTTGATTCTGTTTGAATTTGCGGCTGTTATCGTTTGCCAAACAAACAAAATTTCCCTTGCTAAAAAAAAACCGTTGCAGGTAAACTACCCCTTTCCCTCAACCGATCTTCACCAAAAACAATAGGTCGCGAGAACTCTGCAAAACCGGGCTGTATGCAAAAATTATTTGATTCTGTTTGAATTTGCGGCAGTTATCGTTTGCCATAGAAAAAAAATCTACAGACAGACAGACAGACAGACACACAGACACACAGACAGACAGACAGACACACAGACACTTTTCGGAAAACGACTTTTTTTCATGTTTTGAGTGTAGTAGAATCAGAATCTGCAATAATCTCGAACACGATTTTTTTTGCCATCACCATACTTCCATTACTTAAGGAATATGGAAGTAAAAGAACTAATTATAAATAATTTTGTACAAATAGTTAAAAGTGTAAACTAGTAACTCTGGAAATATGGAATGGAAACTAATCAAAAGTGATATCAAAACAATCAGTGTTCCATCAGAAATTCAAAGATACTAGTATCTTGAAGATCAAAGATCATATAAAAAAGTTATAACAATTTTAGGAAAACTGTATGTAAGATGTTAGAAGTTTGTTTATTCTGAGGCTCAGAGAGAACCACAGTAACTCAAGATGATACAGTTTAAACCAATGAAAGCTAAGTTATAGGCCTTAGCAACAGACATGTTATAAAAATATTTGAAAATTCCATTATTAGAACTGAACGAGAAAGGAGGATATAAAAAAATGAGAGACCAATCTAAAATATTTCGAGTGTAATAACAGTTAATGTAATTAAAGTTAAATCATTTTAAAAGATCAAATGTTTAGAAGAAAGAAGTAAACCATTATTCGAAAGAAGGAAGCCGATTAACATATGAAGAAATAAATTCAACGTATCCAGGAAGGGAAGTATTTTTGCTAATAACGAAACTGAAGAAGTGACCTTAGTGTATGAAGAAATAAATTCAACATATCCAGGAAGGGAAGTATTTTTGCTAATAACGAAACTGAAGAAGTGACCTTAGTGTCCCAAGTTTACACTTGACAAAGAAACTGTTTACACTTTTTGATAAAAATTATATTTTAACTTTCACTTCCAAAATAATTAATAAACAGTCTTATTTTCATGGTAAAAACTATTAGTGTATGGTAATATGACCATTTAAGTGTATTAAACATTGAAAATATGTAGTTCAACATAACCTAAACACTGAACATTGTAAAGTTAGTAATAAACTCTTGTTAAGACTGTATTTAATTCTAAGTCCATGTATTTTGGTACTTTTCCGAAGATCATTGTAGTTTATATCGTAGCCAAAAGGACCTAACGTAAAACAGTTTTAATTGTATGTTATTTAGCAATTATTAAAACGCAAATATTGTATACCCTGGGAGGTGGGAGAAACTGCTGCCATTCTGAGCAAATTTAAAGAATAGCCGGCAAGTTTCTTTTACCAACATTTAATAAGGAGAATAAAGGATTTGAGTTAAATAACACCAAATAAAAGGTTTTCTTCTCTTTCCTTAGTTGATAGTTTTATGTATATGATATTATGTATAACATAAGAGGGGTTGAGAAACAAAGTGGTCTAAGTCACTTTTTTTACAGAAATGACTTAACACCATGTACAGACATGTGATCACATTTTCTGTTAGGTACAAAAGTGGTCTAAGTCATAGTTCCATTTTATTTCACCAGGTGGTACCACTTACTTTGTTTACTGAATGAAACCTAGAAATCGTTGAGGTTAAAGTGGTCTAAGTCAGACTTAGACCACTTTGATACTAAGCATTGTTGTGAAAATCCAATCTCAACAACCATGTCGAAGGAAAGGTATCTGTCTGGTGATGAATAATTCATATAATAATAATTTTTATAAAATGTTAGATTATAGCAAACAAAACGCTTACTTGAGTGGATTAATCCATCAGGCTCCTGTATCAGTAAGAAGGCCTCGTGATGGTAGTAAACAAGGAAAACAATCCTCAAACAAATACCACTTGCAATTGGTTGGAAAAACAGTACATGTATGTAAACAGTATTTCCTGGACACCTTTATTATATCAAATGGTAGGCTTGGTAGAATATTGAAAAAATGAATAGTGGTCAGTCACCAGGAGAGGATCTAAGGGGAAAGCACCCTTCATCAAAAAAAATCCCGGATGAATGTATGGCATCAAGAGGTTCTCAGGAAATTGCCTCTTGCATTGTCAAGCACATTACATTGGATGCAACTACTCATAACCACATTGTAATATACAGTGATACATGTACGGGGCAAAATAGGAATATAAAAGAAGCCCTATCTTTAATGAAACTAGTACAAGCCAGTACTTGTGTGGATGTTGTGGAACAAAAGTTCATGGTTTCTGGTCATTCATATTTGCCCAACGATTCAGACTTTGGTCTAATTGAACTTTCTGCTAAAGGCAAGCCTATCTACCTCCCTGATGATTGGTATAATGCACAAGGAAAAGGAGTAAATTTATTATAGTTAAGATGAAAGCTGAGGATTTCTTTTCGACACAACCACTGGAAAAAGCTATTGGCAGGAGATCCAAAAACATAGACAATGAAGCTGTTAAGTGGCACTCAATTCAGTGGCTTCGGTATGAAAAGGATAAGCCATTTCAGATCATGTACAAGACTAGGCTGGATGTGGACGAACCTTTTCAAACCTTGGATGTACAACCAAAGTTAACCAGAGCTTGCCCTACAATGCGACTTCCTGAGCAAGAACTACTCTACAAAGAGCCACGCATCATAAATGCATTGAAGAAACGAGACATGCTTTTTTTGCTAAAGTACATTCCTCCTATCTACCATCAATATTTTAAGAACATAAAAAGTTCCAACACTGCAGAAGATGTTAACTTTCTTCCAAATGAAGAAGAGGAATTTATTGCAGATGAATGAAATAACAGATAAGAGTTTTTATTCCTAAAGAACAATAACTATGTTTACTGTAATAATTCAACAAAGAACTTAGTATTGTAACTTGTTTTGTAACATTTTGTAAACACGTGCTTGTTTTTTACGCAACAATGCATGAGTTTTGTTTAATATCAAAGTGGTCTAAGTCATTTATTCCTTAAAATTTACAGCTGTTACCATAGATACAACTATTGTATCAATGCAATAAGTTACATTGGTCCTTCCTCTAAAGCATCTTACAAGCAAAAAAGCATTTCAAGCAAAACTGATTTTTTGGGAGCTTTCAAGAAAGAACGCTTTGTTATGAAACATTGCACTCCAGTGACTTAGACCACTTTGATTCTCAACCCCATATAATCGAATGTACATTTTTTCATCAACTGGCATAGGTTGGTAACACTCCCGACAAGACAAGTATGGCACATGATTTGAATCTGCCTTACTGAGAATTAGTATTCATAGTATTATACTAAATAAAAGATATAAACAAATAAAAATTAGAAGGAAAGAGAAACCCTTGTGATATATGCAATATTAATTACAGATTAACCAATACATTTTATTTGCAACATACGATTGCAAACTGGCGCTCAACAAACATTACCCTGACAACATAATAATCCTTAAAATTACTGAAATTTTATAATAAAAAACTACATTTTCTTAATGTGTATGTTACAAATTGACTCAACCATACAATAGAGATCATTATTTAGTACGTTACAAATTGGAGCCCAACTAGTGAGGCTAGAGATAGAATAACTTTGTGTTCTTATTGTGAGTGTTATAGCAATTTCTACTCTAGTGGCGGCTACGGTTAAACAACAAAAATGAAAGGAAGAAGAGCAACATCAGCAAAATGGACGGCAGAAGTTGGAGGAGAATTAAATATGGAAGACAAGGAAGCGACACCAGTTGAGGAAATGGAAGTAATAGTAAGGGATGCCCAAGGGAACAAACCAGAACCGAACAAAACAACCGAAAGTATCAACATGAATAACATAATGGAAATGCTATGGGAAGCGTTGAAAAAACAGAGTAAAGAAGACAAAAAAGACAATGAAACATTATTTAAACAAATGAAGGAGGATATTGAAAAAATGGACAAGAAAATGGACAGTAACCAAGAAGAGTTTAAACAAATGTGAGTAGATAATGAAACCTTATTAAAACAAAATAATGAGGAATTAAAGAAACAAATGAGAGAAGATCATGAAGAATTAAATAAAAAAAGCAAAAGCAATAATGAAACATTACAACAACAGTTGAATGAGGATATTAGACAAAGTAACGAAGAGTTAAAAGGACAGTTGAAGGAAGAGAGTGAGAAGAATAAAAAGGAATTGAAACAACATGTGAAACAACAGTTAGAAGAGTATAGAGAAGAAATAATGAATAGGATCACGGAAACCAACAAGAAGGTTGAGAAAACAGATGAAAATTTGATTCAATTCCGCGAAGAGATTATAAATAAAATTATTGACGTTGAAGATAATAATAAAACAAGTATTGGAATACTTCAAAAAGATACTCAAGAGCAATTTGAGATACTACAGAATAAAGTAGATGAACATTACCATCAATAATTATCTTGTTGATTCATCCTCTTCGTTCACTTATTAATTTAATAATATATATAAAACTTTCACTTATGAACTTACTATTCGTTGTCACTTTCCCAAACGTTTCAAGGTGATGTACCTCTTCTTCAGTGGGAGTATACTGAATGTCGATTACAGAATAACTGTTACGGAATTAGTTGTGTGTGGTGGGGGTTGATGGTGGGAAGGGATTGGCGCTGAGGTTCGAATTGTGTGTATGGATCAGTGTATCGAATAGTGTATGTGATTTATAATGTAATTGTTCATTTAATATGTTGTTTGGTTGTAGTGTGTGATATCTGTATATTTCAAATTGTTCAGCTGTGTTTAGTTTTCTACTTTTAGGTAAGTAGTGTAATATTTCCATGTTGTGTTCTATGTTTGTGTAACTGTGGTTTTCGTTACGTAAATGTGTGGCAAATGTGGAATGTATGTAGTTTGTGGTGAGGGCTTTTAAATGTTCAGAAAATCTGGACGAAAAAGATCTTCCCGTCTGAGCCCATTAGGCTCACTTCAATACCCCTAAACACACATGACTACCAAGATGAATTAAACACAATCAAATACATAGCAGTCAAAAATGGATACAACTCCGGATTAATAAATAAACTACACAAACGAATCCTAAACACAAAAAGTAAAACACATCAGACCAACACCACACAACCCAGCAAATACATAACACTTACATACTACAATTCCAATACACACAAAATTGCAAACACATTTAGGAAACACAATTATAAAGTAGCCTACAGAACCAATAACACCATTAGAAAACACATAAATAATACTAACAAACACAATGACACATACAGCAAAACAGGGGTTTATAAATTAAATTGTAATGATTGTCAACAATTCTACATCGGCCAGACGGGAAGATCTTTTTCGTCCAGATTTTCTGAACATTTAAAAGCCCTCACCACAAACTACATACATTCCACATTTGCCACACATTTACGTAACGAAAACCACAGTTACACAAACATAGAACACAACATGGAAATATTACACTACTTACCTAAAAGCAGAAAACTAAACACAGCTGAACAATTTGAAATATACAGATATCACACACTACAACCAAACAACATATTAAATGAACAATTACATTATAAATCACATACACTATTCGATACACTGATCCATACACACAATTCGAACCTCAGCGCCAATCCCTTCCCACCATCAACCCCCACCACACACAACTAATTCCGTAACGGTTATTCTGTAATCGACATTCAGTATACTCCCACTGAAGAAGAGGTACATCACCTTGAAACGTTTGGGAAAGTGACAACGAATAGTAAGTTCATAAGTGAAAGTTTTATATATATTATTAAATTACCATCAAGTTGAAACCAATGTAGGACAGGTACAAAGTCAAGTGACACACAACCGGGAGAAAATAGAAGAAATACAACAGAAGGAGATAATCAATCTTAAGGAAGAAATAGAGATACTAAAACATATACCAATGAGCTATGTACCTACACCAATAGGAGAAAATAGAGACGTAATCAATTTTAGAGATTATCGCCAGAACCCTCTAGAATTTCTGGTGAGGCTAGAAGAATGGTTAGACAGAACCAAAGAAAATCGTTGGCACATGATCAAAAATCTTCTTGACGAGAGTTTCCAAAATATTACCGATAACTGGTGGAAGGCGGTAAGGAATGAAGTGTTAACAATTACAACGAATTCAAACAAATTTTTAAAGTAAAATATTGGTTGGAGTCCATACAGAATATTGTTAGGGACAATTTGAGCACTGGCAAGTATGATGCTGTAAGAGGACAGACACTAACTGCCTATTTTTTGGGTAAAGTCTGGGTAGCCCGACATTTAGAACCTAAGATCCCTGAAGAGTGCCTTATAGCAAAATTGTCATACCATTTCGGAGAAGATATTGTGCGCGCTTGTAGATGTGGACAAATACAAACGATTGGAGAGATGGAGGCTCTCTTAGAAGGTTTTGAGCAAGAAGATTATTATCGAAGGAGTCGACGAAGACCCGAGGATCGAGCTGAGAGGAACAAGGAGCAACCACACGACAATCGACAGCAAGTAAACCATGTAAGAACAAATGGTTATAATCGAAACACACCGAACAGGCGATTCCAAGGACGGCGTCAGAACTTTAACAATGAACGAAATTATGACAGACGATATGGGAGAGACGACGACAACAGGCGACAATGGAATGATCACGGTGAAGAATATCAGAGATCCAGAAGCTGGGATAGAAGAAGGGACATACCCTCTGGAAACCAAAACACCAGTGAACCAGAACAACCAGTCAACAGTGATGTAAATAGGGAAAATGAGAGGCCGCAGTGAGAACTATGGACGGCCCATCACTGCGAGCGGACCCAGGGCTGAGGAGAGTTATAAACCCAGACAATAAAAACAACGAACCAATAACCATAATAAGGAACTTTTATTTAAAAAATATACAAAGGGATTTGTTAGAGGAGATGACCATGGAAGAAGCTAAACTGAATGAGGACATAGTATACATCAAGGTAGAACTACTGTGTTCGTACAAGCTGTGCTGCCGAGACGTCTGAAGAGCGGGGGGTCTACTTCTTAGTACTTAATCATAATGCGTGCTTGTGTTGGTGCGGTATTACTGGTTCTGTAAACATTGTTCAGTATGTATTTGTTCTGTATGGAATTGATCAGAAGACGTATTCAGATGTTATTTTGTGTGCGTATTAGATTGAGTGTTCGTACATTATATGTCAGTGTAATCTATTGAATATTTTGTTTGTGTTTTCTTAACCGGTACAAATTAACTATTAGCCTATCGTTTAATTATTTTATTGTTCGTTGTCAATTACTAAGCAGTGAATTTGACATTAATAATTATATTTTATGAGTAGTTCCGTTAAAAAATAATATTAAAATGACTTCGCAAAAAAGTAACAAAAAATTCATTCGGAAGGACGTGAAATTATATCGTCTGTTATTGAAAAGTGTGATGAAGAATCAAGGAAAGGGGCATATTCCTTCACAGTTAAAAACGCTACAGCAAGAGCAGCGTATTACACTGGCGTTTCAGAATTTACAATTTAAAAAATCCGGAAAGAACACAATACGCGTCTAGAAAATTGCCCGGATCAGCGTTTAAGTACCCCAGGGAAACGGAGAAAAACTAGACCGAATCACACCGTGGTAAGCGTGGAGGAGTTTGACAGGTGTGTAATCAGAAGAATTATTAATGATTTTTACACAGTGCAGAAAAAAGTGCCGACAGTGGCAAAACTTCTACCCGTGGTGAAAGAAACAATATATTTTCCATGGGGTAACAGTTCTTTACTAAAAATAATTAAGGAAATAGGGTTTAAGTGGAAAAGATTTAGTAATAAAAGAAGTCTACTAATTGAAAGACCGCAAATCGTGATGTGGCGGCATCGTAAGATGCACTTAAGAAAATTACTGAAATGGCAATTGAATCAGTTACACCTTGCGATTGGACAAGATATGAAAACCACGTTATACGAATGGAGGACTACTACTGGGATAAAGATGGCATTACGTCAGACATTATTGACAGTTTTGTAACTGAAACAGGAGGTATCAGTGATGACAGTGAAAGTGCCAGTGACAACAGTGATAGCTAGGACTCTGAAACAGATTCGGAATTGGCCCAACCACTTACATGAGGTAAGTCACAACTTACTCAACCATCTTACCTGTTAATTATAATTTCTGTTATTAGTTGACTATGCTTTATATTGCCATTAAATCCGTTTAGGTATCTATATAATTACACTTCCTAAAGTAACATTTTTATTGGTAGTTAATACTGATCTGAAAAGTGTAAGCAATAAATGAAACAGGCATAGATAAAACATAATGGCTATCCCTATACGCAGTTAAAAATACAGTGCGAGAGGCAGTGTTAAACGTATTTTAAATGTGTAGTAGTACCTTGATATGTGCAGTGGAATGGCATACGTCACCGCATTACTTCTTGAGTTGCAAAGCTTAACATACGACAGTACATGGGGTGCTGACTGAAGTTATGATTGATATGGGAGCGAACATTTCATTAATAGATAAATTACAGATGAACAGAATACAGGAGTTAAATATGGAAAAAATACCCACACTGCCCATTAGTAACACTGCCATTATAGGAGCGACCGGCAAACAAAACAAAACGATAAAACAGCAAGTAAGTCTGAATGTTACGAGTATGGGAGTAGGAATTCCTATGGTGTTTCTGGTAGCCCAAGGTTACCCTTTAAGGTGTTAATAGGGTGTGACACGCTACGGCACCACTCAGCGATTATTAATTTGGCCAGTGGTAAAATGACACTGAGCACAGAAGGTTATGAATGGACTGCTGAGATAATAGGAAGCTCAAGAGCCCCTCAGTACAGGAATTCATACCATGTTAGGGAAATAATAAGGACACTCATAGGAGATAAAGAAATCGTAACAGAATCAGCGTTATGGCAGGAAAAATTGCATGAAATATTGTCATTTCAAGGAAGGGGGTATACCGAGGCAATCAGTGTGGAACAAAAGAAAAGTTAATGGATAAATACAACAACTATCGTAAAGTATTTTCCAATTCTCCTGGAAAGGCGAAGAATTTCATATGCCAATTAAAATTCCATGACTCTGTCAACTTCAATAAGAAGTCATATCCTATTGCACAGTCATTAAAAGATGCCGTCAGAAAAGAAATATCAAGGATGATTCAAGAAGATATTATAGAGAGAAGCAGTTCACCATATACCAGCCCCATCATAGCAATACCTAAGAAAGATGGACAAGTGCGTTTGTGCCTCGATGGACGGGAAATCAATAAAATGATAGTTAATGATCGTACCTCTCCAGGAGAGATAGAGGAAACCATGAAGAAATTCCATGGTTGTAAATGTATGAGTAGTTGGGACGCTGTTTGCGGATACTGGCATATAGAGTTGCACCCGGACAGTCGCCAGTATGTCGCATTCATCTTCGAGGGAAGAAACTACCAATTTAAATGTTTACCTTTCGGGTTGGTTAATTCCGTAGCTATCTTCATCCAGTGCATGGACCAAATATTAGGAAAAGAAACGTTAGAGTTCACAACAGTGTATGTGGATGATATACTTATCACTTCTAAAACATGGAATGAACACTGTGACAGAATTGAATTAGTACATAGAAAACTCCAGCAAATAATATTACACTTAAGTTAAATAAATCAAAGTTCATAACTCAGGAACTACAATTTCTTGGGTTTATACTCTCTGAAACTGGGATCACGCCATCGCCTGAGAAAGTAGAAGTCATTCAAGGTTTTCCAAGACCCAGAAACATAAAACAATTACAATCATTTCTAGGGATTTGTAATTATCAAAAATTACAGCAAAATTATTCTGAATTGACAACTAAATTTCAACATCTACTTTCAATAAAGAACAAATGGAAATGGTATAAGGCTGAAGAAGATAACTTCAATTTAATCAAAACAAAATTCATAAATAGTGTTATGTTACACCACCCAGATTTTAACCAGAGATTCTATTTAAATTGCGATGCTAGCAATGTTAGCTTAGGTGTTGAATTATACCAAGAAGACGAAGCAGGCAACCATTTAGTGATCAGTTTTGCTAGCAGAGTTTTGAGTGCTTGTGAAAGGAACTATACAGTAACCGAGAAAGAACTCCTCAGTGTGGTCTTCGCATGTTTAAAATTCCGTACTTATATTTTAGGATATCCGATAACAGTAAGATCGGATCATAAATCTATATCTTTTCTAAAAAGGTGTAAACTCAACCATGGCCGACTAACAAGGTGAATTCTCATACTGCAAGAATACAATATAAACTGGGAGTATGTACCTGGAAAACAAAACGTTGTGGCTGATGGGTTATCTAGAATCAATACCTTATGAATTAGAAAAAGAAAATATTGGAAGGGTATATCATATACTAAAATCTAGAGAAGATTTAGAAGAAATATTAAATCAAGTCAAAGAACATCAGATCATTAACCTTAAATTGAAAGTAATTAAAGAAAGATTAGAAAATAATGATCCAACTATATTACCATTCTATTGTATCCATAATAATTTAGTATTTACCTGTCCAACTTCAAAAAACAGGACTGGAAGTTATTTATTCCAAAGGGTGCTGAGTCATCTATAATATTAGAATACCATACAAGGTATGGGCACATGGGACCTCTCAAGGTTGTGAAAGCTTTAAGTGAACATGTATATATAAAGGGCATCAACAAGAAGGTAAGACAAATTAAGACAAACAGTCAGAAAATGCACGATCTGCCAGATGGTAAAAGCAAATAATGAAAGGAAGGAGGGCGCTATGATAACCATCACTTCAAATCATAATTTAGAAAAGCTATTTCTGGACATATGTGGCCCATTTCCTAAGAGTGGGCAAGAAGTAGATTCCGGTATATTGTGATAATATTTGATCATTTCTCAAAATTTTCTAAATTGTATCCTATGAGTAAGGCTACAACCCGTAAAATCCTAGAAATAATAATAACCAAGTACATTCCTGAGGTGGGGAAGCCAGAAACTATTGTGACAGATCACGGTACCCCAATTCAAATGTAAGAGGTGGAAAACTGAATTACTAAATAGGGGAATCAAAACATAAAAGACGTCGGTGTATCACCCCAAAAGTAACCCGTAACGTGTCACGAAGAACATTGGGACTGGAGCAAATATGTCGAAGCAGCGGAGACATTCCTCAACCTGGCACACCATGAGACTATAGGAGCCAGTCCATACCAAGTCATGTTTAACCGACCACCACCAAGAGAAATAACGTCATTAATAGAGTTTCCTCTAATGGAGAAGAAGGAATTAGCCATTGTAGAGATACACAATAGAGTTTTACACAAAGCCGAATTACTGAAGAGAAAGGAAGAAAAGAATAAAACTAAGATTTTAAAATACAACGTGGGAGAAAAGGTGTTACTGAAAAACAGGCATTTGCCTAGTTGTACATAAGGAATAGCTAAAAAATTATTATTGTTGTATACAGGACCGTATAGTATAACTCAAGATAAAGGGAATAATACCTATGAATTAACCATTCCAAAAAACTAGTAAAGTAAAGGGTGTGTACAATCAAGCTGAAATTAAAAAATACTACGAAAATTAAGAGAAGGACTTGTTATATAAATCAGCTTATTTAAGTAATCAGTTTATTACTGAAATAACCCGTTTTTCAGGGGGGGTATTATGTTACATGATATTTTTCCCATCATCTTGTTGTATGATTGCCTAAGTAAAGATATTTACAAACCCTAGGAAAGTACCAGAAAACATAAAGTAGCCTGCTTAAAGGACTACTAATTATAGGTTTTATAATAATGATTAATAATAAATAATGTTTTAATAATTATGTTTTGAACTATTAAAGTTAGTAAGACTAAAGGACAATGTTTTGTAAATACTTACCATGTTAATACTTATCCCACTATGTGTGTGAAAGTTGAGATTGACTCATAAGTTCAATAAGAGTTGTGATATGTTTATAATGGAAGTAGTTAATAGTAAAGAATGTTAGAATAATTATGTTTTGAGATATTAAAGTTAGTAAGTAAGGAGAACAATGTTTTGGCGACTACTTACCATGTGAATACCAATTTTATTATGTTTGTAAAAACTGGAATGGATCCATAAGTTTAATAAGAATTGCAATATGTTTCATAATAGTTGTTAGTTATTAATTTTTTATGTTGATTGATAATATATGCTGTAATATTATTTAAACAAATGTTAATGTTAATGGAAGGGTACAAAAATTATAATAATAGAGATATTTGTGAAACTAGGTATGTTAGGCCTATATAGTTGAGGAATTTGGAAAAGAGTTTATAGTAAAACTAGAATAATTAATGTCATGTTGAACTATGTTATTACTGATTGTATCTAATAGTTTTAGTAAAGTGAAGGGTATAAAAAAGAACTAATTATAAATAATTTTGTACAAATAGTTAAAAGTGTAAACTAGTAACTCTGGAAATATGGAATGGAAACTAATCAAAAGTGATATCAAAACAATCAGTGTTCCATCAGAAATTCAAAGATACTAGTATCTTGAAGATCAAAGATCATATAAAAAAGTTATAACAATTTTAGGAAAACTGTATGTAAGATGTTAGAAGTTTGTTTATTCTGAGGCTCAGAGAGAACCACAGTAACTCAAGATGATACAGTTTAAACCAATGAAAGCTAAGTTATAGGCCTTAGCAACAGACATGTTATAAAAATATTTGAAAATTCCATTATTAGAACTGAACGAGAAAGGAGGATATAAAAAAATGAGAGACCAATCTAAAATATTTCGAGTGTAATAACAGTTAATGTAATTAAAGTTAAATCATTTTAAAAGATCAAATGTTTAGAAGAAAGAAGTAAACCATTATTCGAAAGAAGGAAGCCGATTAACATATGAAGAAATAAATTCAACGTATCCAGGAAGGGAAGTATTTTTGCTAATAACGAAACTGAAGAAGTGACCTTAGTGTCCCAAGTTTACACTTGACAAAGAAACTGTTTACACTTTTTGATAAAAATTATATTTTAACTTTCACTTCCAAAATAATTAATAAAAAGTCTTATTTTCATGGTAAAAACTATTAATGTATGGTAATATGACCATTTAAAGTGTATTAAACATTGAAAATACGTAGTTCAACATAACCTAAACACTGAACATTGTAAAGTTAGTAATAAACTCTTAAGACACTCTGTATTTAATTCTAAGTCCATGTATTTTGGTACTTTCCGAAGATCATTGTAGTTTATATCGTAGCCAAAAGGACCTAACGTAAAACAGTTTTAATTGTATCTTATTTAGCAATTATTAAAACGCAAATATTATATACCCTGGGAGGTGGGAGTAACTGCTGCCATTCTGAGTGTAACGGGTCAAATAAAGGGATTTTTTTTTATTTTATTAAATTTGGGGATTTATTATATAAAATTTCATAATTCAATTTCCATCTGTGTGTATGGGCACGTGGTTAAATCTAACTCGTAGTTTCTAACAAAGGAACTGTACGCTGTAACTGTTGTGAAACATTTGCAAAGGAATGTGCCAGTTGACACAATTCTAAGAACTTTGTGGCTGTGGGGCATCTTCGCCCAAACGCACTACACCAGCATGTGCGCAGACCCACGCCAAGAAGCACAAAACCAAACATGGCTTGTAGGAGAATTTTATCGTACATGTGCGTTTAAGACAGCGGATATAAGCTTAAGTCCCGCCTATTTGTGACGTCGGCCAGTGCACAGCAAATATCATCCACGACTACAACACGAAAAAAAACCATGTGTCGAATGTGTCACCGCTATGACTACCAAATAGAAGGCATTGCTTTCCGTCTTCTTCAACAAATAGATCGAGGAGTGGGGAACAGATAGACGCTTCCCAGTCCATCACCGACTTCAACCGACGCAGGTTGCCCGGCAACTCGGGCTTAAAAAAGTAACTTTCAAATATCAAATTACAGTGAGTGCTGTTTAGCCAAAATTCAATAGTGAAATCCGTTTTATGGCAGAATGAATTACTAATTTATTTTCGGACAAAGTAACGGAGTTTGAAAGTGATGCAACGCAAAGACGGGGAGACGCCAACTTGCCGGCAGGGTAGATAATCACATTTTAATGGGGTTTTGTTAATAACGGGGTAAATTTTAAATTAGTGTGAATGTTGTGAGTGAGCAGACTGGGCTGTCTGTCTATTGAAATAAGGTAAGACGTCTTAAATAAGTTAATTAGTACCAGACTATGTTTCAACTATTTAAAGGAATTTGTATTTAATGTAAAATTTGACTAGAAGTACCAGATTGGTTTAAAAGATACAGACATGAATAAAGATATAATGTGATATAGTTAAATTTAAATAAGAATAAAATTTAATTAATTTCTCTTCACAAAAGCGAGTTGCATAAATTATTCACATAACCTGTAAACCATGCTTGCATTCGAACGTTCGTGTGACGAGATCCTGGGCCGAGAAAACAGTTAGAAGGTACGTGGAAATAAGTAAATTTATGTATTTGTATTAATAGAAAAACTTCACAGTTGGCGCTTCCGAAAGGGATGGTTTTTATAAATTAAAAATTAAATATAAAACCACACCTACCAATAAAATGCAAGTATGGTTGGAGGGTTAAATAACGGTACGTAACAATTATGTAAGGTACGTAAAACAAGAAATTAAAGTCAGACCAGATAGAAGATGTCGTAGATGTAACTCTAAGAGCAGTATATGTAAATTAAGAAAATTAGTAAATTTACAATATAAAAATGGCAGATAATAACGAGAATGTCAGCTTAACTGACATTGAAAACGAAAGCCACATGAATATTGAATTGAGTGGGACTGAGTAAAAAATTATGGATGAAGGAATTCATTCAACGCCAGTCCAAAGTAAAAAATCTGATACAGATGAGATGTTGAAACGTTTGTATAGTATGATAGTGACGAAATTTTGTGAAGTAAACAGTTGTTTTGATGTTAGTGATATTAAAATGAATGAACAGAAGAACGAAATTAAAAGTGAATTTAATTGTAAATTTGAATTTGACATTGATGAGGTAAAAATGAAATGCGAAAGTAGTTGTAAAGAATTGAAACAAGATATTGAGAAAATACTAGAGTCAGTAGAAGAACAGATTAAAAGTAAGAGTAATAATGATAATAAAAAATTAACAAGTGATAAAAATAATGTTGAAAATGTAATATGATTAAAAACTTGGTATTAGAGAATAAGGTAACAAATGATAACAATGATATTGAAAATGGTAATGTAATTGAAAAGGTGGTATCAGAGAGTGATACGTTGAAAATAGATAGTAAAATAGTAAGTGAGAGAGAGAGAATAATAGGTTGCAATGGCGTAGTCATTAGTGTTGATGAATTAGAGAAAGAATGGAGAGAGAGAGAGTAGATGAGTATGTAGGGCAGAGGGTAAATTTTCCCCTTATTTGTGATGAACCAGGGTGTTCACAAGTGTTATTATTGAAGGGCAAGAGACCCTTATTAGTGGAAGATTTAAGTTGTTTCCCCTTTTTGTATGAATTAGTACCCTCTGTGTGGAATGGTGTTGAAAGTGTGAGATGGTGTTATGATGAGAGAAATTTAGATAGAGAGTTGTGTATTGATAGAGAGATAGAATTGTATAAATTAAAGAGAGATTATGATGAGTTGAAAGAAACGGTAGCAGTGGTAAAAATAAATGATATGAAGTACTTACCTGTTAAAATAGAGAATGAGAATTATTTTGATGATACATGTTTAAATAATAATAATTTACCTTATGTTGTAATGGATGAGAAAATAAATGACCTTATATTGAATATAATTACTAATGGAGACTGGACAGAGATAAATAATGTTGACTTGGTATATGATTATTGTGATAAAATGAATGAACTAAAATTTTATGGTTATTACACACAAGATAGCCATATGTGGAATGTAAATAAAATGGAAAATTGTTATATGAAACCCAGACTAATATTCGATGATGGAGGCTGAACATTAAATTCATAAATGGACAATTTTAAGTATTTTGTTTTATGGTTCTGATCTGGTAGACTTGGACAATGAAGTGTGATATAACTGAATAATAATGATGAAGAATTGTAAATAAATGTTTAGTGAATTTAATTGTGTGTATTGTAAAATGGTAGGTAAACAAGGTGTATGTAGGTAATTGTTGTGATAATAATAATAATATTTTGCAGTCTAAGTAAATAACAAAAAGAATTTGGAAGAAGATAATAAATGAGTTGTAATTATTGTAATTGGTGAAAGTAATTAAAATTGTTGTGTTTTCAATAATTAATTTAATTAAAATAATTGGAGGTGTTTAAATATTTTTGATTGATTTGAATGTTATATAATTGAATTTTTCTAATGAATTTAAATTATTTTATGAGAGTTGAATTTGATAATTAATTAATAAATAAATGTCAAATTGTTTGGTATGAAATAACACTGTTGTTAAATGTTTCAGAGGTTACGTGGAGATATTGGTGTGTATGGTGTGTATATTTTGTGTTTATGTCAGTAGGTGAATAATATACTGTAAGTATAAAATTTTATAATACAAGTCAGATATAATAAAGTGTTCACAGGTGTGAAAAGATTTTGTTTCAATAATGAAAATAATTTGAGATAATTGTGTTAAATAGAAACTATAGTTGAAAAATAATAATAACTGAAAGGTGATGTAAATTAATTGTTAATAATAAATCTGAAAATTTTAAGGAATATAATTGTAGAAAGTGATGAATGATTTAAATGATGATGGATAAAAGAGTTAATGAAAATTTCACATGATAATGTTTTATATAAAGATTTAGTTTAGTTATTAGTGTGCTATCGCTGTGGTGGCATGTGCCACAGTAGATAGCGGAAAGTGTTGGGGGTAATAGAGAGTGTTACCTCCATCGGAGGCCGAAATGGCGAAAATGCACGGCACACCCCTTTTTACAATTTTATATTGTACACTGATAAATAGCCGTGCCGTGCAGATTAATGATGATGTAACATGCCTGAAAGTAAAGTTGATTTCCCTGACTTTTCGGGCGATTACTGCCTTACCAGCACTAATCATGGTTTTGGCTAGCGGTCAGCTATGGCCACAAATTAAGTCCCTTGACCATAGCTGGCTTGAACTTGGTTTATACTAGAAATTGATGGGGGGGAAACTAGGGGAAATCCCGGAAACTATGGAACAGCGGCTGCCACTCTGTTCGAGGAGGAACAGCAAAGCCAGGTGGTAGACCCGCATTAAGGGCGCATAATTATATAACAAAGACATGTTGATGTCTAAATAGTTCAAATGAAACGCGGAAGCAAGGACACGGAGATGTCAAATTCCTCCAACTATGCCGTCCTTGTGGACGCACATGGGCGCCACAGTCCAACAGAAAAAACAATAGTGTGTGTGGCTGGGGGGTTGCTCAGGTGGGCAACGAATTTAAATTTCATAATGTAAAAATGATAACTCACTTTTGCACTAATTTAAATAATTGTATTGTGCTTTGATCAATAGGTTTTCGTATGTTTATTATACTGTGTTTATTCTGTCTTATAAATGTATTATTTTATTGTGTTAGAGGTAAGGATTGATAAAATGTAATTTATATAATTTTGAAATGTGTTTGTAGTAAGGTCATTCACTTTGCTGAGAAAATCAGCTGATTAATATTTTGGTGGGACATGTAGATCAGTCCAAGTTGAGTTTAAAGTGGTAATAGAGAGAATAATGTTGTGAATTAATGTAATGTAGAATTTGAGAAGTATTGATAGTGACACAGTAGCTATGGGGAATATATGTAGAGTAATGACTGATATATTGATGTAATAAGTAAATGATGATATTTTGTTGTAATTGAAGTGATGTAATGAGAATGGTAATTAGTTGATGGGAATTTTGTAAGAGGGGGTAGTGTGGTAGGAGTCCGCAACAAAAGTGGTTGGGACAGGAAGGGACCGTTTAGCGCCGGAAAGGGTTGCCTTAGGTAGAATCCAGGAACCAACATAAGGGAATGAGCTTTTTGGGGGGGGGAACACACATCCCGAGTACAAAGGGTTAGAGAATATTTTTTTTATATAAGAGTAGAATGATGAGAATTGAGTTGAGTAGTAAGTTGGGTTTAGAGATGTTTGATAGCTGTATTTGATAGAGATGGGTGTCATGTTAGTTAAAGCTGTTAGTGATATTAAAGTCAGAAGGGATTAAGAATAAATGTATACATATCAAGTTGTAAATCAAGTTAGTATAAATAATTAAATCACCCAAACCAAATTTATTGAGAATGTTAAAAGAAAGAGAGTTATAGTAAAAATATAGAATTTCAATTGAAACAAGTGACAATTTTAATAGAATTTGGGAATAAAGAAGTTGTAAAATGTGTAATTTTGGATTAATTTAAATATCAATTTTATTGATAACTGTATTAATACTTTGTTAATCTTAAATGTCTTATTTTCAGTATGCGTTTTTGTGTTTAAAGATAGAATTTTTAAAGATGTTCAATGTATTTTCTGATGTAACTTATGTAGGTCAAGGTTCTTGACTTGACCCAGTTTGATCAGCTGATGGGTGATGTTTTATACTAGACCCGTTTTGGCAATGAAGTGATGCCAATTTTGCTTCTTAATCAATTTAAATAAATTTAAATAATTTTAATATTGAAAAAAAATATATTTTAATAAATTTAAATTTTTTGAAAAAAAATTGATCTTTGTGCCTGCCATCTAATTGATGTGTTGAATTTTTATTATATTATTGTTTGTGTGTATTAATAATGTTTTTTATTGAATTATATTGTTTAAGATAGATGTATAAGCAAATGTTAGGATAAGGAAGTTCATGTTTTTAATAAATGTTCAATTTATTTGTTTTCTGATTATCAATAATAACGAAGAGAATTAATCAATTCAGATAAAAGATTTTATTTTTGATTTTGATGAAAATAGCTGTTTGACTTTAACTTAAATAATTTTTTGGAGGTAAAAAATGAAAGTTTTGCTAGGATGTAGTTATAAGTGTGTGTACAAGCCCAGTAACTGCTAAAGGCAGCCCAGTGTGCATGATAAGGGGGAGCATATCGGTTGAGGATCTGGCATGGTATAAGACCTGGGATTTGGATTTTGGGGTGGCATGATAGAAGGTGAGGTGCGCTGTGGTGCGTGCCTGTTCGATTTTATGGTGTTGGGATCTCGTACAGAGAAGTCCAGTGATCTCGTTCAGATGCGGCCATAGTCGCCGAGCCAGGGGGTTGTTTACCCATGAAGTATAAGAACCAAGGGGGGTTGTTGGCACCATATCCTCACCGGTCCTCTTAGGGGTTTTAACAATGAGATTTCTTCTGTTTCAACAGAAGACCTCTCATTGGGGGGGTATTGTAACGGGTCAAATACAGGGACTTTTTTTTATTTTATTAAATTTGGGGATTTATTATATAAAATTTCATAATTCAATTTCCATCTGTGTGTACGGGCACGTGGTTAAATCTAACTCGTAGTTTCTAACAAAGGAACTGTACGCTGTAACTGTTGTGAAACATTTGCAAAGGAATGTGCCAGTTGACACAATTCTAAGAACTTTGCGGCTGTGGGGCATCTTCGCCCAAACGCACTACACCAGCATGTGCGCAGACCCACGCCAAGAAGCACAAAACCAAACATGGCTTGTAGGAGAATTTTATCGTACATGTGCGTTTAAGATGGCGGATATAAGCTTAAGTCCCGCCTATTTGTGACGTCGGCCAGTGCACACCAAATATCATCCACGACTACAACACGAAAAAAAACCATGTGTCGAATGTGTCACCGCTATGACTACCAAATAGAAGGCATTGTGCTTTCCGTCTTCTTCAACAAATAGATCGAGGAGTGGGGAACAGATAGACGCTTCCCAGTCCATCACCGACTTCAACCGGCGCAGGTTGCCCGGCAACTCAAGCTTAAAAAATTAACTTTTAAACATCAAATTACAGTGAGTGCTGTTTAGCCAAAATTCAATAGTGAAATCCGTTTTATGGCAGAATGAATTAATAACTTATTTTCGGACAAAGTAACGGAGTTTGAAAGTGATGCAACGCAAAGACGGGGAGACGCCAACTTGCCGGCAGGGTAGATAATCACATTTTAATGGGGTTTTGTTAATAACGGGGTAAATTTTAAATTAGTGTGACTGTTGTGAGTGAGCAGACTGGGCTGTCTGTCTATTGAAATAAGGTAAGACGTCTTAAATAAGTTAATTAGTACCAGACTATGTTTCAACTATTTAAAGGAATTTGTATTTAATGTAAAATTTGACTAGAAGTACCAGATTGGCTTAAAAGATACAGACATAAATAAAGATATAATGTGATATAGTTAAATTTAAATAAGAATAAAATTTAATTAATTTCTCTTCACAAAAGCGAGTTGCATAAATTATTCACATAACCTGTAAACCATGCTTGCATTCGAACGTTCGTGTGACGAGATCCTGGGCCGAGAAAACAGTTAGAAGGTAGGTGGAAATAAGTAAATTTATGTATTTGTATTTGTATTAATAGAAAAACTTCACAGTTGGCGCTTCCGAAAGGGACGGTTTTTATAAATTAAAAATTAAATATAAAACCACACCTACCAATAAAATGCAAGTATGGTTGGAGGGTTAAATAACGGTACGTAACAATTATGTAAGGTAAATATCACTATAATATTGACGACTCGGAACACTTAAGTTTTTTATAAGTAAAAACGTAAAGTTTTACCTTACAGCCTAAACCGGCTTTCACCTATAGAAGGCTTCATCAGAGGCTGTCGTAGGTAGCGTTCTTCGTCTTGTTGTTGGCGACGAGATACTGTTTCGAAAGATCGAAGCTGTGTGTGTGTGGTGAGATGTGTTCGAATAATGCGTGCGATTTGAATTGTGTCTGTTCGTTTAGGATGTCGTTTTTATTTGTTTTTGTGTGTTGTGTGTTACATAACGAAATCCAAGAATATGTAAGGTACGTAAAACAAGAAATTAAAGTCAGACCAGATAGAAGATGTTGTAGATGTAAGTCCAAGAAATTAAGAAAATTAGTAAATTTACAATATAAAAATGGCAGATAATAACGAGAATGTCAGCTTAACTGACATTGAAAATGAAAGCCACTTGAATATTGATTTGAGTGGGACTGAGTCAAAAATTATGGATGAAGGAATTCATTCAACGCCAGTCCAAAGTAAAAAATCTGATACAGATGAGATGTTGAAACGTTTGTATAGTATGATAGTGACAAAATTTTGTGAAGTAAACAGTCGTTTTGATGTTAGTGATATTAAAATGAATGAACAGAAGAACGAAATTAAAAGTGAATTTAATTGTAAATTTGATGTACTTAAATTTTACATTGATGAGGTAAAAATGAAATGCGAAAGTAGTTGTAAAGAATTGAAACAAGATATTGAGAAAATACTAGAGTCAGTAGAAGAACAGATTAAAAGTAAGAGTAATAATGATAATAAAAAATTAACAAGTGATAAAAATAATGCTGAAAATGTAATATGATTAAAAACTTGGTATTAGAGAATAAGGTAACAAATGATAACAATGATATTGAAAATGGTAATGTAATTGAAAAGGTGGTATCAGAGAGTGATACGTTGAAAATAGATAGTAAAATAGTAAGTGAGAGAGAGAGAATAATAGGTTGCAATGGCGTAGTCATTAGTGTTGATGAATTAGAGAAAGAATGGAGAGAGAGAGAGAGTAGATGAGTATGTAGGGCAGAGGGTAAATTTTCCCCTTATTTGTGATGAACCAGGGTGTTCACAAGTGTTATTATTGAAGGGCAAGAGACCCTTATTAGTGGAAGATTTAAGTTGTTTCCCCTTTTTGTATGAATTAGTACCCTCTGTGTGGAATGGTGTTGAAAGTGTGAGATGGTGTTATGGTGAGAGAAATTTAGATAGAGAGTTGTGTATTGATAGAGAGATAGAATTGTATAAATTAAAGAGAGATTATGATGAGTTGAAAGAAACGGTAGCAGTGGCAAAAATAAATGATATGAAGTACTTACCTGTTAAAATAGAGAATGAGAATTATTTTGATGATACATGTTTAAATAATAATAATTTACCTTATGTTGTAATGGATGAGAAATTAAATGACCTTATATTGAATATAATTACTAATGGAGACTGGACAGAGATAAATAATGTTGACTTGGTATACGATTATTGTGATAAAATGAATGAACTAAAATTTTATGGTTATTACACACAAGATAGCCATATGTGGAATGTAAATAAAATGGAAAATTGTTATATGAAACCCAGACTAATATTCGATGATGGAGGCTGAACATTAAATTCATAAATGGACAATTTTAAGTATTTTGTTTTATGGTTCTGATCTGGCAGACTTGGACAATGAAGTGTGATATAACTGAATAATAATGATGAAGAATTGTAAATAAATGTTTAGTGAATTTAATTGTGTGTATTGTAAAATGTTAGGTAAACAAGGTGTATGTAGGTAATTGTTGTGATAATAATAATAATATTTTGCAGTCTAAGTAAATAACAAAAAGAATTTGGAAGAAGATAATAAATGAGTTGTAATTATTGTAATTGGTGAAAGTAATTAAAATTGTTGTGTTTTCAATAATTAATTTAATTAAAATAATTGGAGGTGTTTAAATATTTTTGATTGATTTGAATGTTATATAATTGAATTTTTCTAATGAATTTAAATTATTTTATGAGAGTTGAATTTGATAATTAATTAATAAATAAATGTCAAATTGTTTGGTATGAAATAACACTGTTGTTAAATGTTTCAGAGGTTACGTGGAGATATTGGTGTGTATGGTGTGTATATTTTGTGTTTATGTCAGTAGGTGAATAATATACTGTAAGTATAAAATTTTATAATACAAGTCAGATATAATAAAGTGTTCACAGGTGTGAAAAGATTTTGTTTCAATAATGAAAATAATTTGAGATAATTGTGTTAAATAGAAACTATAGTTGAAAAATAATAATAACTGAAAGGTGATGTAAATTAATTGTTAATAATAAATTTGAAAATTTTAAGGAATATAATTGTAGAAAGTGATGAATGATTTAAATGATGATGGATAAAAGAGTTAATGAAAATTTCACATGATAATGTTTTATATAAAGATTTAGTTTAGTTATTAGCGTGCTATCGCTGTGGTGGCATGTGCCACAGTAGATAGCGGAAAGTGTTGGGGGTAATAGAGTGTTACCTCCATCGGAGGCCGAAATGGCGAAAATGCACGGCACACCCCTTTTTACAATTCTATATTGTACACTGATAAATAGCCGTGCCGTGCAGATTAATGATGATGTAACATGCCTGAAAGTAAAGTTGATTTCCCTGACTTTTCGGGCGATTACTGCCTTACCAGCACTAATCATGGTTTGGCTAGCGGTCAGCTATGGCCACAAATTAAGTCCCTTGACCATAGCTGGCTTGAACTTGGTTTATACTAGAAATTGATGGGGGGTGAAACTAGGGGAAATCCCGGAAACTATGGAACAGCGGCTGCCACTCTGTTCGAGGAGGAACAGCAAAGCCAGGTGGTAGACCCGCATTAAGGGCGCATAATTATATAACAAAGACATGTTGATGTCTAAATAGTTCAAATGAAACGCGGAAGCAAGGACACGGAGATGTCAAATTCCTCCAACTATGCCGTCCTTGTGGACGCACATGGGCGCCACAGTCCAACAGAAAAAACAATAGTGTGTGTGGCTGGGGGGTTGCTCAGGTGGGCAACGAATTTAAATTTCATAACGTAAAAATGATAACTCACTTTTGCACTAATTTAAATAATTGTATTATGCTTTGATCAATAGGTTTTCGTATGTTTATTATACTGTGTTTATTCTGTCTTATAAATGTATTATTTTATTGTGTTAGAGGTAAGGATTGATAAAATGTAATTTATATAATTTTGAAATGTGTTTGTAGTAAGGTCATTCACCTTGCTGAGAAAATCAGCTGGATCAGCTGTACAATATCACTTATAAACGATTTGCAATTTTGTCAAGTTAGTTAAATATTTGAATAATGTTTGGATAGTGGTTTCAATGTGCTAAAGAGTGTATTTTAAATGATGAAAATAATTTGATATAGTTGAGAGTTTTAATGATTTGTGAAAGATAGTAAAAGATAGATTTTGGGTGATTAATATTTTGGTGGGACATGTAGATCAGTCCAAGTTGAGTTTAAAGTGGTAATAGAGAGAATAATGTTGTGAATTAATGTAATGTAGAATTTGAGAAGTATTGATAGTGACACAGTAGCTATTGGGGAATATATGTAGAGTAATGACTGATATATTGATGTAATAAGTAAATGATGATATTTTGTTGTAATTGAAGTGATGTAATGAGAATGGTAATTAGTTGATGGGAATTTTGTAAGAGGGGGTAGTGTGGTAGGAGTCCGCAACAAAAGTGGTTGGGACGGGAAGGGACCGTTTAGCGCCGGAAAGGGTTGCCTTAGGTAGAATCCAGGAACCAACATAAGGGAATGAGCTTTTTGGGGGGGGAACACACATCCCGAGTACAAAGGGTTAGAGAGTATTTTTTTTTATATAAGAGTAGAATGATGAGAATTGAGTTGAGTAGTAAGTTGGGTTTAGAGATGTTTGATAGATGTATTTGATAGAGATGGGTGTCATGTTAGTTAAAGCTGTTAGTGATATTAAAGTCAGAAGGGATTAAGAATAAATGTATACATATCAAGTTGTAAATCAAGTTAGTATAAATAATTAAATCACCCAAACCAAATTTATTGAGAATTTTAAAAGAAAGAGAGTTATAGTAAAAATATAGAATTTCAATTGAAACAAGTGACAATTTTAATAGAATTTGGGAATAAAGAAGTTGTAAAATGTGTAATTTTGGATTAATTTAAATATCAATTTTATTGATAACTGTATTAATACTTTGTTAATCTTAAATGTCTTATTTTCAGTATGCGTTTTTGTGTTTAAAGATAGAATTTTTTAAGATGTTCAATGTATTTTCTGATGTAACTTATGTAGGTCAAGGTTCTTGACTTGACCCAGTATGATCAGCTGATGGGTGATGTTTTATACTAGACCCGTTTTGGCAATGAAGTGATGCCAATTTTGCTTCTTAATCAATTTAAATAAATTTAAATAATTTTAATATTGAAAAAAAAATATATTTTAATAAATTTAAATTTTTTGAAAAAAAAAATTGATTTTTGTGCCTGCCATCTAATTGATGTGTTGAATTTTTATTATATTATTGTTTGTGTGTATTAATAATGTTTTTTATTGAATTATATTGTTTAAGATACATGTATAAGCAAATGTAAGGATAAGGAAGTTCATGTTTTTAATAAATGTTCAATTTATTTGTTTTCTGATTATCAATAATAACGAAGAGAATTAATCAATTCAGATAAAAGATTTTATTTTTGATTTTGATGAAAATAGCTGTTTGACTTTAACTTAAATAATTTTTTGGAGGTAAAAAATGAAAGTTTTGCTAGGACGTAGTTATAAGTGTGTGTACAAGCCCAGTAACTGCTAAAGGCAGCCCAGTGTGAATGATAAGGGGGAGCATATCGGTTGAGGATCTGGTGTGGTATAAGACCTGGCATTTGGATTTTGGGGTGGCATGATAGAAGGTGAGGTGCGCTGTGGTGCGTGCCTGTTCGGTTTTATGGTGTTGGGATCTCGTACAGAGAAGTCCAGTGGTCTCGTTCAGATGCGGCCATAGTCGCCGAGCCAGGGGGGTTGTTGGCACCATATCCTCACCGGTCCTCTTAGGGGTTTTAACAATGAGATTTCTTCTGTTTCAACAGAAGACCTCTCATTGGGGGGGTATTGTAACGGGTCAAATACAGGGACTTTTTTTTATTTTATTAAATTTGGGGATTTATTATATAAAATTTCATAATTCAATTTCCATCTGTGTGTACGGGCACGTGGTTAAATCTAACTCGTAATTTGTAACAAAGGAACTGTACGCTGTAACTGTTGTGAAACATTTGCAAAGGAATGTGCCAGTTGACACAATTCTAAGAACTTTGCGGCTGTGGGGCATCTTCGCCCAAACGCACTACACCAGCATGTGCGCAGACCCACGCCAAGAAGCACAAAACCAAACATGGCTTGTAGGAGAATTTTATCGTACATGTGCGTTTAAGATGGCGGATATAAGCTTAAGTCCCGCCTATTTGTGACGTCGGCCAGTGCACACCAAATATCATCCACGACTACAACACGAAAAAAACCATGTGTCGAATGTGTCACCGCTATGACTACCAAATAGAAGGCATTGTGCTTTCCGTCTTCTTCAACAAATAGATCGAGGAGTGGGGAACAGATAGACGCTTCCCAGTCCATCACCGACTTCAACCGGCGCAGGTTGCCCGGCAACTCAAGCTTAAAAAATTAACTTTTAAACATCAAATTACAGTCAGTGCTGTTTAGCCAAAATTCAATAGTGAAATCCGTTTTACGGCAGAATGAATTAATAACTTATTTCGGACAAAGTAACGGAGTTTGAAAGTGATGCAACACAAAGACGGGGAGACGCCAACTTGCCGGCAGGGTAGATAATCACATTTTAATGGGGTTTTGTTAATAACGGGGTAAATTTTAAATTAGTGTGACTGTTGTGAGTGAGCAGACTGGGCTGTCTGTCTATTGAAATAAGGTAAGACGTCTTAAATAAGTTAATTAGTACCAGACTATGTTTCAACTATTTAAAGGAATTTGTATTTAATGTAAAATTTGACTAGAAGTACCAGAATGGCTTAAAAGATACAGACATAAATAAAGATATAATGTGATATAGTTAAATTTAAATAAGAATAAAAGTTAATTAATTTCTCTTCACAAAAGCGAGTTGCATAAATTATTCACATAACCTGTAAACCATGCTTGCATTCGAACGTTCGTGTGACGAGATCCTGGGCCGAGAAAACAGTTAGAAGGTAGGTGGAAATAAGTAAATTTATGTATTTGTATTAATAGAAAAACTTCACAGTTGGCGCTTCCGAAAGGGACGGTTTTTATAAATTATAAATTAAATATAAAATCACACCTACCAATAAAATGCAAGTATGGTTGGAGGGTTAAATAACGGTACATTACAATTATGTAAGGTAAATATCACTATAATATTGACGACTCGGAACACTTAAGTTTTTTATAAGTAAAAACGTAAAGTTTTACCTTACAGCCTAAACCGGCTTTCACCTATAGAAGGCTTCATCAGAGGCTGTCGTAGGTAGCGTTCTTCGTCTTGTTGTTGGCGACGAGATACTGTTTCGAAAGATCGAAGCTGTCTGTGTGTGGTGAGATGTGTTCGAATAATGCGTGCGATTTGAGTTGTGTCTGTTCATTTAGGATGTCGTTTTTATTTGTTTTTGTGTGTTGTGTGTTAAATAACGAAATCCAAGAATATGTAAGGTACGTAAAACAAGAAATTAAAGTCAGACCAGATAGAAGATGTTGTAGATGTAAGTCCAAGAAATTAAGAAAATTAGTAAATTTACAATATAAAAATGGCAGATAATAACGAGAATGTCAGCTTAACTGACATTGAAAATGAAAGCCACTTGAATATTGAATTGAGTGGGACTGAGTCAAAAATTATGGATGAAGGAATTCATTCAACGCCAGTCCAAAGTAAAAAATCTGATACAGATGAGATGTTGAAACGTTTGTATAGTATGATAGTGACAAAATTTTGTGAAGTAAACAGTCGTTTTGATGTTAGTGATATTAAAATGAATGAACAGAAGAACGAAATTAAAAGTGAATTTAATTGTAAATTTGATGTACTTAAATTTTACATTGATGAGGTAAAAATGAAATGCGAAAGTAGTTGTAAAGAATTGAAACAAGATATTGAGAAAATACTAGAGTCAGTAGAAGAACAGATTAAAAGTAAGAGTAATAATGATAATAAAAAATTAACAAGTGATAAAAATAATGTTGAAAATGTAATATGATTAAAAACTTGGTATTAGAGAATAAGGTAACAAATGATAACAATGATATTGAAAATGGTAATGTAATTGAAAAGGTGGTATCAGAGAGTGATACGTTGAAAATAGATAGTAAAATAGTAAGTGAGAGAGAGAGAATAATAGGTTGCAATGGCGTAGTCATTAGTGTTGATGAATTAGAGAAAGAATGGAGAGAGAGAGAGAGAGTAGATGAGTATGTAGGGCAGAGGGTAAATTTTCCCCTTATTTGTGATGAACCAGGGTGTTCACAAGTGTTATTATTGAAGGGCAAGAGACCCTTATTAGTGGAAGATTTAAGTTGTTTCCCCTTTTTGTATGAATTAGTACCCTCTGTGTGGAATGGTGTTGAAAGTGTGAGATGGTGTTATGATGAGAGAAATTTAGATAGAGAGTTGTGTATTGATAGAGAGATAGAATTGTATAAATTAAAGAGAGATTATGATGAGTTGAAGAAACGGTAGCAGTGGTAAAAATAAATGATATGAAGTACTTACCTGTTAAAATAGAGAATGAGAATTATTTTGATGATACATGTTTAAATAATAATAATTTACCTTATGTTGTAATGGATGAGAAAATAAATGACATTATATTGAATATAATTACTAATGGAGACTGGACAGAGATCAATAATGTTGACTTGGTATACGATTATTGTGATAAAATGAATGAACTAAAATTTTATGGTTATTACACACAAGATAGCCATATGTGGAATGTAAATAAAATGGAAAATTGTTATATGAAACCCAGACTAATATTCGATGATGGAGGCTGAACATTAAATTCATAAATGGACAATTTTAAGTATTTTGTTTTATGGTTCTGATCCGGCAGACTTGGACAATGAAGTGTGATATAACTGAATAATAATGATGAACAATTGTAAATAAATGTTTAGTGAATTTAATTGTGTGTATTGTAAAATGTTAGGTAAACAAGGTGTATGTAGGTAATTGTTGTGATAATAATAATAATATTTTGCAGTCTAAGTAAATAACAAAGAGAATTTGGAAGAAGATAATAAATGAGTTGTAATTATTGTAATTGGTGAAAGTAATTAAAATTGTTGTGTTTTCAATAATTAATTTAATTAAAATAATTGGAGGTGTTTAAATATTTTTGATTGATTTGAATGTTATATAATTGAATTTTTCTAATGAATTTAAATTATTTTATGAGAGTTGAATTTGATAATTAATTAATAAATAAATGTCAAATTGTTTGGTATGAAATAACACTGTTGTTAAATGTTTCAGAGGTTACGTGGAGATATTGGTGTGTATGGTGTGTATATTTTGTGTTTATGTCAGTAGGTGAATAATATACTGTAAGTATAAAATTTTATAATACAAGTCAGATATAATAAAGTGTTCACAGGTGTGAAAAGATTTTGTTTCAATAATGAAAATAATTTGAGATAATTGTGTTAAATAGAAACTATAGTTGAAAAATAATAATAACTGAAAGGTGATGTAAATTAATTGTTAATAATAAATCTGAAAATTTTAAGGAATCTAATTGTAGAAAGTGATGAATGATTTAAATGATGATGGATAAAAGAGTTAATGAAAATTTCACATGATAATGTTTTATATAAAGATTTAGTTTAGTTATTAGTGTGCTATCGCTGTGGTGGCATGTGCCACAGTAGATAGCGGAAAGTGTTGGGGGTAATAGAGAGTGTTACCTCCATCGGAGGGCGAAATGGCGAAAATGCACGGCACACCCCTTTTTACAATTTTATATTGTACACTGATAAATAGCCGTGCCGTGCAGATTAATGATGATGTAACATGCCTGAAAGTAAAGTTGATTTCCCTGACTTTTCGGGCGATTACTGCCTTACCAGCACTAATCATGGTTTTGGCTAGCGGTCAGCTATGGCCACAAATTAAGTCCCTTGACCATAGCTGGCTTGAACTTGGTTTATACTAGAAATTGATGGGGGGTGAAACTAGGGGAAATCCCGGAAACTATGGAACAGCGGCTGCCACTCTGTTCGAGGAGGAACAGCAAAGCCAGGTGGTAGACCCGCATTAAGGGCGCATAATTATATAACAAAGACATGTTGATGTCTAAATAGTTCAAATGAAACGCGGAAGCAAGGACACGGAGATGTCAAATTCCTCCAACTATGCCGTCCTTGTGGACGCACATGGGCGCCACAGCCCAACAGAAAAAACAATAGTGTGTGTGGCTGGGGGGTTGCTCAGGTGGGAAACGAATTTAAATTTCATAACGTAAAAATGATAACTCACTTTTGCACTAATTTAAATAAGTGTATTATGCTTTGATCAATAGGTTTTCGTATGTTTATTATACTGTGTTTATTCTGTCTTATAAATGTATTATTTTATTGTGTTAGAGGTAAGGATTGATAAAATGTAATTTATATAATTTTGAAATGTGTTTGTAATAAGGTCATTCACCTTGCTGAGAAAATCAGCTGATCAGCTGTACAATATCACTTATAAACGATTTGCAATTTTGTCAAGTTAGTTAAATATTTGAATAATGTTTGGATAGTGGTTTCAATGTGCTAAAGAGTGTATTTTAAATGATGAAAATAATTTGATATAGTTGAGAGTTTTAATGATTTGTGAAAGATAGTAAAAGATAGATTTTGGGTGATTAATATTTTGGTGGGACATGTAGATCAGTCCAAGTTGAGTTTAAAGTGGTAATAGAGAGAATAATGTTGTGAATTAATGTAATGTAGAATTTGAGAAGTATTGATAGTGACACAGTAGCTATGGGGAATATATGTAGAGTAATGACTGATATATTGATGTAATAAGTAAATGATGATATTTTGTTGTAATTGAAGTGATGTAATGAGAATGGTAATTAGTTGATGGGAATTTTGTAAGAGGGGGTAGTGTGGTAGGAGTCCGCAACAAAAGTGGTTGGGACGGGAAGGGACCGTTTAGCGCTGGAAAGGGTTGCCTTAGATAGAATCCAGGAACCAACATAAGGGAATGAGCTTTTGGGGGGGGGGAACACACATCCCGAGTACAAAGGGTTAGAGAGTATTTTTTTTTATATAAGAGTAGAATGATGAGAATTGAGTTGAGTAGTAAGTTGGGTTTAGAGATGTTTGATAGATGTATTTGATAGAGATGGGTGTCATGTTAGTTAAAGCTGTTAGTGATATTAAAGTCAGAAGGGATTAAGAATAAATGTATACATATCAAGTTGTAAATCAAGTTAGTATAAATAATTAAATCACCCAAACCAAATTTATTGAGAATGTTAAAAGAAAGAGAGTTATAGTAAAAATATAGAATTTCAATTGAAACAAGTGACAATTTTAATAGAATTTGGGAATAAAGAAGTTGTAAAATGTGTAATTTTGGATTAATTTAAATATCAATTTTATTGATAACTGTATTAATACTTTGTTAATCTTAAATGTCTTATTTTCAGTATGCGTTTTTGTGTTTAAAGATAGAATTTTTAAAGATGTTCAATGTATTTTCTGATGTAACTTATGTAGGTCAAGGTTCTTGACTTGACCCAGTATGATCAGCTGATGGGTGATGTTTTATACTAGACCCGTTTTGGCAATGAAGTGATGCCAATTTTGCTTCTTAATCAATTTAAATAAATTTAAATAATTTTAATATTGAAAAAAAAATATATTTTAATAAATTTAAATTTTTTGAAAAAAAAATTGATTTTTGTGCCTGCCATCTAATTGATGTGTTGAATTTTTATTATATTATTGTTTGTGTGTCTTAATAATGTTTTTTATTGAATTATATTGTTTAAGATAGATGTATAAGCAAATGTTAGGATAAGGAAGTTCATGTTTTTAATAAATGTTCAATTTATTTGTTTTCTGATTATCAATAATAACGAAGAGAATTAATCAATTCAGATAAAAGATTTTATTTTTGATTTTGATGAAAATAGCTGTTTGACTTTAACTTAAATAATTTTTTGGAGGTAAAAAATGAAAGTTTTGCTAGGACGTAGTTATAAGTGTGTGTACAAGCCCAGTAACTGCTAAAGGCAGCCCAGTGTGCATGATAAGGGGGAGCATATCGGTTGAGGATCTGGCGTGGTATAAGACCTGGGATTTGGATTTTGGGGTGGCATGATAGAAGGTGAGGTGCGCTGTGGTGCGTGCCTGTTCGGTTTTATGGTGTTGGGATCTCGTACAGAGAAGTCCAGTGATCTCGTTCAGATGCGGCCATAGTCGCCGAGCCAGGGGGGTTGTTGGCACCATATCCTCACCGGTCCTCTTAGGGGTTTTAACAATGACATTTCTTCTGTTTCAACAGAAGACCTCTCATTGGTGGGGTATTGTAACGGGTCAAATACAGGGACTTTTTTTTATTTTATTAAATTTGGGGATTTATTATATAAAATTTCATAATTCAATTTCCATCTGTGTGTACGGGCACGTGGTTAAATCTAACTCGTAATTTGTAACAAAGGAACTGTACGCTGTAACTGTTGTGAAACATTTGCAAAGGAATGTGCCAGTTGACACAATTCTAAGAACTTTGCGGCTGTGGGGCATCTTCGCCCAAACGCACTACACCAGCATGTGTGCAGACCCACGCCAAGAAGCACAAAACCAAACATGGCTTGTAGGAGAATTTTCTCGTACATGTGCGTTTAAGATGGCGGATATAAGCTTAAGTCCCGCCTATTTGTGACGTCGGCCAGTGCACACCAAATATCATCCACGACTACAACACGAAAAAAACCATGTGTCGAATGTGTCACCGCTATGACTACCAAATAGAAGGCATTGTGCTTTCCGTCTTCTTCAACAAATAGATCGAGGAGTGGGGAACAGATAGACGCTTCCCAGTCCATCACCGACTTCAACCGGCGCAGGTTGCCCGGCAACTCAAGCTTAAAAAATTAACTTTTAAACATCAAATTACAGTCAGTGCTGTTTAGCCAAAATTCAATAGTGAAATCCGTTTTACGGCAGAATGAATTAATAACTTATTTTCGGACAAAGTAACGGAGTTTGAAAGTGATGCAACGCAAAGACGGGGAGACGCCAACTTGCCGGCAGGGTAGATAATCACATTTTAATGGGGTTTTGTTAATAACGGGGTAAATTTTAAATTAGTGTGACTGTTGTGAGTGAGCAGACTGGGCTGTCTGTCTATTGAAATAAGGTAAGACGTCTTAAATAAGTTAATTAGTACCAGACTATGTTTCAACTATTTAAAGGAATTTGTATTTAATGTAAAATTTGACTAGAAGTACCAGATTGGCTTAAAAGATACAGACATAAATAAAGATATAATGTGATATAGTTAAATTTAAATAAGAATAAAATTTAATTAATTTCTCTTCACAAAAGCGAGTTGCATAAATTATTCACATAACCTGTAAACCATGCTTGCATTCGAACGTTCGTGTGACGAGATCCTGGGCCGAGAAAACAGTTAGTAGAAGGTAGGTGGAAATAAGTAAATTTATGTATTTGTATTAATAGAAAAACTTCACAGTTGGCGCTTCCGAAAGGGATGGTTTTTATAAATTAAAAATTAAATATAAAACCACACCTACCAATAAAATGCAAGTATGGTTGGAGGGTTAAATAACGGTACGTAACAATTATGTAAGGTAAATATCACTATAATATTGACGACTCGGAACACTTAAGTTTTTTATAAGTAAAAACGTAAAGTTTTACCTTACAGCCTAAACCGGCTTTCACCTATAGAAGGCTTCATCAGAGGCTGTCGTAGGTAGCGTTCTTCGTCTTGTTGTTGGCGACGAGATACTGTTTCGAAAGATCGAAGCTGTGTGTGTGTGGTGAGATGTGTTCGAATAATGCGTGCGATTTGAATTGTGTCTGTTCGTTTAGGATGTCGTTTTTATTTGTTTTTGTGTGTTGTGTGTTAAATAACGAAATCCAAGAATATGTAAGGTACGTAAAACAAGAAATTAAAGTCAGACCAGATAGAAGATGTTGTAGATGTAAGTCCAAGAAATTAAGAAAATTAGTAAATTTACAATATAAAAATGGCAGATAATAACGAGAATGTCAGCTTAACTGACATTGAAAATGAAAGCCACTTGAATATTGAATTGAGTGGGACTGAGTCAAAAATTATGGATGAAGGAATTCATTCAATGCCAGTCCAAAGTAAAAAATCTGATACAGATGAGATGTTGAAACGTTTGTATAGTATGATAGTGACAAAATTTTGTGAAGTAAACAGTCGTTTTGATGTTAGTGATATTAAAATGAATGAACAGAAGAACGAAATTAAAAGTGAATTTAATTGTAAATTTGATGTACTTAAATTTTACATTGATGAGGTAAAAATGAAATGCGAAAGTAGTTGTAAAGAATTGAAACAAGATATTGAGAAAATACTAGAGTCAGTAGAAGAACAGATTAAAAGTAAGAGTAATAATGATAATAAAAAATTAACAAGTGATAAAAATAATGTTGAAAATGTAATATGATTAAAAACTTGGTATTAGAGAATAAGGTAACAAATGATAACAATGATATTGAAAATGGTAATGTAATTGAAAAGGTGGTATCAGAGAGTGATACGTTGAAAATAGATAGTAAAATAGTAAGTGAGAGAGAGAGAATAATAGGTTGCAATGGCGTAGTCATTAGTGTTGATGAATTAGAGAAAGAATGGAGAGAGAGAGAGAGTAGATGAGTATGTAGGGCAGAGGGTAAATTTTCCCCTTATTTGTGATGAACCAGGGTGTTCACAAGTGTTATTATTGAAGGGCAAGAGACCCTTATTAGTGGAAGATTTAAGTTGTTTCCCCTTTTTGTATGAATTAGTACCCTCTGTGTGGAATGGTGTTGAAAGTGTGAGATGGTGTTATGATGAGAGAAATTTAGATAGAGAGTTGTGTATTGATAGAGAGATAGAATTGTATAAATTAAAGAGAGATTATGATGAGTTGAAGAAACGGTAGCAGTGGTAAAAATAAATGATATGAAGTACTTACCTGTTAAAATAGAGAATGAGAATTATTTTGATACATGTTTAAATAATAATAATTTACCTTATGTTGTAATGGATGAGAAAATAAATGACATTATATTGAATATAATTACTAATGGAGACTGGACAGAGATCAATAATGTTGACTTGGTATACGATTATTGTGATAAAATGAATGAACTAAAATTTTATGGTTATTACACACAAGATAGCCATATGTGGAATGTAAATAAAATGGAAAATTGTTATATGAAACCCAGACTAATATTCGATGATGGAGGCTGAACATTAAATTCATAAATGGACAATTTTAAGTATTTTGTTTTATGGTTCTGATCCGGCAGACTTGGACAATGAAGTGTGATATAACTGAATAATAATGATGAACAATTGTAAATAAATGTTTAGTGAATTTAACTGTGTGTATTGTAAAATGTTAGGTAAACAAGGTGTATGTAGGTAATTGTTGTGATAATAATAATAATATTTTGCAGTCTAAGTAAATAACAAAAAGAATTTGGAAGAAGATAATAAATGAGTTGTAATTATTGTAATTGGTGAAAGTAATTAAAATTGTTGTGTTTTCAATAATTAATTTAATTAAAATAATTGGAGGTGTTTAAATATTTTTGATTGATTTGAATGTTATATAATTGAATTTTTCTAATGAATTTAAATTATTTTATGAGAGTTGAATTTAATAATTAATTAATAAATAAATGTCAAATTGTTTGGTATGAAATAACACTGTTGTTAAATGTTTCAGAGGTTACGTGGAGATATTGGTGTGTATGGTGTGTATATTTTGTGTTTATGTCAGTAGGTGAATAATATACTGTAAGTATAAAATTTTATAATACAAGTCAGATATAATAAAGTGTTCACAGGTGTGAAAAGATTTTGTTTCAATAATGAAAATAATTTGAGATAATTGTGTTAAATAGAAACTATAGTTGAAAAATAATAATAACTGAAAGGTGATGTAAATTAATTGTTAATAATAAATCTGAAAATTTTAAGGAATCTAATTGTAGAAAGTGATGAATGATTTAAATGATGATGGATAAAAGAGTTAATGAAAATTTCACATGATATTGTTTTATATAAAGATTTAGTTTAGTTATTAGTGTGCTATCGCTGTGGTGGCATGTGCCACAGTAGATAACGGAAAGTGTTGGGGGTAATAGAGAGTGTTACCTCCATCGGAGGCCGAAATGACGAAAATGCACGGCACACCCCTTTTTACAATTTTATATTGTACACTGATAAATAGCCGTGCCGTGCAGATTAATGATGATGTAACATGCCTGAAAGTAAAGTTGATTTCCCTGACTTTTCGGGCGATTACTGCCTTACCAGCACTAATCATGGTTTTGGCTAGTGGTCAGCTATGGCCACAAATTAAGTCCCTTGACCATAGCTGGCTTGAACTTGGTTTATACTAGAAATTGATGGGGGGTGAAACTAGGGGAAATCCCGGAAACTATGGAACAGCGGCTGCCACTCTGTTCGAGGAGGAACAGCAAAGCCAGGTGGTAGACCCGCATTAAGGGCGCATAATTATATAACAAAGACATGTTGATGTCTAAATAGTTCAAATGAAACGCGGAAGCAAGGACACGGAGATGTCAAATTCCTCCAACTATGCCGTCCTTGTGGACGCACATGGGCGCCACAGTCCAACAGAAAAAACAATAGTGTGTGTGGCTGGGGGGTTGCTCAGGTGGGAAACGAATTTAAATTTCATAACGTAAAAATGATAACTCACTTTTGCACTAATTTAAATAAGTGTATTATGCTTTGATCAATAGGTTTTCGTATGTTTATTATACTGTGTTTATTCTGTCTTATAAATGTATTATTTTATTGTGTTAGAGGTAAGGATTGATAAAATGTAATTTATATAATTTTGAAATGTGTTTGTAATAAGGTCATTCACCTTGCTGAGAAAATCAGCTGATCAGCTGTACAATATCACTTATAAACGATTTGCAATTTTGTCAAGTTAGTTAAATATTTGAATAATGTTTGGATAGTGGTTTCAATGTGCTAAAGAGTGTATTTTAAATGATGAAAATAATTTGATATAGTTGAGAGTTTTAATGATTTGTGAAAGATAGTAAAAGATAGATTTTGGGTGATTAATATTTTGGTGGGACATGTAGATCAGTCCAAGTTGAGTTTAAAGTGGTAATAGAGAGAATAATGTTGTGAATTAATGTAATGTAGAATTTGAGAAGTATTGATAGTGACACAGTAGCTATGGGGAATATATGTAGAGTAATGACTGATATATTGATGTAATAAGTAAATGATGATATTTTGTTGTAATTGAAGTGATGTAATGAGAATGGTAATTAGTTGATGGGAATTTTGTAAGAGGGGGTAGTGTGGTAGGAGTCCGCAACAAAAGTGGTTGGGACGGGAAGGGACCGTTTAGCACTGGAAAGGGTTGCCTTAGGTAGAATCCAGGAACCAACATAAGGGAATGAGCTTTTTGGGGGGGGGGAACACACATCCCGAGTACAAAGGGTTAGAGAGTATTTTTTTTTATATAAGAGTACAATGATGAGAATTGAGTTGAGTAGTAAGTTGGGTTTAGAGATGTTTGATAGATGTATTTGATAGAGATGGGTGTCATGTTAGTTAAAGCTGTTAGTGATATTAAAGTCAGAAGGGATTAAGAATAAATGTATACATATCAAGTTGTAAATCAAGTTAGTATAAATAATTAAATCACCCAAACCAAATTTATTGAGAATGTTAAAAGAAAGAGAGTTATAGTAAAAATATAGAATTTCAATTGAAACAAGTGACAATTTTAATAGAATTTGGGAATAAAGAAGTTGTAAAATGTGTAATTTTGGATTAATTTAAATATCAATTTTATTGATAACTGTATTAATACTTTGTTAATCTTAAATGTCTTATTTTCAGTATGCGTTTTTGTGTTTAAAGATAGAATTTTTTAAGGTGTTCAATGTATTTTCTGATGTAACTTATGTAGGTCAAGGTTCTTGACTTGACCCAGTATGATCAACTGATGGGTGATGTTTTATACTAGACCCGTTTTGGCAATGAAGTGATGCCAATTTTGCTTCTTAATCAATTTAAATAAATTTAAATAATTTTAATATTGAAAAAAAAATATATTTTAATAAATTTAAATTTTTTGAAAAAAAAATTGATTTTTGTGCCTGCCATCTAATTGATGTGTTGAATTTTTATTATATTATTGTTTGTGTGTATTAATAATGTTTTTTATTGAATTATATTGTTTAAGATAGATGTATAAGCAAATGTTAGGATAAGGAAGTTCATGTTTTTAATAAATGTTCAATTTATTTGTTTTCTGATTATCAATAATAACGAAGAGAATTAATCAATTCAGATAAAAGATTTTATTTTTGATTTTGATGAAAATAGCTGTTTGACTTTAACTTAAATAATTTTTTGGAGGTAAAAAATGAAAGTTTTGCTAGGACGTAGTTATAAGTGTGTGTACAAGCCCAGTAACTGCTAAAGGCAGCCCAGTGTGCATGATAAGGGGGAGCATATCGGTTGAGGATCTGGCGTGGTATAAGACCTGGGATTTGGATTTTGGGGTGGCATGATAGAAGGTGAGGTGCGCTGTGGTGCGTGCCTGTTCGATTTTATGGTGTTGGGATCTCGTACAGAGAAGTCCAGTGATCTCGTTCAGATGCGGCCATAGTCGCCGAGCCAGGGGGGTTGTTGGCACCATATCCTCACCGGTCCTCTTAGGGGTTTTAACAATGACATTTCTTCTGTTTCAACAGAAGACCTCTCATTGGTGGGGTATTGTAACGGGTCAAATACAGGGACTTTTTTTTATTTTATTAAATTTGGGGATTTATTATATAAAATTTCATAATTCAATTTCCATCTGTGAGTACGGGCACGTGGTTAAATCTAACTCGTAGTTTCTAACAAAGGAACTGTACGCTGTAACTGTTGTGAAACATTTGCAAAGGAATGTGCCAGTTGACACAATTCTAAGAACTTTGCGGCTGTGGGGCATCTTCGCCCAAACGCACTACACCAGCATGTGCGCAGACCCACGCCAAGAAGCACAAAACCAAACATGGCTTGTAGGAGAATTTTCTCGTACATGTGCGTTTAAGATGGCGGATATAAGCTTAAGTCCCGCCTATTTGTGACGTCGGCCAGTGCACACCAAATATCATCCACGACTACAACACGAAAAAAAACCATGTGTCGAATGTGTCACCGCTATGACTACCAAATAGAAGGCATTGTGCTTTCCGTCTTCTTCAACAAATAGATCGAGGAGTGGGGAACAGATAGACGCTTCCCAGTCCATCACCGACTTCAACCGGCGCAGGTTGCCCGGCAACTCAAGCTTAAAAAATTAACTTTTAAACATCAAATTACAGTGAGTGCTGTTTAGCCAAAATTCAATAGTGAAATCCGTTTTACGGCAGAATGAATTAATAACTTATTTTCGGACAAAGTAACGGAGTTTGAAAGTGATGCAACGCAAAGACGGGGAGACGCCAACTTGCCGGCAGGGTAGATAATCACATTTTAATGGGGTTTTGTTAATAACGGGGTAAATTTTAAATTAGTGTGACTGTTGTGAGTGAGCAGACTGGGCTGTCTGTCTATTGAAATAAGGTAAGACGTCTTAAATAAGTTAATTAGTACCAGACTATGTTTCAACTATTTAAAGGAATTTGTATTTAATGTAAAATTTGACTAGAAGTACCAGATTGGCTTAAAAGATACAGACATAAATAAAGATATAATGTGATATAGTTAAATTTAAATAAGAATAAAATTTAATTAATTTCTCTTCACAAAAGCGAGTTGCATAAATTATTCACATAACCTGTAAACCATGCTTGCATTCGAACGTTCGTGTGACGAGATCCTGGGCCGAGAAAACAGTTAGAAGGTAGGTGGAAATAAGTAAATTTATATATTTGTATTTGTATTAATAGAAAAACTTCACAGTTGGCGCTTCCGAAAGGGACGGTTTTTATAAATTAAAAATTAAATATAAAACCACACCTACCAATAAAATGCAAGTATGGTTGGAGGGTTAAATAACGGTACGTAACAATTATGTAAGGTAAATATCACTATAATATTGACGACTCGGAACACTTAAGTTTTTTATAAGTAAAAACGTAAAGTTTTACCTTACAGCCTAAACCGGCTTTCACCTATAGAAGGCTTCATCAGAGGCTGTCGTAGGTAGCGTTCTTCGTCTTGTTGTTGGCGACGAGATACTGTTTCGAAAGATCGAAGCTGTGTGTGTGTGGTGAGATGTGTTCGAATAATGCGTGCGATTTGAATTGTGTCTGTTCGTTTAGGATGTCGTTTTTATTTGTTTTTGTGTGTTGTGTGTTAAATAACGAAATCCAAGAATATGTAAGGTACGTAAAACAAGAAATTAAAGTCAGACCAGATAGAAGATGTTGTAGATGTAAGTCCAAGAAATTAAGAAAATTAGTAAATTTACAATATAAAAATGGCAGATAATAACGAGAATGTCAGCTTAACTGACATTGAAAATGAAAGCCACTTGAATATTGAATTGAGTGGGACTGAGTCAAAAATTATGGATGAAGGAATTCATTCAACGCCAGTCCAAAGTAAAAAATCTGATACAGATGAGATGTTGAAACGTTTGTATAGTATGATAGTGACAAAATTTTGTGAAGTAAACAGTCGTTTTGATGTTAGTGATATTAAAATGAATGAACAGAAGAACGAAATTAAAAGTGAATTTAATTGTAAATTTGATGTACTTAAATTTTACATTGATGAGGTAAAAATGAAATGCGAAAGTAGTTGTAAAGAATTGAAACAAGATATTGAGAAAATACTAGAGTCAGTAGAAGAACAGATTAAAAGTAAGAGTAATAATGATAATAAAAAATTAACAAGTGATAAAAATAATGTTGAAAATGTAATATGATTAAAAACTTGGTATTAGAGAATAAGGTAACAAATGATAACAATGATATTGAAAATGGTAATGTAATTGAAAAGGTGGTATCAGAGAGTGATACGTTGAAAATAGATAGTAAAATAGTAAGTGAGAGAGAGAGAATAATAGGTTGCAATGGCGTAGTCATTAGTGTTGATGAATTAGAGAAAGAATGGAGAGAGAGAGAGAGAGAGAGAGAGAGAGAGTAGATGAGTATGTAGGGCAGAGGGTAAATTTTCCCCTTATTTGTGATGAACCAGGGTGTTCACAAGTGTTATTATTGAAGGGCAAGAGACCCTTATTAGTGGAAGATTTAAGTTGTTTCCCCTTTTTGTATGAATTAGTACCCTCTGTGTGGAATGGTGTTGAAAGTGTGAGATGGTGTTATGATGAGAGAAATTTAGATAGAGAGTTGTGTATTGATAGAGAGATAGAATTGTATAAATTAAAGAGAGATTATGATGAGTTGAAGAAACGGTAGCAGTGGTAAAAATAAATGATATGAAGTACTTACCTGTTAAAATAGAGAATGAGAATTATTTTGATGATACATGTTTAAATAATAATAATTTACCTTATGTTGTAATGGATGAGAAAATAAATGACATTATATTGAATATAATTACTAATGGAGACTGGACAGAGATAAATAATGTTGACTTGGTATACGATTATTGTGATAAAATGAATTAACTAAAATTTTATGGTTATTACACACAAGATAGCCATATGTGGAATGTAAATAAAATGGAAAATTGTTATATGAAACCCAGACTAATATTCGATGATGGAGGCTGAACATTAAATTCATAAATGGACAATTTTAAGTATTTTGTTTTATGGTTCTGATCCGGCAGACTTGGACAATGAAGTGTGATATAACTGAATAATAATGATGAACAATTGTAAATAAATGTTTAGTGAATTTAATTGTGTGTATTGTAAAATGTTAGGTAAACAAGGTGTATGTAGGTAATTGTTGTGATAATAATAATAATATTTTGCAGTCTAAGTAAATAACAAAAAGAATTTGGAAGAAGATAATAAATGAGTTGTAATTATTGTAATTGGTGAAAGTAATTAAAATTGTTGTGTTTTCAATAATTAATTTAATTAAAATAATTGGAGGTGTTTAAATATTTTTGATTGATTTGGATGTTATATAATTGAATTTTTCTAATGAATTTAAATTATTTTATGAGAGTTGAATTTGATAATTAATTAATAAATAAATGTCAAATTGTTTGGTATGAAATAACACTGTTGTTAAATGTTTCAGAGGTTACGTGGAGATATTGGTGTGTATGGTGTGTATATTTTGTGTTTATGTCAGTAGGTGAATAATATACTGTAAGTATAAAATTTTATAATACAAGTCAGATATAATAAAGTGTTCACAGGTGTGAAAAGATTTTGTTTCAATAATGAAAATAATTTGAGATAATTGTGTTAAATAGAAACTATAGTTGAAAAATAATAATAACTGAAAGGTGATGTAAATTAATTGTTAATAATAAATCTGAAAATTTTAAGGAATCTAATTGTAGAAAGTGATGAATGATTTAAATGATGATGGATAAAAGAGTTAATGAAAATTTCACATGATAATGTTTTATATAAAGATTTAGTTTAGTTATTAGTGTGCTATCGCTGTGGTGGCATGTGCCACAGTAGATAACGGAAAGTGTTGGGGGTAATAGAGAGTGTTACCTCCATCGGAGGGCGAAATGGCGAAAATGCACGGCACACCCCTTTTTACAATTTTATATTGTACACTGATAAATAGCCGTGCCGTGCAGATTAATGATGATGTAACATGCCTGAAAGTAAAGTTGATTTCCCTGACTTTTCGGGCGATTACTGCCTTACCAGCACTAATCATGGTTTTGGCTAGCGGTCAGCTATGGCCACAAATTAAGTCCCTTGACCATAGCTGGCTTGAACTTGGTTTATACTAGAAATTGATGGGGGGTGAAACTAGGGGAAATCCCGGAAACTATGGAACAGCGGCTGCCACTCTGTTCGAGGAGGAACAGCAAAGCCAGGTGGTAGACCCGCATTAAGGGCGCATAATTATATAACAAAGACATGTTGATGTCTAAATAGTTCAAATGAAACGCGGAAGCAAGGACACGGAGATGTCAAATTCCTCCAACTATGCCGTCCTTGTGGACGCACATGGGCGCCACAGTCCAACAGAAAAAACAATAGTGTGTGTGGCTGGGGGGTTGCTCAGGTGGGAAACGAATTTAAATTTCATAACGTAAAAATGATAACTCACTTTTGCACTAATTTAAATAAGTGTATTATGCTTTGATCAATAGGTTTTCGTATGTTTATTATACTGTGTTTATTCTGTCTTATAAATGTATTATTTTATTGTGTTACAGGTAAGGATTGATAAAATGTAATTTATATAATTTTGAAATGTGTTTGTAATAAGGTCATTCACCTTGCTGAGAAAATCAGCTGATCAGCTGTACAATATCACTTATAAACGATTTGCAATTTTGTCAAGTTAGTTAAATATTTGAATAATGTTTGGATAGTGGTTTCAATGTGCTAAAGAGTGTATTTTAAATGATGAAAATAATTTGATATAGTTGAGAGTTTTAATGATTTGTGAAAGATAGTAAAAGATAGATTTTGGGTGATTAATATTTTGGTGGGACATGTAGATCAGTCCAAGTTGAGTTTAAAGTGGTAATAGAGAGAATAATGTTGTGAATTAATGTAATGTAGAATTTGAGAAGTATTGATAGTGACACAGTAGCTATGGGGAATATATGTAGAGTAATGACTGATATATTGATGTAATAAGTAAATGATGATATTTTGTTGTAATTGAAGTGATGTAATGAGAATGGTAATTAGTTGATGGGAATTTTGTAAGAGGGGGTAGTGTGGTAGGAGTCCGCAACAAAAGTGGTTGGGACGGGAAGGGACCGTTTAGCGCTGGAAAGGGTTGCCTTAGGTAGAATCCAGGAACCAACATAAGGGAATGAGCTTTTTGGGGGGGGGAACACACATCCCGAGTACAAAGGGTTAGAGAGTATTTTTTTTATATAAGAGTAGAATGATGAGAATTGAGTTGAGTAGTAAGTTGGGTTTAGAGATGTTTGATAGATGTATTTGATAGAGATGGGTGTCATGTTAGTTAAAGCTGTTAGTGATATTAAAGTCAGAAGGGATTAAGAATAAATGTATACATATCAAGTTGTAAATCAAGTTAGTATAAATAATTAAATCACCCAAACCAAATTTATTGAGAATGTTAAAAGAAAGAGAGTTATAGTAAAAATATAGAATTTCAATTGAAACAAGTGACAATTTTAATAGAATTTGGGAATAAAGAAGTTGTAAAATGTGTAATTTTGGATTAATTTAAATATCAATTTTATTGATAACTGTATTAATACTTTGTTAATCTTAAATGTCTTATTTTCAGTATGCTTTTTTGTGTTTAAAGATAGAATTTTTAAAGATGTTCAATGTATTTTCTGATGTAACTTATGTAGGTCAAGGTTCTTGACTTGACCCAGTATGATCAGCTGATGGGTGATGTTTTATACTAGACCTGTTTTGGCAATGAAGTGATGCCAATTTTGCTTCTTAATCAATTTAAATAAATTTAAATAATTTTAATATTGAAAAAAAAATATATTTTAATAAATTTAAATTTTTTGAAAAAAAAATTGATTTTTGTGCCTGCCATCTAATTGATGTGTTGAATTTTTATTATATTATTGTTTGTGTGTATTAATAATATTTTTTATTGAATTATATTGTTTAAGATAGATGTATAAGCAAATGTTAGGATAAGGAAGTTCATGTTTTTAATAAATGTTCAATTTATTTGTTTTCTGATTATCAATAATAACGAAGAGAATTAATCAATTCAGATAAAAGATTTTATTTTTGATTTTGATGAAAATAGCTGTTTGACTTTAACTTAAATAATTTTTTGGAGGTAAAAAATGAAAGTTTTGCTAGGACGTAGTTATAAGTGTGTGTACAAGCCCAGTAACTGCTAAAGGCAGCCCAGTGTGCATGATAAGGGGGAGCATATCGGTTGAGGATCTGGCGTGGTATAAGACCTGGGATTTGGATTTTGGGGTGACATGATAGAAGGTGAGGTGCGCTGTGGTGCGTGCCTGTTCGATTTTATGGTGTTGGGATCTCGTACAGAGAAGTCCAGTGATCTCGTTCAGATGCGGCCATAGTCGCCGAGCCAGGGGGGTTGTTTACCCATGAAGTATAAGAACCAAGGGGGCTTGTTGGCACCATATCCTCACCGGTCCTCTTAGGGGTTTTAACAATGAGATTTCTTCTGTTTCAACAGAAGACCTCTCATTGGGGGGGTATTGTAACGGGTCAAATACAGGGACTTTTTTTTATTTTATTAAATTTGGGGATTTATTATATAAAATTTCATAATTCAATTTCCATCTGTGTGTACGGGCACGTGGTTAAATCTAACTCGTAGTTTCTAACAAAGGAACTGTACGCTGTAACTGTTGTGAAACATTTGCAAAGGAATGTGCCAGTTGACACAATTCTAAGAACTTTGCGGCTGTGGGGCATCTTCGCCCAAACGCACTACACCAGCATGTGCGCAGACCCACGCCAAGAAGCACAAAACCAAACATGGCTTGTAGGAGAATTTTCTCGTACATGTGTGTTTAAGATGGCGGATATAAGCTTAAGTCCCGCCTATTTGTGACGTCGGCCAGTGCACACCAAATATCATCCACGACTACAACACGAAAAAAAACCATGTGTCGAATGTGTCACCGCTATGACTACCAAATAGAAGGCATTGTGCTTTCCGTCTTCTTCAACAAATAGATCGAGGAGTGGGGAACAGATAGACGCTTCCCAGTCCATCACCGACTTCAACCGGCGCAGGTTGCCCGGCAACTCGGGCTTAAAAAATTAACTTTTAAACATCAAATTACAGTGAGTGCTGTTTAGCCAAAATTCAATAGTGAAATCCGTTTTACAGCAGAATGAATTAATAACTTATTTTCGGACAAAGTAACGGAGTTTGAAAGTGATGCAACGCAAAGACGGGGAGACGCCAACTTGCCGGCAGGGTAGATAATCACATTTTAATGGGGTTTTGTTAATAATGGGGTAAATTTTAAATTAGTGTGACTGTTGTGAGTGAGCAGACTGGGCTGTCTGTCTATTGAAATAAGGTAAGACGTCTTAAATAAGTTAATTAGTACCAGACTATGTTTCAACTATTTAAAGGAATTTGTATTTAATGTAAAATTTGACTAGAAGTACCAGATTGGCTTAAAAGATACAGACATAAATAAAGATATAATGTGATATAGTTAAATTTAAATAAGAATAAAATTTAATTAATTTCTCTTCACAAAAGCGAGTTGCATAAATTATTCACATAACCTGTAAACCATGCTTGCATTCAAACGTTCGTGTGACGAGATCCTGGGCCGAGAAAACAGTTAGAAGGTAGGTGGAAATAAGTAAATTTATGTTTTTGTATTTGTATTAATAGAAAAACTTCACATGAGCAAATTTAAAGAACAGCCGGCAAGACTTTATTAATAATTATATCTTTCTTTTACCAACATTTAATAAGGAGAATAAAGGATTTGAGTTAAATAACACTATATAAAAGGTTTTCTTTTCTTTCCTTAGTTGATAGTTTTATGTATATGATATTATGTATAACATATAATCGAATGTACATTTTTTCATCAACTGGCATAGGTTGGTAACACTCCCGACAAGAAAAGTATGGCACAAGATTTGAATCTGCCTTACTGAGAATTAGTATTCATAGTATTATATTAAATAAAAGATATAAACAAATAAAAATTAGAAGGAAAGAGAAACCCTTGTGATATATGCAATATTAATTACAGATTAACAATACATTTTATTTGCAACATACGATTGCAAACTGGCGCTCAACAAACATTACCCTGACAACATAATAATCCTTAAAATTACTGAAATTTTATAATAAAAAATTACATTTTCTTAATGTGTATGTTGCAAATTGACTCAACCAATGCGTGGCTAGTAAACCATACGATACAGATCATTATTTAGTACGTTACAATATAAATCTTAGAACATGGAAACCATGTATGGTTCTCCATACCGATATTTTGTTTTTGTTTTTAGTTTACCGTTTATAGAATAGTAAACGGTTGGAAAACTATTAATGTATGGTAATATGACCATTTAAAGTGTATTAAACATTGAAAATACGTAGTTCAACATAACCTAAACACTGAACATTGTAAAGTTAGTAATAAACTCTTGTTAAGACACTGTATTTAATTCTAAGTCCATGTATTTTGGTACTTTTCCGAAGATCATTGTAGTTTATATCATAGCCAAAAGGACCTAACGTAAAACAGTTTTAATTGTATCTTATTTAGCAATTATTAAAACGCAAATATTGTATACCCTGGGAGGTGGGAGTAACTGCTGCCATTCTGAGCAAATTTAAAGAATTAATATATGGTTGGAAATAAAATACATTAATATGGTTGGAAAAACATGACGTTTATTGTGTATGTTTATAATGTAAGCTCATGAGCATAAATCTCAGTTGTTATATAGCCTAGCTTCAAATTGGTTGTTTTTCTATGATCTGTTCAAAGGCTGAGTATTACTGAAAAAATGAGTACTAGTGGAAAAAAAGAGTTCTGTCACAAAAAAGGAAGACACATATAGCAATAGGAAAGTTGTTACATAGCCTTACTTCGAGGTTTTTTTATCTGGTTTACACAAAAAACTGAGTGTTACATTAAAGGCGTATTGGTTTTCATGTGTAATTTCAATTTACACGCTAACCTAACAACATCAACTTTTGATGTCACAGGCATATATTGGTGTTATATTAGTTTTTCACAAAAAATATTACAAAGTAAAACAATTGCAACTGTGAACAAACTATTTTAAAACATACACACATAAATTTTAATGAATTATTTCATCTAACTAAAATTATATGTGATATTTGATGCCTATAATTGCATAATCGAAATATTGAAATCAGTGCGGGTACAATTATTGGGACAGTATCCAATGTTTGCTTATATAAAGTGTGGGTTAATTGTTTACGTTTTGTTATAATTACTTTTCTATCATTTTATTTGTGTAAAGTGGTGTTAAGTGGTTTAATTTTTTAGAATGACTGAACCCATGGTAGTTTTTAAAAAATCGAAGTTCAGAGGTAACAGACATAAAAAATTATCATATATACTGTACCTTCTAATCTGCCTAGCATTGGTTACTTCTAACCTTTCACCACAAAATGTTGTAGTAGCTTCTTCTACTTTTACTTCTACTGTAAAACTTCCACCCTGTATTATATAGTGGAACTTTGAACTAACTCAAACGATGTTAATCTTGACAGGATGTTAATGTGAATGTTGATAAATACTGACATTTTATCAAATGCTCTACAAAATAATGTAAGCTGTAAAAATTGTAACTCCATGGGCAGTATTAGAATTGGACTTCCAGAAAATCAAACAAGAATATGCCCTATGAAATAAATACAAGAGTTGCCGATGCCTTCCGAACAATAGGTAAAGGTGTTATAGCAACAAAATTGTTTTGTGCCACCATGAATCTTCCTGAACCTGCAAGGAAATTTGTATTTTTGTACAGATATATTTTACCAGCTATTATAGAAGTAAGTGAAAATAGCATCAAAATGGCTTGTCAGGAGGCTATTGGAAAAAATAATAATTCAACTGATTTGACTTTGGCACTAGACGGAAGCTGGCAGAAAAGCAGAGGTGAATCCTCAGCACAAGCAGTGCTTGCCCAAAGGAAATAAGTCAAAAGTAAATAAATGATTATATAACCAATATTACTGTTGTCACCAAAAACGGTTTGTTTCATACACCTTATTATTTCTCAACTTCTGAAAATTGGCAGCACATTTGTCACCTATCTTCCAGTCAAAATGTTATTGATAACATGAACAAATCTTTTCCCTTCCAGTTCTGTGTGCTGTTTTAACAGCTGCCTGACAGCTCCATCCCCAAGGCAATCATTAAAAAAAAATTCTTTGGTGTACTAACTATGAGTTCAGAAATCTTAACATTTATTTGTTTTTTGCATGAGGCTACAGTCTAAGATACTCAAACTTACGACAATCTAACCTACGAGTACGCTGGTTTGCTGGTACCTACGTAGAGTGCTAAAATGCACAGCACCTGGCAATCAGAGATGTAAAAAGCAAGCACTCTTAAGTAGTGCATTAAGCCGCTAGGAGCGCTCAGTGTCTCGGCTAAATGAAAATGCAGCCATTTTTTTCCTCTTGTTCACTGTTTTGTTTGTCGCTGTTTGAGGTTAGCTCCCTGTGGTGTGTCCAGGGTACTGGCTGTTGAAATAATAACTTTTGTTTTAACTAGGAAGTAGAATCACAGCTTGTTACATGACACTTTTTTAATCCTCATACTAATTATACTTGATGAATATTCTTTTCTCAGCAATACAAATAACTGGATACCTGAATATTTTGTAACAATTTTCTATCGCTGGAATTTTATGTACACATGCTTAGACTCAACGCCTGCCCTACTCATCACGTAAGGAACTGCCACTGCACAAAGGAGGTAACATGTCAAAAAACAGAACAGTTTCAGCTAGTTGTTTTGAAACAGGGAAGATAACTGATGTTGAAATACTCACTAAATACTGCCATATTTGTAAACAAAAACCAAGATTGGTCACGAATGTATGCAGAATTATATAAGCAGTAATAAAGGAATGGACGTGGAAGGGACAGTAAAAATATTTGAACGATCTGTGGCAACCCGAGGTGCATAATATGTAATTAGGAGATAGGGACCACAAACCCTTTCGTGCTGTTTCAGAAAAAAATACCATATGGTGGTGATATAATAATTACCAAGTTAGAATGTATTGGTCATGTACAAAAATGAATACACAGTGGACTATAAAGACTGACCACTACACTGAGAGGGGAATGTTTGGAGGATGGTAAGATTTTGACAGGACATGGTAGGTTAACACAGAATCAAATGGACAGTTCTTCAGTACTACTACAGAGAGGCAATTAGAAGGAACAAGGACAACTTAGAGAGTATCAGAAAAGATATTTGGGCACTTTATTTTCACAAAACGTCAACTGATGAAGAATCAAATCATGGTTTACGCCCAACAGATGAGAATACTTGGTGTAGATACAATCTGTCAAAAATTGATGGCACACACTATTCTCTCAAGCACATTCATTGCCCGTTCCTGTATTACAAGCAATAAAGTCTATTATAAAAGACTTAGCACATCCAGACTTGCTACGTAGGTGCCTTCACAGTGCATCTCAAAATCCAAATGAATCCTTCAACAGTATTGTATGGAATATACTACCAAAAACTGTCTTTGTTGGATTTGATTCACTAAAACTTGGCATCTATGAGGCAGTTATTTTCTTTAATGACGGGGATATACCAAAATGCCAGGTTCTAGAAAAGATGAGGATTAATCCTGGAACAAAAATATGGTAGCCGCACTCAAGGAAATGGATGACTTCAGGGTAGTAGAAGCTGAAAAGATATCTACAGAATTGGCCAAGAAAGCTAGGCAGATTAAGCAGGTGGTGAAAAGAAGATATAATACTACAGTATCTAGAAAACCCAGATGACCCACAATATGGAGCTGGTCTATTTTGAAAGTGTGAGTAAACTAAATTCTAACTGAACACTGAAAATTAGTATAAGTCAACTTCAATTGTGATTTCCTGGTAACACAGTTATTGTATATAAATGACCTGTTTTCTCATAAACTGTTTAAGATAGGGAGTTACAATTTTTACCAGTTATACTAATAACATAGTTCCTATAGTACTAGAATTATAAAAATACTATAACTTTAAAACCTGACACAAATAAAAAAGGTTTTTATTTTCTAAGACTCTCACGGCCGGCATCAACATCTTGGAAATATTATTTGCTGGGTTGTTAGATCATGGTAAACACAACGATAGACCACGGCCTAACAACCCAGCAATAACATTTCCAATATGAAAATTTTGCCTGAAAAAAAAAAATATTTTGTAAATTTATAAATTGTTAATATAAATTTATTATTCTAGTACCCTATAAACCTGAAAGTGTGGTGAATAACCTGTAAAACCAATTTTAACATGGAAAGCACATACAGTTCCCACTCCCCTTAATGCTTGCCTTATTTCTGTGTTATTGTAACCATTTCTGTGAAGCATTTTCTTTAATATGTCTCATTCCATAGTAGTTTTCCTTGTCCGATTTGCAGACAGAATAAAATTTACAATGGCAGAAGGAAGTACTGAAGAGAAGGGCCTATTGAGACCAATACCATACCATCAGGGAAGCGACAGTTATTTACAAAAATAAGAATAAGTTTAACAGAGATAATAGTTATACATTTCTTAATTGGAAACCAGTTTTAAACAAGGTGAGAGAATCATTGTAATAAAATAAAATATTGTGTTGTAATAATGGTAAAATTCTTGGATTTCATTGTCCATGACGTGTCCGTTACTTAACTAAATACAACTATTACATTAACGACTCGGAACACAAAGTTTTTTATAAGTATAAAAACATAAAGTTTTACCTTACAACCTGAACCGGTTTTCACCTTTAAAAGGCTTCTTCAGAGGTTGCCGCTGGTAGCGCTGTCCGTCCTGTTGTGGGCGATGGAATCGAATTTCGAAAGATCGATGTTGTGTGTGTGGGGTGAGATATGTTCGAATAATGCGTGCGATTTGAATTGTGTCTGTTCGTTTAGGATGACATTTTTATTTGTTTTCGTGTGTTTGTATATTTCCAATTGTTCTAGAGTGTCTAGTTTTCGGCCTTTTGTGTGTACGTGTAGAATGTTCATGTTATTGTCGATGTTTTTGTATGTGTGGTTTGCTTCAATGAGGTGGTTTGCAAAGGTCGATTCTGTAGTGGAGTGGAGTGCCTTTGTGTGTTCAATGTATCTCTGTTTGAAGCTACGTCCTGTCTGGCCTATGTAGAATTTGTTGCAATTTGAGCAATTTAGTTTGTAAACACCGGGTAGATCGAATTTGTTTTGTGCTTTGTGTGTGTTTTTTGATAGTGTGTGTTCTGTTTTGTTAGTAGTTTTGTAAGCGATTCTGTATCCTGCTTTTTTGAATTTGTGGGCTATTTTTTCAGTTTGTTTGTTGATGTATGTTATTGTTATGAACAGTAGGCTAGGCAATTAATTATGTATGGGGACAAAATAATGCAGTAGATTAAAAGGACATTGACCTCCGTGTATACCAGAATTTTTCAAATCTGGCCTGGTTGTCTGCTACAATAGGTTGGAATATTGGGAGCCTACTGTAGTTTGTAATCTGACATGCAAAACCAATAAAATGATACAAGGTTGGTGAAAGTGAGTGCCTAGTACTGACAATCGACATAAGAGGACTTTGGAAACAATGAACCCTTTCAAATTTGTGTAATACTATACTCAGTGAATAATGCATGCAACTTATATTATATATATATTGTAACGCAACAGAAATGCTAGCATCCGTGTTACATAAAAACAAGGTTAACAGAATAATAAACAAGTCAATATCTAACCCCATGATAGAACAAAGATCTAATAATTACATTTATAATTATAGATAAAGGTAAATAAGGATGCAAGGTAGTATTAACAAGAATAAACGAACCTGTAAGTTAGATAATAGTTGATGATATATGTTTAGTGAAAGGCAAACAAAAAATGAAACAATAATTTACTTTATAGTAATAGCAAATAAGAATTTTGAGTTAAGAGATATTATTTTGTGACAACAAATATTATGATAAAGTTTATGTTATGTTATACCAAATATGTGTTGAGTTAATGAAAGATAATGAAACAAGATGTATTATTCAATGACTGTTGTAGAATGAAGTGTGAAGCAGCTAATTAATGTTAATAGATTTGAATTTTCTTATATGTGATCTATAGGTCAAGATAAAATTGTTATTAGATATGGAAAAAATAATTGTTTATGTAAATGTTAATAGTTAAGATTTGATTATATGTATGAATTTATGTAAAAGGGGCTATAGATGTTTACCAGTTATAAACACAGGTAGATCCGTTTACAATAAAAGGCCTAACAGCCAAAACCACTATATAACCACTCATAACATAAAGGTTAGGTACATCAATTAATAATAATTAATGAATACGATTTGAAGAGCTAGAAAAAAACATTAAATTAATAATGATATATAATAAAATTTATACAAATTATGATAATGCCATAATACCATGATATCGATTAATAACGTTTAATATCGAAAGGGTATTAAATATAAAAAAGGAAAAAAAAACAGGCTTATATCAAAAAACCAGCAGAATATGTGTAGAAAATAATAAACCAACTATCGGTAAAGTTACATTCCGATAGGATAGCAAATTGATAAGGAATAGACAAAAAATATATGAAATAAACACTATATTCAAAACATGTGGAAAGAAGAAAAATCATGTGTTGCTAGGGACGACAGGAAAAGAGGAAGTTGTTGATTTGACAATAATTGCTTTGATGATCTGAATGTGATGAGATTAAAAAAACCAAGAAATGTCTATTTAATCGGAATATTCTAAATTAGCAGACACTATTATAAAACACAAAATCCTAATGATAATATTTATGACTTTTACCAGTACAGTTTAACCAAATAAGACGATAGTATGAAATCACAATAGAAAATAAATAACTGGATTCTACAAGGAAGAACTGGAACTGTCCCATATCCGAAGGGAATTGATGATATATTAAACCAAATAGAAAGAATTAACAGTATCACAATTAATAATATACACTACACCAGAAGTTATAACCTTTCAAATACACGGAACAACACTAATTGCTTCAACCGAGAGAAGAACGTATTTGGATCCTGGAGTTGCAGAAGCAGCATCAATCGGGCTGTAAATCAATCCAGAGAGCTGTATTTCCGAAGTGGACAGGACAAGAATTCCATTTTATTAAACCGAAGAAAGAATATCATACGGCATAGTTGTCCAGAACAGTAAATTTATCAATCAACCGCCTACACGATTTGCTTCGTTCTAGTCTGGTAAATTATTATTATATGAATCATACTAACTACACAACACTTCAAATTTGTAAATCTTGCATTTTTATCTATGTATTTTTAATCTTCCCCACAGTTACAAGAACCTTCACACCCTGAATTAAATTAATTACAAATTAAAACACACTATATAACTGAATTTAAATAAAGGATCGGAATAATCAACAATCGATTCACGCAATCTATAGCCCAAGCATATGTTAGTTAGAACATATCTTATTCAATGTTAAAGAAGTAAACAAATAAAGAACCTTTATATAATTGCAAAATCTTGTTATTTGGAGTATGATTTAACGAGTTGGGAATAAAAAAGTAACTGAATAAGTATAGAATAATTGGTTAACATAAACAGTGAAATAACCTATAAGTTTCGTTGAGCCGATACTACAGCGCTTATAGCGGAATTATCTGACACCAAAGAGAGAGCGTAAAAATACAAAATTAGACATAATTCTCTTCAAGGTACAATAGGGTTGAACGAAATTACAGAATAACGCATTAATTATTTAAGTTTCAGGTACACTAACACTGATATTTTTTAGAGAGCTAAGTTAATATTAATTAATTACATCAATATATCCCACAACTCCAAATATCTCAGATATTTAAATAATTAAGTAAACTAAACGACCTAAGAGAGTAAAACAGGGGAACATACCCGTTCATAGCAACGAATAGGCTTACATTGCGTGAAAATAACGAGACGCTCGTACTCGTCCCATTACAAATTAACAAACTCAACAGTGGGGGCTTGAACCGTACGTACTCGTTTACTTACAAATTGACGCTCATAACGTGGGACCTAATTAGGTGACGCGAGAGAGTACTAACAAATTGGCCAGCCCAACAGTGGGGTTTTAAGGAGAGGAATCTAGTTACTTACAAATTGGCGCTCAACCAGTGTAGGGCTTAAGTTAAGTAACTGTAACCATATTAATATTACTTAACCAGAGCAGGCAACTGTGGGAGAATAAACATGCATACCAGAGGTAGATAAAGGATTAGGGCAGGAGAAACGGAGAAGGAAATAGATAAACAAGAACAGGAAATAGAACTAATAACAGATAGTGAAATGGAACAACAGACAGACGCAATAACGGAAACTGAAATAATTGCGGACAAGGAAAAGGAAGTAATGGAAGAAGATGCCCAAGGGGACTAATCAGATAAATCCAACAAAAAGGAAGACATGAGTATGCAGGAGCTGTTGAGGATAATAATGGAAAGCAACAGACAAATGAAAGAGGAAATTAAGGAAGACTCAAGGAAAACAAATAAGGAAAACTCAAAGAGACTGGAGGACAAATTAGATAAAACAAATGAGGAAATTAAAGAAACATTAAAACAAATGAACGAAAGGTTAGATAGGAATGATGAGGGTTTAAAACAAATGAAGGAAGACATCCTACAAATACATGAGGAAAATTTAAGGCAAATTAATGAAAAAATTGAAAATATTCATGTAACAGTTAACCAGAAGGTGGACCAAATTAATGAGGAAAGAAAGTTAGAAATAGCCAAAACAAATGACGGGTTAGAAAAAACTAACGAAACAATAGTACAGGTTCGTGAAGAACTACAAAATAAAATTAATGATATAAAAATTGAGAGTAAAACATTGGTCGAAGAAATCCAACAGGAAACTGTCGGAAAATATGAGCAAATTAAAAACGAAGTACATCAGGTACGGGAAGAGAATAAGGAAGGTATTACGCAAATACAGACAGACATGGGCGAACGACTCGAAAGAGTCTATGGCAATTTAAACAGTATGGAAGGTCAAATTAATACCAGTAAACATAAAATAGAGGAAATTAGTAGACGTGAATTACAATTACAAGAAGAAGTAGATTCATGGCGGGATAGGACATGCCAACATAGTCATACAAATAACCACGAGAACCGGGAATCGATTAATTTTCGTAATTACAAGCGCAATCAGATGGAATTTTTAAAGAGATTGGAAGAGGTGATCGCAAGAAATAGAGAAAATCGCTGGAGTATTATACGCAGTATGATTGATGAAACGTTTAAAGATACTTATGATAATTGGTGGACAGCGGTGCGCCCGGATATACTGGACATGACTGAGTTCAAAAAACAGTTTAAAGAGAAATATTGGTCTGAATCGACCCAGAACATGATTAGGAATAATTTGAGTAACGGTCGATACGAAACAAACATAGGCCAGTCTCCTACTTCATACTTTCTAGGAAAGGTATGTATGGCGCGGAACTTAGAGCCCAGAATTCCCGAAGAATGTTTGGTGATACAACTATCCTACCATTACGAGGAAGGGATAAAAAATGCACGTATGTGTAGTCAAATCAAAACGATTCCAGCCATGGCCAAATTCTTGGAGAATTATGAGCACGAGAACCAATACCAAAGAAATAGAATGTTAAATTATAAATATCAGAAGTATAATAATAACGCACCACCAACCAATTCTCATAATAATGATCACAATCGACCTGCGCAGAACGTTAATGCCAATAGAACCCAAAATGAGCACGCGAATAATAATTCCAGGAACTATAATTATCGTGGCAATAATAATTATAATTACCGCGATAGTCGCAATAATAGAGGAGATGGGGACAGACGACCCAATAATTATAGGCATAACGTCAATTATATCTACTCCAGGCCTCAAGGTAATCAGCGACGGTATTACCCAAGGAGTCACCGATATGACAACCATTATGACCAGTCCCGGCGTGAAGACAACTATCCACCTGAAGGAAATTATAGGATAGCGGAACCTAATACGGAGGATCGCACTGAAACCGTACAAAATCAACACAATAATCAAAATGAAAATAGAGAAGAGGGGGTAAGCCCTCATTTAAACTAATAGAGGCAGTGAAAATTAATGAATACCCCTTATACTGTTATGTTTGAAAGGCTTCCACCTAGAGAAATCCAGGATATTATAAACTTTCCAAATAACCCAGAATATCAATTTGAAACAGTTAAATTTTATAACCGAGTTATGGAAAAGGCGGAAATGAAGAAAAGAAAATATGAAAAGAATAATCCAAAACCAATTAAGTACCAAGTGGGTGAGAAAATATTAATAAGAAACAGGGAGCTACCAAGCACTCTAGAGGGAATAACTAAAAAATTATTATTATTATATACTGGGCCATATGTGATAACAAAAAATAATAATAACAATACGTATGAAATAATGAACCCTATCACGAAAAGGATTAAGGGAACGTACAACCAAGAGTCCATAAAGAAATATAATGAATAAATTATAAAATATAATAAGAACAACTTATTACCAGTCTTGAAGAGAAAATACTTGGAATTTAAAAAGAATTTGAGTTGAATACTACCACTAAATTCTAAAATACAATAAGAACCACTTATTATCGATTTTGAAGAAAAAACACTTGTAAATAAAAGAGAATTTTTTGAACAATAAAATAAATAGAAAAAAAAATGTGTCATTCAAAATGAAGTAAGTCTGAATTAAAATATAGTTATGAAGAAGGTATTAAGAACAATGAATAATGAAATCCCAAGATTACAGAAGAAAGCGAGAATTATTATTAAATGTTTATAAAGAAATAGTGTGAATAATGAAATCCCAAGATTACAGAAGAAGCGAGAATTATTATTAAATGTTTATAAAGAAATAGTGTGAACAATGAATAATGAAATCCCAAGATTACAGAAGAAAGCGAGAATTATTATTAAATGTTTATAAAGAAATAGTGTGAACAATTAATAATGAAATCCCAAGATTACAGAAGAAAGCGAGAATTATTATTAAATGTTTATAAAGAAATAGTGTGAACAATGAATAATGAAATCCCAAGATTACAGAAGAAAGCGAGAATTATTATTAAATGTTTATAAAGAAATAGTGTGAATAATGAATAATGAAATCCCAAGATTACAGAAGAAAGCGAGAACTATTACTAAACGTCTACAAAGAAATAATGTGAATGATAAATAATGAAACCCCAAGATAAAAGTTTTTACCTCAAATCTACCTATGCAAAATAAAGAAAGAGAAAAATCATATGACCTGAAATACATACCACATTGCCAAATGAAGGAAACAACTTCAGTAAACGATTGAATGTAACCAATGTAATGTTAAAGAAGACAAGAAAGAAAGAGTATTTATGAACATAATTCATTGAAAAATAAACAGCCAAAATAATGAAATACGATAAGAAGAAGAATAGTTGGGCTAAGGAATGTATTTAGTCAGAAATACAGTTATAATGATCATCACACAACTATTTAGAAAATATTGAGATCAGAGAAAAAACAAATGAAGAAGATACTTAGCATTACAATCACAACAAAAATGAAAACAAAAATGATTACAAATAATAACTGTCAAATTTAATATCAAAGAATGTTTAAGGAACTAAAATGGAATCACAAAATATGAAGGATAGTAATGAAGAAATATAAAAGCAACAAAGAAAAAAAAAATTTTCCCAAATATTTATTATTAAATAATTAAAGAGATTATTAGGAGATTATTATATTTTATAGCTGACTGTAGATGAATTCCAGCAGTACTATATTAAGATGTGGTGTGGGCAGCAGAGTATGAAGCCAAACAGTGCCTCTCTGAACTGTACCAACGCATGTATTAGGGATTGTTAGGGAAATTAAATATTTAAGGAATATTAGAATAGTTGCAAGAATGACTTCAGTTTCCAAAAGAGTAGGACGAAGAAAACAGAAAGAAATGAGTTGACAGAAGAATAATTGAGAAATACAGTGATTATAGTAATTATAAGTAGAAGAGATGTGAAACTAATGTATCATTGAATATTGTAGCCAACTATCAACAAATAATGTTTACAGAAATTAAAAATGATCAAGAATGTTAATTAAAATGATGAAATGTTATTAAATAAAAAAAAGTAGTATTAATACTAGTCTAATGAAGTTACATTGAGAATCCCATCGTCAACCATTAACAATGAAATGAAGAAAAGGCATGTGAAAAAGACAAGTTTATTTGACCTAAACTTCATTCAGGTAAACTAAACTTTTTTAGGAGGGGGAGCATATGTAACGCAACAGAAATGCTAGCATCCGTGTTACATAAAAACAAGGTTAACAGAATAATAAACAAGTCAATATCTAACCCCATGATAGAACAAAGATCTAATAATTACATTTATAATTATAGATAAAGGTAAATAAGGATGCAAGGTAGTATTAACAAGAATAAACGAACCTGTAAGTTAGATAATAGTTGATGATATATGTTTAGTGAAAGGCAAACAAAAAATGAAACAATAATTTACTTTATAGTAATAGCAAATAAGAATTTTGAGTTAAGAGATATTATTTTGTGACAACAAATATTATGATAAAGTTTATGTTATGTTATACCAAATATGTGTTGAGTTAATGAAAGATAATGAAACAAGATGTATTATTCAATGACTGTTGTAGAATGAAGTGTGAAGCAGCTAATTAACGTTAATAGATTTGAATTTTCTTATATGTGATCCATAGGTCAAGATAAAATTGTTATTAGATATGGAAAAAATAATTGTTTGTGTAAATGTTAATAGTTAAGATTTGATTATATGTATGAATTTATGTAAAAGGGGCTATAGATGTTTACCAGTTATAAACACAGGTAGATCCGTTTACAATAAAAGGCCTAACAGCCAAAACCACTATATAACCACTCATAACATAAAGGTTAGGTACATCAATTAATAATAATTAATGAATACGATTTGAAGAGCTAGAAAAAAACATTAAATTAATAATGATATATAATAAAATTTATACAAATTATGATAATGCCATAATACCATGATATCGATTAATAACGTTTAATATCGAAAGGGTATTAAATATAAAAAAGAAAAAAAACAGGCTTATATAAAAAAACCAGCAGAATATGTGTAGAAAATAATAAACCAACTATCGGTAAAGTTACATTCCGATAGGATAGCAAATTGATAAGGAATAGACAAAAAATATATGAAATAAACACTATATTCAAAACATGTGGAAGGAAGAAAAATCATGTGTTGCTAGGGACGACAGGAAAAGAGGAAGTTGTTGATTTGACAATAATTGCTTTGATGATCTGAATGTGATGAGATTAAAAAACCCAAGAAATGTCTATTTAATCGGAACATTCTAAATTAGCAGACACTATTATAAAACACAAAATCCTAATGATAATATTTATGACTTTTACCAGTACAGTTTAACCAAATAAGACGATAGTATGAAATCACAATAGAAAATAAATAACTGGATTCTACAAGGAAGAACTGGAACTGTCCCATATCCGAAGGGAATTGATGATATATTAAACCAAATAGAAAGAATTAACAGTATCACAATTAATAATATACACTACACCAGAAGTTATAACCTTTCAAATACACGGAACAACACTAATTGCTTCAACCGAGAGAAGAACGTATTTGGATCCTGGAGTTGCAGAAGCAGCATCAATCGGGCTGTAAATCAATCCAGAGAGCTGTATTTCCGAAGTGGACAGGACAAGAATTCCATTTTATTAAACCGAAGAAAGAATATCATACGGCACAGTTGTCCAGAACAGTAAATTTATCAATCAACCGCCTACACGATTTGCTTCGTTCTAGTCTGGTAAATTATTATTATATGAATCATACTAACTACACAACACTTCAAATTTGTAAATCTTGCATTCTTGTGATGGTACAATCATGGTACATTGTATAATTACATAAAATATGGTAAAGAGATCATAAATATTGTATTTTCCTATTTTTTGACATACCCAACCCAACCTCAAACACCCTATATAGAATTTACGGTGAGTGGACTATATTACAGTATTTGCCAGGATTTGAACTAATTCATGACAAAAAACGGTGTCACATCACAAAAACAGTGTGCAGTTATTGAGATAAGCAGAGCCAAGCCTTCGTTACGTCAGAGGCGGAGAATGTGTTGACAACTACAAACGGCGATGTCAACAACTTAGACAAAGGAATGTGACGTCAATACACCCCACTTCCGCAGATTTCAACCAGAAATTGCCGTCATTTCATCTGCAGCTCTGATTTGAGCCGGCCGGCCGCCCATTCACTTACGAGTGAATTTTAACTTTTTAGACCACTGTAGGTGGTTAATAAACAGTATAATATCTACTATCAAAATGTATTAAGGAAAGTAATAGTTCGGTTTGGTGTAGGCGTCCTCGACCGATTAAGTCGTTCGTAAACAAGATCGACGTATAGAATCGGTCCCACGACGGTGGGTTACGTGGGTTGACCAAAAAAGTCCCGTCAAGCGCAGTAAAATACACCGATTGTGCCGATATACGAACGAGACTGGCAGTGCGAGGAAGCCAACACGGAAATTGGTGAGAGCGTTCCTTATATATTTTGAATCCTTTATTTCCCAATATATGTTATTGTAGAAATCAATTATTTAACAAATTATTCAAAATTTCAATCTAAATTTAAGGAGCTCCAAAATTTAAATAAGTTGTACCATGATAATGAAAGGGTGAGTGGTTGTGTGCGTGCGTAATTATTCTAAGTGCTGGGTTGAGCACCACTATATAAATTGTCACCGGACAAAATGCTTGCCGCATGACAAATGGCGCCAATCGTACACTCTAGTTATTTTGGTGGCCCTAAAAAGGACCGAGTGGCGAGAAAGCTGATGTTGGTCGTGCCGCGCTGAGATGTTCGGCGGCTGCGCCCGCTGATCGTGGCGTACTGCAGTCCTCCTCTTCTTCCGGCACCGGTTGTAGAGTCGGCTGCCGGCCCAGCGAAATCCATCGCTGGCGCGGAACTGGAGGGCGAAGACGCAAGAACGCCGGTTCTATTCTTCGGCCGTTCCTTCCGGCTGACTCCGCCCCGATGTCGTCCGAGAGAGGAGAGGAGATGAAGTGCGTTCGATGGCGTGGCGATGAAGTGTGCGCAAAATTTTCTGCCGGCCCGGGTTTTATGCACTAACCGGGATCGCTGGTTGGCTCGCTCCGAGCACGTTGTTGGTCACGTCTCGGCGGCTGCTGATGCCGGATTGGCTCGCTGTGTCCACCGCTGGTACCGGAGAGCAGATGTTCGCATACCGCTTCCGTCACAACTCCACCGGGTCTTGAATGCTCTCCGGTAGCCAGCCTACTGGTCTTCTCCAGATGTGGAGGTGTCTGTTGGGCGCCATGTTGATTGGTGTGCCGGCTGGTAGCTCGCTGGCGTGGCTGGACCTTGCATCCGCAAGATGATCGCTGCCCCACGTTGGGCGCCACTTGTCACCGGACAAAATGCTTGCCGCATGACAAATGGCGCCAATCGTACACTCTAGTTATTTTGGTGGCCCTAAAAAGGACCGAGTGGCGAGAAAGCTGATGTTGGTCGTGCCGCGCTGAGATGTTCGGCGGCTGCGCCCGCTGATCGTGGCGTACTGCAGTCCTCCTCTTCTTCCGGCACCGGTTGTAGAGTCGGCTGCCGGCCCAGCGAAATCCATCGCTGGCGCGGAACTGGAGGGCGAAGACGCAAGAACGCCGGTTCTATTCTTCGGCCGTTCCTTCCGGCTGACTCCGCCCCGATGTCGTCCGAGAGAGGAGAGGAGATGAAGTGCGTTTGATGGCGTGGCGATGAAGTGTGCGCAAAATTTTCTGCCGGCCCGGGTTTTATGCACTAACCGGGATCGCTGGTTGGCTCGCTCCGAGCACGTTGTTGGTCACGTCTCGGCGGCTGCTGATGCCGGATTGGCTCGCTGTGTCCACCGCTGGTACCGGAGAGCAGATGTTCGCATACCGCTTCCGTCACAAAATATAAATATATACATGTTATTATTGTATAATCATTTAAACATATAATCATTAACTTAATCAAAGTTATTATTACACATTATGTTTTTGGAAGGGTTACAGTTGGTTTTAAAAAAATGTTATGTAACAAAGTAAAGAATAAAAAGGGGTATTTCATTGGTAACAATTAGAACAGCTGTTTTGTTATTTCAAGCAATTTCCGTTTCCTATGACTTCGCGTAACGAACTTCTGGCCCATGACTTAGTTAATTGCATAGATGGCGTCTTAGTTTTTGTATACATAACCACATTTGTGAGATATAATATATCGTATTTATAAAATCAAAATAAACGTAAGTGTACAGGTGGCGCCCGAACAGGGACATTAGGTGGTATTATTTAAACATATTATTAGTACGCCTAGAAAGAACGGAACAAATTGCTTGAGGTAACGGACACAAAATTTTATAATTCGTAAACATAACCCCACAATTAGGTTATACAATTGTATGCATGCAGGTATTGCAAAATTGCCAATATGAGTACTAATGACAATATTACGTTAGAAATAGGTACAACTAATGTAAATTTGACTGGCGAGATGGATGTACAAACACCTCAAACTAGTCAGATTGACGAGGCGCATACGCCTGTATCTGTAGAAATAAAGAAAGTCAATACATCCATTTCAACTAGTTTAGATAGTAAGCAGGATGAAAGCAATGCAATGATACAATTGTTATTAAAACTAGATAAAAAACTAGACGAACAGAAAATCGATTCTAATATTAAATTCAATGAATTAAAGAATGAAATAAAAGTGAGTCACAATAAACTTATTAAAAAATGTGACCAGCTGATTACAAAATTAGATAAGTTACATGTGGTAGAAAGTAAATTAGAAAGTCAGAAAGTACTAGATAGTAGTACCCAGCAAAATGCTGTACTGGCTAACCTATTTAAAACTGATAATTCCAAAAATGAATGTACTCTAGATAATACAAATAATACAGGTAGTAAGATTGTGGTGGTAGAAGAGGATAAACATGATAATGAAAATATAATGCATGACAATGAAATATTTGGGTTTATGAAGTCAGAAAGAAAGTTGAGAGAAAGTATTTTAGTACAAGGAATGCAGGGGGTAGAATTTTCTTTTAATGTTGTATTAGGGGGTGAAGACAAGTCTTCATGTAGTTTGATAGACGATAGTTCTACAAATAAAGTTTCTTTTAGTTTTTGTGTACCTAAGAGGTGCAACGATTTTATGATAGGGACCCTTGTATATTTGGAGAGAGAAAGTGTATTTTGGTGTTATGGAGAGAAATGTATTAAGAGAGAAAGTATAGAGAGATATTGTGAGAGTAAGAGAGTAATAAAAATATTTAAAGTAAAAAGAAATTACAGACAACTGTTAGAAAGGTTAGGGTTATATGTGGTATATGAAAATGATGACTACTTACCTGATAATAACAATAAATTGAAAATAACAAGAAATGAGAATAAAGACATTAGGTACTTACCTGTGGTGGAATATTATGGGGATAATTATAGTATAAACCGATTAATGACATATGATACTAAGACAAACGGAACTCTACTTGATAGTAACTGGAAGTATTTGATTAATAACAATTGCATACAGGAATATAAATATAATGTTGCAAATAATAAAATCTATGTATTAAATAAGAATTTATATAGACCTAAGATTCGTTTATTGTTTAATGATGGTGGATAGACTGTTATATTGTGATATGAACATTAAATAATAATGTGCAAAGTGGTTTTGAATTGGACTGTTATGGACTGATTTCGATTAATGACACAATAATGAAGTTGGAGTGTATATTTTATTGTATTAACTGTATTTATATATCCATGTATTTTGATGTGTATTATGTATTACAGGTACCCCAGTGTGTATTATTATATATTTTATATATGTAACATGTTGAATAAGAATATTTTAATTAATTACTAATGAATAATAATGAATGTTTAAATAAATAATTATATTTGAATTTTTAAAAGAGGTATTGTTATAAGTAGGTAGGAGAGGAATTTTATAAGAGAATTGTCAATGATTACAGTAAGGTAAGTGTTTAAACAGGTATAGAGCCTGGGTATAGATAAAATGCAGGTGAGTTATGCAATTGATGTAAATGGAGTTAGAAAGATAAGAATTTTTAAGAAAATATAAAGAGAATTATTAAATATTTAGGGACACAGTAGTTAGTTATTATTTGTAGAGAAGGTGTTTAAGTAAAGGTACATACATATATTTGTTGTTGATGAATTCTGTAGTGGGGGTGAGGTGATAAAGAGTAGCCAACCAATAGTGTTGTGGCAGATATTAGTGTAGTTTAAGGGAGTGTTTGCCGAATTATTTGGAAGGGCAAAATATTAGAGATGTATATAGCCAGTTAGGGAACACCCAACCCAGTGCAAAGACGAGCGGTGCCATAAGATTTAAATGAAAGTAGTAATGGAGTATATAATTGAGATATTGGTGTCATTGATAGGTAAATTTGATGGTCAGTTAGAAGAAGGTGAGTAAAATTATATAATGAAGCATAGTGAATGTAGGAGTTATCCAGACTAAACAGAGATAGAAGGTGAAAGGTTAGGTAGTTAAGGAGGTAGAAAGTTCAGAGGAGAGAGGTAGTAGAAAATGAATAATGAAATAATAATGTAATATGAATAGTAACAATAAGTTCAAAATGTATTTTATTATTATAAATAAATAAATTTGATGTTTAATTAATAACTGCAATGGTAAATTTTAATTTAAATACAACTTTTAAGTAAATTATACAAATGTTAATGCATATTAAGATATGATTGAATATGATTGAGTAGTTAAAATGTATTAACTGTATTATTAATATATCAGTGTTAATTATTAATGTATTAGGTATTTATTTGAAAACTTTTTAACATGATTTTATAATATGTGTAGAAAAAAAAAAAAAAAATTTTTAAATGGTGCTGTTAATAATATTTATCAGCCAGATGATTAACTGTTAATAATAATAATAATAATAATAATAATAATACTAATAATCATAATAAAAGTTTATTTTAAGGGTTATAAATAAATAAATCGATTTATTAAATTTCTTGATTTGTTTTCTCCAAGTTTGGGAGATATATAATTATATTTTATATATTTTATATTTTCAATTATATTTCATTCAATTTTAATCCTTTTTCATATTCTTTTTAATCCTTGAGATTTATTATTTTTATAATTTTTATACTTTCTAAGTTTATTTAATATAATTTATAATTTTATAAATAGTAAACCAACCTAGTACTTATTGGCACAAACCAGCACTTAGCTAAGGGGAACCAGATCAGTTGAGGATGGAGTGATTCAATAAGCCACTATATTAATATTTTTTATAAATTGTTTCAGTGTTTGGGGTGTGACAGCGGTCCTGAGCTGGCCAACGCGTCAGAGCAGGGGCGTTAAGAGCCTAAGTGGCCTTATGGTGTTGGGATCTCGCAGGAGAAGTCCAGTAAGGTCATGAAGGTACGGTCCTCATCACCAGACCAAGGGTGAGTTATTGTTATTTTTTATATAAAATTGTAAGGGGGTTGTGGCGACTTGTCCTGACTGATCCCTTTAGGAAGTATGAAAGGGTCAATGAAAGTTTGTGTGCTTCGTCACACCATCTTTCATTGAGGGGGTTTTGTGATGGTACAATCATGGTACATTGTATAATTATATAAAATATGGTAAAGAGATCATAAATATTGTATTTTCCTATTTTTTGACATACCCAACCCAACCTCAAACACCCTATATAGAATTTACGGTGAGTGGACTATATTACAGTATTTGCCAGGATTTGAACTAATTCATGACAAAAAACGGTGTCACATCACAAAAACAGTGTGCAGTTATTGAGATAAGCAGAGCCAAGCCTTCGTTACGTCAGAGGCGGAGAATGTGTTGACAACTACAAACGGCGATGTCAACAACTTAGACAAAGGAATGTGACGTCAATACACCCCACTTCCGCAGATTTCATCCAGAAATTGCCGTCATTTCATCTGCAGCTCTGATTTGAGCCGGCCGGCCGCCCATTCACTTACGAGTGAATTTTAACTTTTTAGACCACTGTAGGTGGTTAATAAACAGTATAATATCTACTATCAAAATGTATTAAGGAAAGTAATAGTTCGGTTTGGTGTAGGCGTCCTCGACCGATTAAGTCGTTCGTAAACAAGATCGACGTATAGAATCGGTCCCACGACGGTGGGTTACGTGGGTTGACCAAAAAAGTCCCGTCAAGCGCAGTAAAATACACCGATTGTGCCGATATACGAACGAGACTGGCAGTGCGAGGAAGCCAACACGGAAATTGGTGAGAGCGTTCCTTATATATTTTGAATCCTTTATTTCCCAATATATGTTATTGTAGAAATCAATCATTTAACAAATTATTCAAAATTTCAATCTAAATTTAAGGAGCTCCAAAATTTAAATAAGTTGTACCATGATAATGAAAGGGTGAGTGGTTGTGTGCGTGCGTAATTATTCTAAGTGCTGGGTTGAGCACCACTATATAAATATAAATATATACATGTTATTATTGTATAATCATTTAAACATATAATCATTAACTTAATCAAAGTTATTATTACACATTATGTTTTTGGAAGGGTTACAGTTGGTTTTAAAAAAATGTTATGTAACAAAGTAAAGAATAAAAAGGGGTATTTCATTGGTAACAATTAGAACAGCTGTTTTGTTATTTCAAGCAATTTCCGTTTCCTATGACTTCGCGTAACGAACTTCTGGCCCATGACTTAGTTAATTGCATAGATGGCGTCTTAGTTTTTGTATACATAACCACATTTGTGAGATATAATATATCGTATTTATAAAATCAAAATAAACGTAAGTGTACATTCTTATCTATGTATTTTTAGTCTTCCCCACAGTTACAAGAACCTTCACACCCTGAATTAAATTAATTACAAATTAAAACACACTATATAACTGAATTTAAATAAAGGATCGGAATAATCAACAATCGATTCACGCAATCTATAGCCCAAGCATATGTTAGTTAGAACATATCTTATTCAATGTTAAAGAAGTAAACAAATAAAGAACCTTTATATAATTGCAAAATCTTGTTATTTGGAGTATGATTTAACGAGTTGGGAATAAAAAAGTAACTGAATAAGTATAGAATAATTGGTTAACATAAACAGTGAAATAACCTATAAGTTTCGTTGAGCCGATACTACAGCGCTTATAGCGGAATTATCTGACACCAAAGAGAGAGCGTAAAAATACAAAATTAGACATAATTCTCTTCAAGGTATAATAGGGTTGAACGAAATTACAGAATAACGCATTAATTATTTAAGTTTCAGGTACACTAACACTGATATTTTTTAGAGAGCTAAGTTAATATTAATTAATTACATCAATATATCCCACAACTCCAAATATCTCAGATATTTAAATAATTAAGTAAACTAAACGACCTAAGAGAGTAAAACAGGGGAACATACCCGTTCATAGCAACGAATAGGCTTACATTGCGTGAAAATAACGAGACGCTCGTACTCGTCCCATTACAAATTAACAAACTCAACAGTGGGGGCTTGAACCGTACGTACTCGTTTACTTACAAATTGACGCCGGCAACGTTGGGGCGGAAAGAACGAGAATCCCGCGACCGTAAGAGCCGAGCGTGGACTTACAATATATATATATATCCCTAGCTATAGCCTATATTCATTGCCATGAATTAAAAACTAATCATCTCCATACTTGAAAGTATTTATCAACACATTTTGTAACAGCACATTCCAAGGGTGCACCAGAGCCTAGTAAACGATCACCAAAATAAATAATAAATACAGTAGGAAGTAGGTGAGACTCACACCCTTTTCGTACCCCCTGGTTTACAGGAATCAATTTTGATAAATTGGACCCTGTCCTGATCATCATTTTTGTATCCTTATAAAAACCTTTCAATAACTGTATGAGATAACCGGTTGGCTCTAATATGTCCTATAGATTTATATACAATCTGTTAAATGCATTTTCTAAATCAAAGGCTACATGTGTTTGTTCTGCATTATATTCGCACCACCTTCCCATATTTTCCACAAGATAAACATGTTGTTCTTGGCAAATTAAATTCTCACTTACATCTATCAACCTATCATTAATCATACTGGCATATATTTTTTGCTTTGTGGGGAAGGGATAGATCTCAAAAAGAAAAGGGAAAGATGGACGGATACCCTAACAAAATCCAAGGGTAAGTGTAATGGGCTGGAATACTTGAAGATGACAGCCCCCCATTCACCTACCTAACTATAGGTGTTGGTATTCTGTATTAGGGAAACTGTACCATACGTTCAAACTGCAAAGAAATGGTATGGCCAAATACAAATATATGAAGCAATGTCTCAACAACAAAATAACAAAGATTTAGGATCAAACTCTTCAGATTGATAGCCTAAAGGAAAACAATAAAACAACATCAAACAGTAACGAAATTCCTGACACCATTGGGTGAACTACTGGATTTAACAACAGAAGGTACTAAAAAAATACAAAATTAAACAACTACAAAAAGACACATGGTAGCAGTAGAAATTATTTATTAATTCACAATATCCACTAGATCACTATACATTGGTTTAGACAGCTCCATTCATATAAGAATAATAAAATATCTATAATATAACTAACAGTAGAAATTTTTTCAAACAGCGGGCTCCATTAGCTCAAATATTTTTGCAAAGCAGCTACCAATGTTTCACATTCAACATGACTTTCTGCAGACTTTTGTTTTTGACAGTACATCACATGTGGCAAAATAAATTTTTTCACTGAAATATCGTTCCTAACCACACAAAAAAGTACGGAACCAACAAGAAAAACAATATACTAGAAACATAAGCAAAATCATAACTCACACTGTATTATAAGCAATAACATTGTTCGCAGCCACATGCTTATAACCTTAACTGACAGTCTGAAGAATTATGGCCATCAATTAATACATATTTATTAAATCACAATTTCACTAAATCCTAATGAAACAGATACTAATTTTTACACAAATTTATTTACTATTTCTTTTATGAATTTGCTAACTGCTATAATTTTTGTTGTTCGACTAAGCTTTTGTCATCACTGACATCATCAGGTCTTAAACAACATCTTAGGTTGTTTAAGACCTGATGATGTCAGTGATGACGAAAAGCTTAGTCGAACAACAAAAATTATAGCAGTTAGCAAATTCATAAAAGAAATAGTAAGGATGGCTGCTAATTTAAACAATACTAAGAACAAATTTATTTGCTGGCTTACATTATTATGACTTCAGAAACAAAAACATTATGACCCCAAACAAAACTATTACCACTTTATATACAATTTACATTATACTTAATTACAATTATTTTTAATCGCAATAATTTTGTCATTAATATTACTCAATAACTTATCCCCAAAACATAGCCTAATCCCATTTACAAGTCTGGCCTGGGATCTGTCCCATTTACAAATAATGAGTTTATAATGAGGTGTTTTACTGTGTTGAGTATGCAATTATTTTTCTTGGTGGGGTATAATATTCAAGGACACCATGTTTCAAGGACATGGTGTTGAAAAGTATGGAAATATTTGAATATGTGATTTGGGACCACAGGAAGCATGCACTATATATTATGTATGTACTTTAACCATGAAATGAGTGCTAAAACACATTTGCAAATGGGTGCACTCGCACATACCAAACATGCAATCACAAAATGTTACAAAAAAATCCAGTTTGAACTAAAAAACAATTAGCTTTTACTGAGGCGCAGCCAGGTAGAAGCATGGGCCTAAGCACTCAGCTTCTCACAAGGACTCACTCAGTGTGGAGCTACATTAGCCACTGATCACCATTGGTATATTAAGCAATGGTGATCTAGCGTTGAGGAACAATAAGGCAACAACATCAATACATGACAAAAGTGCCACAGATAAAAACTACATACATAAAACTTCACAAACTTTCAAACAACAGTCATACAATTTGTGGGACATGAAAGAACTCATTTAACATGTGTTGGCTGCTATAATAAAGGGTAGGATGACAACAAAACGTTTTTGAACTGACATACTTCAATTGATTTCAGAAAGTTTTAAGAATAACTGTAATTCAATGCAATTCACTATTGTTATTGATAAATATGTAATTACTGCTTAAATTAAGAAGCTAAAAAAGTCAAAAGTGACGTTTTATTTTGGTTGTTCATATTTTTCAACTACTTAATGTATCACTAATTTATGTAATTTTTGGGTTAACATATTTTAAGCAACTACTTAAACGAAGCTAATCAATTATTTCAGCCACTTACACGCTGAATTATTTCAGAACTGACTATTATGTCATATGTCACTGATATATACACATATAGGGTGATTCAAAATTGCACGGCAATCTCTCGGGACCAAAATAAGAAAAAAAGGTCATACAGTAGAACTTGGCTAATTCAAAGCTGAAGGGACCAGTAAAAAATTCGAATTATCCAAAAATTCGAATTAGGAAAGTTTTAATAAGAGTAGAAAAATCAAATCAAAAACCAAAATTCAGTAAAGCAATATGTTATTTTAGTAAACAATTTTCTTATACATATGTATTACAAACGTATAAACACGTTTCAGTACAAAATATAGCATTTACAGTTTTTTAAAAAAGCTAGAAACTTTGATTGCATTTTGCAGTTAATACACTGAGTTGTAGTAAACTCTTCAAGTTTATTAAGCGCTTGGAAAATAGCGTCACTTACGTTCTGCTGTCCTTCAACAAACCGTCTCAAGTCTTGAATGTAATTTGATGCCTGTGAAGCCGTTGGAATAGGTATCTCTGGAAGTTCTAGCTGGTCCCCTTCTTCATCTGAAGATGTACCATCATTTCTTTTGTTCATAACATCAGCCACGATCTCCGCATCTGTCTGTTCACCGCACACTGCCAAGTCTTCATCAATGTTTACAAACTCTTCGTAACGAATGCCTGCGTCATGTCCAACATCTTCCCAGTTATCCGCAGTGGGTACGACTTCTCTAGCAGCTTTATTCTCCTCTTCACCTTCAATGTGGCAGAAACCACCTTTACGAAAGCAATTAGCAATTGTTTTTTGCGTAACTTGGTCCCAAGCACTGTTGCACATGCGGGCAGCTTGAAGGATGTTAATCTTGATATTTTCGTGCTCATCTAAATAAGCACCTGACAGAATGTTTTGGACCACAAGCCGTCTGTGAAAATGCTTAAAATTTTTTATTACACCTTGGTCCATAGGTTGAACTACTGAAATCATGTTTGGAGGGAAAACAAAACATTTACATTTTCCATCACAGGAATAGTGTTGTGCACTGTACAGCTGTCAATAAACAAGACGATTCTTCTGTTTTGATTCCGAAATTTCCTGTTGATTTTCAAAAGCCATCTTTCGAAAATTTCACCTGTCATCCAAGCTTTATTGTTTGATTCATATTCAACTGGTTTTGTTTTTACATTTTTGAAACAACGTGGGTTGGCTGACTTCCCTATCATTAGCAAAGGCAGTTTTTCCGAGCCATCCATGTTTGCTCCGAATAAAAGTGTTATGTGCTCCTTGCTGTGTTTGCCGCCACTACAACTTTCTCCTTTAAAAGCAAGTGTTTTGTCAGGGGTGCATTTGAAGAATAAGCCCGTCTCGTCTACGTTAAAAATGTCTTTAGCGTCTCTATCACAATTCATTTGCAATAAATCGTCTTTCCATGAATTTGCAGCTTCAACGTCAACATATCCACTTTCCCCACAAACAGTTTTGAAAGACATGCCATTCCTTTCTTTAAAACCATCGAGCCAACCAGTGCTGGCCTTAAAATCATTTTTCCCTAAGCTAGATGCGAATTCCTCAGCTTTGGCTCTGACGAGGGGCCCACTGACTGGAATTTTTTTGTCCCTTGCTTGCTTAAACCACTTCACTACACATTCATCCACGTCAGGATTTTCTGGTCCTCGCGCTCTTTTCCTATCTTTGTCGCTGGCTTTACACACACTATTCAAAATCTTCTCTTTATTTTTTAGGTACATTGACAGCGTATTTGGCGGTATCCCGAATTCCTTAACAATTTCAGATTTCTTTTTCTGTCCCTTTTCCACTTCCCGTATAACGGCAACTTTTTCGGCAAATGTCAATGATTTGTATTGGGTCCGTGTTGGTTTTGAAAGGGCCATGATGAACACACAACACAATAAAACTGCACAATAAGTGTCACTAAAACACACCAGTCTGTATATACAGTACTGTATAAAGAAAGGAACGGTCTCTCACTACAGGACACAGCTCGCACAGTAGAAACTCAAAAAGACTTAACCCTTCCACGAATGCAGGCAGACTGAACTGAAAGCAACAGTGAGGGTGGCTGACTGACGAAACGTGGATCAAGGGACAATGGCGGACTGTACCATTACACGAGCCAGTCACGTGTCATCGCCAGATACTGACGGCAATTCCACGAATTTGACACAAAGGACAAGCGCCTGTTCACAAAGGGCGATGCCTGCTTGTCTGTTTCCAGTCGTGTCTCTATTGTTACGTGGTCTAGCCCATACAACAGGCGATTTTTTTGTAGTTTGAGCAAAATTTTTATTTCGAATTAACCAAAAAAACGTTCGAATTACAGACGACGTTTTTGCACGGTTTTACATAGGATATTCAAGGGACCATGGTAAAAGTTCGAATTATCCACGAATTCGAATTATGCACGTTCGAATTAGCCAAGTTCTACTGTATAAACATAGGTCCGAAAATGGTTTGTTAGCAAGTTACGGCTGGCGAACCATTTCGCTTTGATTTCTGGACCCACAGTAAAATGACGCCATACTGAAATTCTTGGAGTATAAAGTGAAGGATAAATTTGGTGGTTCTTATGGTTTTTGAATCTGGTAACAAGATCATGATAAGTATTCATAGGGAGTCACTAGACTAGTGGTTTCCATATTTGTTTAACTGGTTATATTTGTTGAACTATCATATTTTGGGTCATCTACAAAAAAACTTGAGGTGTAAGGCCTCCTTATAATCATATAATGTCACAAAAATATCCATCACTTATATTTCAACTTTTTTTTTTAAATTAAAAATTTATAATTATTGTAATAATTCTTTTATTCTTGTATTATGTAAATTTTTAATTTATCGGTGTTCTTTTGAATATTGATATTACAAAAACATTCTGATCAATTGACAAGGGAATAACATAAATATTTCTCACGGTTCATAGTAAAAATGAATGCATATCGTCAACACAAATCTCAATTTTATTTTAATGTCACGTATTACCATAATCCAATCTGTGTTCAGTTGGGTCTGCCTCATGGTTCTGGAGGCTATACATTTCTGGTTATCAGCCAGTGGAGAGTATGATACAAGCACTACATCCCAGCTTTACAATCATAGCTGGCAACCTTGGTTTTTATTTATTTATTTTTTTTTTTTTGAGGGGGGTTGTGAAGTACTTTAGGGCCCACACATCTTACTGATTAAATTTAAGTCTACCACATTTGTGAAATGATAAACAACATAATTATTTTTATAGATTACCTTTGTTTTCTGTGATCGTTGGTGAGAGAAGAACGGTTGTGCAATTATTTAATATTAATCTACCAGCTGATGTATCTTCTGAGATGTCCTTCCCAAGGGTCATCAATGTAAACAGTTCGCCATTGTGTGCATACTTTGCAGTGCTTGCAGCCACTCCACTTGGTGATAACAGGTAACAATTGGCTAGTTTTAATCGTGCTGTTAAATTGTATCTGGCAACCTGAAATTTTATTCATGACACATAAATTACCATTAATCACTATGCATCTTTATAGTTACTTATGTTTGACTACACCTTTACAAAAAGATTTTCCTCTGTTATGGGAATGAAAACAGAGTTAAATAATCATATTGAAATTTACAAATAGTCTAGCAGCTTTTGTTGAAAACTTTAGTAAAAGAGGAAATATTCAACTGGGAGGAAAGAAACTAACACAAGGAAAAACTTTCAAGTACAAGTATACAAGAAAATCCACTGAAGACATTAAACCTAAAACAGCACAGCCAAAAGTGGTTTTTATAATGTTGCCTCAAAAAATATAATTTGTTTCAGAACGACTTTAAATTCTAGGAAATACTTTATGTGGAACATGGGTCTTTACCCATCACTGCAGTGAGAAAAATCTACACACTACATGCTACATGTTCATACTGGGATGAACAGCTACATGATTTTGAGATACGAAACTAGAGGTCAATGTGAGGATAGAGGAAGGGAGAGAAAAGGATTTGTTAATACAACATGTTGCTATCCACAAGTCTAGTGACTCTCGATTAGTACTTTCAAGCAATTTTGCTTATCACAGGTGAGACTGAAAGTCACAATAAGAAAATATAATTATTTCACTACCGACTCAGAACACACATTTTTATGGGTAAAAACTAGGGATGGGTCCTCGATACTTTCGATACCTCGATACTCTCGATACTTGCATGGTATCGACATCGAGCGATACTTCAGAAAACTCGCTCGATACTTTTTCAATACTTATGTTTCTATTTATGTTTCTACATAAATTGTAATTAGAAATTTTTGAGAAATTTTATACAAAAAATCTGCAATATCAGTAGCAGTTTGCTTATAGAAAGATGTTGACTAGTGGAACCTCGTTAGTACGTTTTTGAAGGGACTGAAAATTTTGGACGTCAAAAGCGGGAAAACGTACTACTGAAAATTGCAGTACAGTATTTACCAGCTTGACGAGCGAAGTTGCGCTACCTGTTATGTCGCAACCCTCGCCCGCCCATTGGCCTTGAAAATTACGACGTGATAAGCAATAAAACGTACTAATGAGGAACGTGTTAACGAGGTTTCACTGTATTGCCCTATATGTGATTGAATCGTAAACAGTAGAAATAAAGACGGAGATATGGTCAGGAAGAACCTTCTTTCAATTCCTGCTTATTCACCGTACACCCGAGCATCTAATTACCTCACTGCAAGCCATACTACTATGCTTTTTCGTGAATCGTAACATGTACACAAAGTGTAGACATTCCAAAATATACGATTGTTGATGTCTAGGCTCGACTTTGGAGAAACATTGCAACAGATACAACTCAATAAGTCACTGGTTACAAAATTACAAAACAATGGCAAGTGTTGTGTTCATGTTTAGTCTACAAAACAAGACGAAACTGCAAACAGTTTATTTAGAAATCATGATTTTAGGGTTCATTTAACCAGTTTACCTAAAATGAATCTCATACTCTTCACATAAACGTCTCCATAAAAGAATGATGAACATGAAGTTATGAAAAGGTACACAAATAAACAATGGAGCATTGAAAGTCATAAGATCCAAGAGGTGTTCTAAATTTATCGATATATCGTAATATATCGATATATTTCAAGCAATATATCGGATATATCGATATAGCTGTTACGATATATCGAAAGACCGATATATCGATATACCAATCAATGTTGCCATCCCTATGTACTAGTCCAATAGTACGTGACTAATTGCATGTTGAGTTGTGGGAAAATGAAACTCCGCCTACAAGAAATTTTTGACAAATCAAATTAGAGCTTTCAATCACAAGCAATCTATTATGGTATGTTTTTAAAATAAGTTTGCATGCCGGCAGTCAGTTGCTACCTCCACGTGACAGAAGACTTTGTGTTTTGTGGCACCATATTATATTTATAATTTATATATTTTTTTTTTCATTCAATATGAGTGAAGTGTGGAACTATTTTCAAATAGACCCTCATTGTGATAATCGCGCCATTTGCCGCATTTGTAAAAAGAGTTTTTCGCGTGGTGGAAAATCTCACAACACTAGTAACCTAAAAAAACATGTCACATCAGCGCATAAAATTGCTTTTTCAGAACCTCTTAATAAAAAATTCTGTGGAAGTGGAAATTTAACTCCTGAAGAAATAACAGTAGATGAGCCTGCGACTCCTCTTTCACAGTCATCCTCATTATCGACGGCATCGATATCATCATCATCATCATCATTCACTCAACCTACACTTAAATCATTTATGGACAATAAATCTGCATTTAAACTAGGTAATAGTCGGTCGAAGACAGTTACCAGAAAAATTGCAACAATGGTATGCAAAGATAACCAACCATTCAGCATTGTTGAGGATGAAGGATTTAAGGAGTTGATTAAGTACCTTGAACGTAGATATACTATGCCTACTCGTAAGCACATATCTAATCAAATCATTCCAGAACTGTACGAAGAAGTAGAAAGAAGAGTAAAAAATGAGCTACAAAATGCGAATAGCGTAGCTGTTACGACGGATATGTGGACATCAACAGCCTGCGACGATTATTTAAGTGTCACCGTTCATTTTGTGGACCTGGACTATAATCTTAAACATATTTGCATTGAAGTGATACCATTTGAAGAAGTGAGCCACACTGGTGAAAATATTGCAAATTTTTTAAAGAAAACTTTAGAAGCTTGGGGTTTAATTGATAAATTAATGGCCGTGATTCATGATAACGGTCGCAATGTTGTAAATGCTATGACGTTAGGAAACTTTCCCCACCTGTCGTGTCTAGCTCATACATTCCAACTTGTTTTGAAGCATGGACTTTTCACTTCAAAAAATATTCAAAGGCTCATTTCGTCGTGCAGGAAACTAGTTGGGAGTTTCAAACACTCCTCAAAATCCGCCAAGATTCTCAAAGCCGCACAGAAGCATCTTTCTCTACCACAACATCGCTTGATTCAGGATGAACCTACGCGATTTAATTCAACTCTACATATGCTACAAAGATTTCAAAAGCAAAAGAGGGCCATAGTTTTTGCATCCTCTGATCTCTCCTTACCAGTGAATATTACAGTATCGCAATGGGATCTTATTAATTTACTGATTGACACATTAAATATTTTCGATCAAGCAACACTCGCTGTAAGTTCATCCTCAGTGTCAATGTCCGAAATAATCCCCATTGTGAACAGTGTTATTTCTGAACTGGAAAAGCCGTCAGAAAGTGGATCGGGAATTGCGATTGTTCGACAATCGTTGCTGGATGAAATGAACGTGAGGTATAAATCCATTGAAGACAATGAAATATGTTCCATTGCAACGCTGTTGGACCCCCGCTTAAAAGGACGAGTTTTTCGCAGTTCCAGTGCTCTCAATTCTGCTAAAGACCGATTGGTGGACCTTGCTAACCAACAGGAATGTCCTGCATCCAAAAATGATGAGGTAAGATTTTTAATTTTTTATTCCAGCTTTTCAGATATGTGGGAATAGTCATGTAATACTGACGTACTCGTAAAAATCGATCATTCACGAACTTTTTCTTTTATTTTAGATGTCACATACTTCAAAGCCTGATAAATTGCCAGGAATGTGGTATCTGTACAGTAACATTATGCAAGAATATAATGATGTGTCAAATTCACTGCCAGTTAACAGTTCCCAGGAAGAAATCACTGCATATCTCAAAGACGATTTGTCACCTCCTCTTTCTAGTGCATTACATTACTGGAAAACAAATTCAAAATTTTCAAAACTAAAAAAATTAGCTATAAAATATTTGTGTATACCACCAGCAACAGTTTTCTCTGAAAGACTATTTAGCACAGCAGGTCTCATATGTGACAGAAAAAGAAGTAGACTTGACCCCGAAATAGTGAGAATGCTAGTATTTTTGAACAAAAACTTGTAAAAGTGGACTGTTTCAAAAACTCGTTTTAATTTTAATGTAAAGCTTAAAAATAATTTAAATAATTATACTGATGATATTACATTTTGTCTCATTAAATATGTACACTTAATTAATTTAATTGATATTATACAGTTCTCTCAACTTTTTATTTTTAATTTTTAATCTATTTATTGAACCTAGAAATGTTGACGGTATCGAGTATCGAGTATCGAGAAAAAATCATGTATCCAGTATCGAGAAAAACTGGTATCGACCCATCGCTAGTAAAAACGTAAATGTTTTACCTTATAACCTGAACCGGCTTTCGCTTTTCACTCCTCACAACAAAGCCAAACACATAATGACACACAAACAAAAGCCCTACATGAGACAAATCCGACCATCAGCCCCTACCCTCGAAGCGCTTCCCAAATCCATAAAGAAGAAATTCTGATCCACCCTTTTATCAATTACCGTAATGCCCCTACATACAAACTCGCAAAACATCTAGACAAAATTATCAGACAGCACACACAACTAGACAACAACATTGCAGTAAAAAACAACACAGATCTAGTAACAAAAATAAAAGACATACATATCCCCTATAATGCCACATTAGCCTCCTTTGACATTAAAAACCTGTAGTACACAAACATCCCCATCTCTGAAACAATCACCATCCTACAAAACAAACTCAAACAGAACAACACACCAGACGAACTTATCAACGAAATAACAGAAACTCTGAATATTGTAACAAAACAAAACTACTTTACATATAACAATAAATTGTATACACAGAATGACGGTCTACCCATGGGCTCACCCATATCCAGCATTCTAGCAGAAGTCTTCCTCCAACACTTAGAAAAAACAAAAATCCTCACAAACAATGATAGACACTCGCATAAAATACTATATTGGCACAGACACGTTGATGACATTCTAATACTATACAGGGGAAACAAAAGACAATGTGAACAGTTACTAATGCACATAAACAAAATACATAAAAACATAACCTTTACTGCCAAATACAAACACAACAATAGCATAAACTTCTTAGACCTCTCCATCACAAAACTTGAACACAGGCACAAATTCAGTATATACAGAAAACCAATTACAACTAACACGCTAATACAGAACTCCTCCAATCACCCAATACAACACAAACTAGCTCCTTCAAAACCATGATACATAGACTTAACAACATCCCCCTAGATGAAAAAGACTACAAAGACGAACTAAACACGATAAAATATCTAGCAGAATCCAACGGATACGACAGAACATACACAACGGATACGACAGTCAATAAACTCCTACACAAAACAAACAACAGACAAATAAAGAAAACAACAAATTCATAACACTAAATACATCAACAAACAAACTGAAAAAATAGCCCACAAATTCAAAAAAGCAGGATACAGAATCGCTTACATAACTACTAACATAACAGAACACACACACACAGCACAAAACAAATTCAATCTACCTGGTGTTTACAAACTAAATTGCTCAAATTGCAACAAATTCTACATAGGCCAGACAGGATGTAGCTTCAAACAAAGATACATTGAACACACAAAGGCACTCCACTCCACTATGAATCCACCTTTGCAAACCACCTCATTGAAGCAAACCACACATACAAAAACATCGACAATCATGAACATTCTACACGTACACACAAAAGGCCGAAAACTAGACACTCTAGAACAATTGGAAATATACAAACACACGAAAACAAATAAAAACGACATCCTAAACGAACAGACACAATTCAAATCACACGCATTATTCGAACATATCACACCCCACACACACACAACATCGATCTTTCAAAATTCGATTCCGTCGCCAACAACAAGACGGACAGTGCTGCCAGCGGCAACCTCTGAAGAAGCTTTTTGAAAAGCAAAAGGCGGTTCAGGTTATAATGTAAAACATTTACATTTTTACCCATAAAAATTTGTGTTCCGAGTCGGTAGTGAAATAATTATATTTAGTTAAGTAACGGACACATCGTGGACAATGAAATCCAAGAATTTCACAATAAGAATTAGATATAACAAGCCAAGCCAAAATTCAATCTGGTAATAAGTTCACAATAAGTATTCATAGGGAGTCACTAGACTAGTGGTTTCTATATAAAGAATCTAAAATCTGCTAATAAATGCTTGTTAACTAAAAAAACAAATGAGTCAAAATTTACATACATAAATAATTTATCTACTTGAGTACTGGTAACCTGATTACTTTGCAAACCTGAGTACTGGTTTGTCAGCCATATTAATTGACTAACTGTACTCGCAGACTAACAGGCACAATCATCCAAGTAGTAGTTTTCTTGTTACAAAAAACATTACCAAAAGTTGATGTGAGCCAATATTTCAGATGCTTATTCATGCAGAATTTTTTCTATTCTTAAAAATAATCATAAAATTCCAGCTCCATACACTTCCATGTTTATTGTTTATTTTAATTTCTTAATTGTCTAATGTTCTTATTAAACAACATAAATTATGTAATGGTTTCATTCAGCCCACCTAATATTTTGGGAACCATAAACATAAATACATAAGGGTAAATTTTATTGAAAACAAAAAAGTATAAATAATAATTGTAAAATATTATTCATGAATTATAACGTGGCAGGCAAGCGAGTGAATTTGTGTCAAGGTCACATCCAAGACGCACGGAGAACAGTTATTTTTAGCCGCATGGCCTGTAACCTATGAGATCACTGGTCATACCATATGACGTCAGAGACAAACCCAACTTTAAATCGTCGCTGGACTGTAGAGTCAAATTAATACTCTCATCAAAATCGAATTCAAAACTCATAAGAACAAAAGTTTAACATCACGTGACTTCCCTCACTACTTCGGAAATTGAGACTTTAAATTTCGCCCCAGTCTGCAATAACTCATACTGTACGGCCGTATAGTCTGCGGACAACATTTTGGGCGCGCCCAAACCAACAAATAAAAATGTAAAAGTGAAAGAAATAAGTTTTGTAAATAGTAAAACAAAAATGAAGTAACAGTTTCTATTTAATTGATGAATAAACGAGAAACGGTGAAAGTGAGAAAACGTGCGGAGTGACGGGAAGTACTTCAGGATACTTCAGGAAGTTGGACAGTTTCAGACAAATTCTCAGATAAGTAACCATAAAGGACGACCAAATTATCCAAATTTCCTTTCACAATTTAAAACTAAAAAATAAAAATTGAAAAAATATAAATTAAAATGAGTTCATAAGGGAAAATAAGATATGGTATGTGTGCGCGTGTGTGTGTGGGTATGGTAATTATCAGAAAACCATGAAGCGCTGGTTTGTGTTGGGTTAAAAATCATTTTGTTTTCTGTCTTAATAAATTTTATTTTGAATAAGTAATTACTTAATTAATGTTACTGGCGAATTGCTAAAGTTTGTATCAGGGAAATTGAAGGGAATGTACAAGTTTGTTATTAAAATGGAAAGATGCATTTGATTAATGATTTAATAAAATAATGTTGATCTAGGTCTTTCAAGACGAGTTGGTTATTTTTCAACAATCATTTACTCTCCAAAATACGCTTTCACGAACTAGGTAAGTATTTGGTTTTTAGAAATTGGCAGCAACGCAAGATGGCGTCCGGTATGTAAACAAATCAGGTAAAGTGAATGTTAATTTCTTTAATCAAAGTTCGATAAAAAATAAAAAGTAACATGGTGCCGAAACCCGGGATATTTGCATAAATAATATTTATGCAAATGGGGGCCTGTTTTGAGGAGCAAAATGGTTGTTTGAGATGAAAAAAAAGTTTTTGATGTACCTAAAAAGACGTAAAGGTTATGTTTTGGTAATGCGATGTATTTGGTGAATTCTTTGTTTACTGTAATATATTGGTGTTGATGTTTTGTAGCGGGTATTGTGAGTTAATATTGTAATATTTACTTTTACGTGTGTTGTAATAATTTGTTTAAATTGTTAATTAGAGTTAATTGTGTAATATATGTCAAAATGTAACTTCTCTTATCATTTACGGGTAAACCGTATTTCGCTCTGCTGCATTCAAATGTTGCCGCCTCGCCACCTGATTGGCGCACGGCTTTCTGCAGTATTGACTCGGCTAGCGTTTTGCTTTAACGCTTTCACTTCAATAATTCTTAGTTGTTATTATAAATTAATTGAATCAAACATACAGAATTGCAGATTGAGAACGTTTATTAACTCTTTGGAAGATTTCAATTACTTCATGATACAATACATTCGTTTTCTGCACCGGCTATTACACTTGTTCGGTTGGTACTTGCTCAGTTTCAGTGTTTGTATACAATTCTACTTTGACGTTAATTTACAGTTATATATGATTTTTCTCAGGGGTGTTAAAGTCCTTTCGGCTACAGAAATATATACTTACGGCTAACACACACAAAGTTATAACAATTCTTAATCCTAGTTACATAAACAAATTAATATCTCATTATATTCAATTAAGTAATTACCAATGAAAACTTGTAAAGAAATTTTGGGTTAGTTTTCGTTTGTCAAATTTATTTATCAAAAGGTTCGTCAATTATTTATTATATTTTACTTTTAATAATTGCTAATCGATTAAAGTTTAAATAGTGAATTTAACAAAGCATTTATTTCTGAATCGGAATAGTGATCAGTGAAGTCAAATAGTTATTTATTAATTCTGACCAAAAAATTGTGAACTCGATAATGGGATAATGTTTATACTCATCGGTTTTCCTGCTGAAGATCCTGAGGTCATCTTCTTCTTCCGGATTACTCCTGGGATGTCGTCTTCTTATATTTTCCAGAAGTTTATTCCTCTCGTCTCGATGATTTTCCTCGCTGACTCCGGCCTCGCATTCCTTCGGTTATCGTCCGTCTTCTTCTATTAAGATGTTCCAATGATCCTCATTCGGTGTCCGTTGTCGTCTCTCTTCTTCACTGCGTCTTTCCGTCTTCTTCAGATAATTATGGTTTGTTAATAATTTTTTATTAAACGAAATTTTGTTCAGGATTCCCTGGACTGTTGTTGTTGTCTCCGTCTGGTTTAAATTAAGTTCAAATTTACTTTAATAATAAAATTTTAGTGCGAGAGCTGCTCGATCCACCCTCGGCGTTGGTCAAAAATACAGTACTGAAAATCTAACGGTTTTTTGGCAATAAAATTCTTGTTGCTATGGTTACCTAATAAATTATGCTAATTTTCATTGGTTATTAACTTAAGTCATTGTTATGTTTTAACGTCTTTTTTAGTCTAATTTTACCAAAATATCTTCAAATGAAGATTCCTATCTTATACTAATAGCTAGAGTTATTACATGAGTACCATTTTCCTAATTTTTCATGATGATCATTTTGATATCCCTCATGCCCACTTTTGAATAGCTAATTACATTTTTACTATTTTCCATATTTATATTTTACATATATTTTATTCAAAATTAGTTGTTATTCATATATCTTGGTACTAGGAATACTCACTTAATCGGTTTAACCATTTGGTATATTCTGCCTTAACTTTGGATAATTATCTGTTCTCAGAACTACTAAATTTATATTCAACAGTTGGCCTAGAGCCTAGATTCTATTCTACTCCCATCTAACATTTCTTAATAACATATCTGGTAATTCTAATACAATTTTATAGACAAAACAAACAATAAACATCAGTATTCCTAACTCTAATTCTTATTATAAAAAGATTCCTTGTCAGGTTCTAGCCTGAAATAACTTTTAACTACTTTTCTTTTCTCTACTATTATCTTGCTTATCCTATAATTTACTACAATAACAAAACTCTTACAATACTACTGATAAACTGTGCCTTACTCGATATGTTTTATCTACTAATCCCTTCACTTAAATACAGTGTCTATCCTTCTTATTTTACTACTCATTCTAATAACTTAATTCTTACCTTATTATATAATTCTGACATCCTATTACCTAAATTTATAATATCACAATCAGTTTAATCTTACTTACTAATGTACATTTTATCAAAAATTGTTTAGCTGTTTATTACAGTCTGCTTATAAAATATTTTATTCTACACCTCCACTGCACTTTTCCTTTCATAGAAGGTTTCTTTAATTATTATCACTCTCACTTTGTTCCATTATATGCTATACCTAGCACTTCACCACTTATTTAATTTTACACACATTTTTAACTTACTCACTTGTTTATTCGCACGATTTGTCTGATTATTTTATATCACTGTGTGATTATGGTCATGAATAACTAATTTACTTCCAAATCACTCTGATCACTTTTAGTTATTACTTACATATTGCTTTTGTTTGGCTTAAAGCATCGTTTATTGGCTTTGGCTATTATCATTACTATTAGTTTGGGGTATGGTTAGTTTCTAACTCCCTACCTTATATTATAAGTACATTCTTTTATCAACAAGATATATGTGACATTATTACTTTCCCTTAATCTTATTATCCTAGGTAAATCTCATATACTACAATTATCAGTTCATTATTTTAATTACAATATACTGGTCATTATTTGGGATTATTTGATTGCACTTAGGTCTCGGCTGCTTCTTCATTATCTCTTGGTTCCTTTGGTATTTATCCGATCTACTGTGTCAGGTCATTGTCAGTTTAATAGTCATTCGTCATTTTTTGGGTTACTGGGTTATTGATCTCTAAGTTTATAAGTTTTTTGCCTCTTATTCTTATCTTCAGCTTTTTATTTTATAATTAAATACAATTGGATCTTCACTACCTTATGTCATGTTACATAATGCATCGCCACCAAAATTGATTATTTCGAAACAAAGATCATTAGATTTTTTCTGAAATCATCAATATAGTTTATTTTATCAAGTTGTTATGATTCAGGAATTCGTCAATCGCTACTTCTTCTGTATTCATTCTTTATTAAGTCATGGTTCATAATATGATAATTGGTATTATTTTCTTTCTTTATTATTCCCTTTTATGTTCTATTTCCCTAAAATTTTTCTTCTCTCTCCTTCATATAAATTGGTACTAGTCAGAGGGCACGTGTGGCTCTATTACTCTGCTATCCATTTATACACCTTTTGAGTTCAGAGGCCTTGCCTATCTGCTCAATAACATAAATAATTGTTGGACGTATCTCAACATAAAGTCATCACATAATAATATTCATAATAATTATAATAATAGTCGTTCATTTCCGACTCACATAATATTAATACAATAAAACACTTTTGGGATTAATTATTCTCTCTTTTATACATTTCATGACTTTTTCATTTCAATAACTTATTTGGATTCCTTTGGTTTAGCTTATGGCGATATTTAATAGGCATTTTGTATTGTTTCATTAGCTTATTTTATATGGTAGTGATTCTATTTGTCATCACTTTAATGCTCATTGATATTTAAAATTAACATTGTAGCTGGCTTCTGGCTCACTTATATTTTTTCACTGATTGTTTTGTCTCTTCTTTTGTGAAACATTAATTTTTATTACTCCCTTTTGTGATAGGGTTGGTTAATGATGTTATGTAGCATCATCATTATTTGTGTAACATTTAATTATTTTATATCTCAATTTTTTATGATATTTCATTCTACATATTTTCAAAATTACATGGGTTTACACATTTTGTTTCACATTTGGTCGTAAGTTTGGCCTTACTTTGTTTTGAATTTAGTTTATCTTTCTTCTAAATTCCCTTTCATTTATAATAATAATAGTTCCAATCAAATACTTATTGTAAGTTGTGCTTACATTTATTTTTGAATTTTGATAATTTTTACTTTCAAAATTCTCTTTAATTTTCTGACACTGGTTCATAATACTTTTTTAAAGAAGACTGGTTATAAGTCCCTTTTATTTTGTTAGTTGTGATTTCACTTATGACATAGGTATTATTTTTGTTATCTTTCAATATGAGATAGGGTCCATTGTATAATAACAGTAATTTCTTTGTGATTCCCTCTGTGGTTTCGTATTAGTACCTTTTCTCCTTCATTATACCGGATTGCCTTCGGTTGCATTTTATGATATTTAGCCTTTTTCTTTTCTGTTTGCTCCGCTATCTTACTATAGAATCTGGCGTTCTCATATTGGATTGGTGGGGAAATTGACAAGTTCTTCTATGGCTCGAGGTGGTGGTTTTCCGTACATGATGGTGTAAGGGGTATCCTTAATGGATTCATGATAAGCGAGATTTATGAAATTTTCAGTGGCTTCGAGGTATTCGCTCCACTTACGTTGCTGATCGTGGCAGTATGTACGAAGAATCCTCCCAACTTCACGGAGCACTCTTTCCGCTGGGTTGCTATTCGGGTGGTAAATTGAAGTCTTGTATGTTTGGATACCCAGATCCATTAATGTGTCTTTCCATCGTCTTCCCCGGAATTGAGTACCATGGTCAGTGATAATATTCGTGGGACTCCCCACCTCAGTAATGTATCTCTGTGTGATAACGTTCAATACCTTGTTTGTAGTAGCACGGTTGATTGGGTATAATTTAATAAATTTTGAGTAATGGTCCATAATAATGATTATGAATTTGTGCTGCTTTCTACCTCCACTTCGTGGCATAGGTCCACATATGTCTAAGAAGACTCGTTCCATTTTATTTGTAGAGGTTATTGGTTGCATTACCCCTTCCTTCCTGTCGTTGTTGCATTTAACAAGCTGGCATATGTGACAGTTTTTTATGGTCTTCCTTACCCTCCGGTTAATGTCTTTCAGATATGTGTGCTCTTCTAACGCTTTTGTCACCTTCAGTGCTCCCATGTGTCCGTACCTGAGGTGGTACTCCATTATGATATCAGCTGCGGTTTCTTTAGGTATCATCAGTTTCCACGTATCTTGGTTGGGTTTAGTTTTAACAAACAAAATATCTTCATGTACGCAATAGTACTGAGTTGCTTTTTCTTCTTTTCGATCTAGCCTCTCTCGGATTTGATTTAATTTTGTATCCTCTTTCTGGTGTTGTATCACTTTGTTCACTATCACTTCTAGGTCAGCGTTATTTTTCATGATGTTAAATACCTTCACAATGGTCTCCTTTTCTCCATCGAAGGTTTGTTGTTCTGTGTTAATTCGTGATAGAACATCAGCTGCTGTGTTTTTGCTACCAGGGATATACTCCCAGTTGATGTGATATTCTTGGAGAGCAAGAATCCATCTGGCTAATCGACCATGGCTGAGTTTGCAGTTCTTCAAAAAGGAAGTGGATTTATGGTCGGTGCGCACGGTGATAGGATATCCAAGAATGTAAGTCCGAAATTTTCCACAAGAAAAGACCACACTCAACAGTTCTTTTTCGGTTACATGATAATTGCGCTCACATTGGTTTAATGTTCGGCTGGTGAAGCTTATTACTTGGTGGTTTCCATCTTTGTCTTCTTGGTAAAGCACCGATCCCAAGCTAATGTCGCTTGCATCGCAGTTCATGTAAAAGGGTCTATTGAAATCGGGATGGTTTAAAATGATAGTGTCGAGGAAGTGTTTTTTGATAGTGTTGAAGATTGTTTCCTGTTCTGGGCCCCACATCCACTTGTTTTTGGATGATAGCTGTGGTGATAGTTTAGTAGTCAGCTCTGAATAATTTTGCTGGAACTTTCTGTAGTAGTTACAGATGCCCAGGAACGACTGTAACTGTTTCTTATTTTTTGGGGTAGGAAAACGTTGAATGGCATCTACTTTATCGGTTGATGGTGTTATCCCTTGTCGTGACAGGTTGAATCCAAGGAATTGGACTTCTGCTGCTATCAGCTTAGACTTCTCTAGTTTTAACGTCACATTGTTAATGGATAATTTTTCTAACACTTTTTCAACTCTCATACAATGCTCCTCCCAATTTGATGAAGTGATCAGCAGATCATCGACTTATACAGTGGTATAGCTCATAGTTTCAGGACCCAATATCTGGTCCATGCAGCGAACAAATATTGCTACCGAGTTTACCAGCCCAAAAGGTAGTCGCTTGAACTGGTAGTTCCTGCCTTCAAATATGAACGCTACGTATTTTCGGCTGGCTGGGTGCAGTTCTACTTGCCAGTACCCGCAGACTGTATCCCAGGTGCTGATAAATTGCGTTCCATGGAACTTCTTGAGGATCTCCTCAATCTCACCAGGAGATGTCCTGTCGTTGATCAGTATTTTATTTATTTCTCGGGCGTCGAGACACAAGCGTACTCTTCCATCCTTTTTCGTAACAGCAACTATAGGACTGGTGTACTGCGAACAACTATATTCTATGATGTCTTCCTCCAGCATTTTACTAATTTCTGTGCGCACTGCTTCCTTGGCTGCATACGCTATGGGATAGGATTTTTTATTGAAATTGGCCACTTCTTTAAATCTCAACTCGCATTGATACCCCTGTACCTTTCCTGGTTGGTCGGAAAATACATGTCGGTACTGGTTGTAAATTCTTATTAACTTCTCCACCTCTTGCTCTGTCAATGGATTCCCATCTTGGGTTCCTCGGAATTGTCGGATTTCCTCCAATTTCCGATGCCATAGAATGTCATTATTTACTTGACTGTCTGGCTTCACTTCCCACCTCCGGTCTGGTGATCACAAATTGTTCTTATGCTGTATATTTTACTTACTGGTATGACCCCCTTGCTGCCAGTTAATTCAGCTACCCATTCTCTGCCTTCATATTTCATGGTTACTTTTGATAATTCCATATCGATAACTGCAGAGTACTTTCTCAATATGTCACAACCAATTAGAATGTCAAATGGCAAGTTGTGAGCAATTAAAAATATCATAGGCAGTGTCTCACCATTACTTATGACTTCTAGAGATACTTGTCTCTTAATGGTTTTATTTTGCCTCCCAGTGGCTCCAATTAAAATAATGTTACTTATTGGTAACGTGGGTAAGCTGGTCTTACTCTCTTTTTGAATTTTGTCATACATGTTTATATCAATTAAAGACACATTTGCGCCTGTGTCGATCATAAATTTTATATTTACATTATATACCTTAGCGGTAACATAGGCAATTTCATTATCTATATAGGCACTTAACATTTAATATACAGTTGGACAAATAAATTCATGAAGTCACAATATTTAACATATAAATAAATGAATGGAGTGGCAGTTAGACAGTTCCTCCACAAGCTGGTGTAGTCGAAGTTAGGTTGCCGCACTAACAAGGTTGCTACTCTTTGTCGGACTTAAGAACAGATCCCGCACTCCAATAGACCGAGGCAGTATGGGAGTTCAATAATTTGAAGTAAGATTAACTACTGAGTCCCGTTTAAGAGAATTTGTAGATAAGTCACTGACACCAGATAACAATTCAGAAATGTTTTAGTAAAGATAAGATATAATGTCCGTTAGAATGATAATTTTCCAATTATCGGTTTGGAGAGCACCAGCCGTTGGCAACCAGGAATGTAGGACAACCACCCGGAGCAGGCAATCAGGCAGCAACTCCGGCAGTGAAGGTATAGGCACCAGGTAGATGTGATACCAAAGGACACAGCTCCCGGGGAAATCCCTTAACCAACTGGAACATTGGATTAGGAGGGAGCAGTGCAGAAGTAAGGGTCTGGTGTGGTGATTTCCATGGGCAGCTAACTCACACTGAACTATCCAGAACATCTAGGCACAGTGGGGTTAAACAGGTGTTCAGCCAATCAGGCCTCACTTGGCTTGCAGTGATGAACAATAAGCGACAGGAAAAGTAAAGCAAAATTCTTGTTTGGCCAGTTGGAGCTGCAGCATTGTTATCCCAACTGATAAGCTTATCAACAGGTTGATCAGGCCTGTGTGCCGTCTCGAGTTGAATTCAACTTACTTCTCAGTTTTAATTGTTGGTTATTAAAATTAAAAACATTACAGTATAAGTACTTATTGTTTTTCTAAATACGTACATTTCTATTCAGTAATATACCATTTAATTATACTATTTGTGTACAATTTCACTAGTACATTTTTCACACTTATACGTTTATTTTCTTTGAAGTCCCCTGAAAAACGTGGACTTTTTACGTAAAGTCCCAAAGTACGTAAATGAAGCTTTACTGTATTTCCACTTTTTAGCCAGGCAGAATATTAGGGTTACTTAAATACCTATAATGGTTTATTTAAAATAGAAGGGTTTTTTGGATACCTATGTTGCCTATGTTATCATAACATACACTAAAAATTTAAAAGTAATTCAATCAAACATTAAAGCTTTACTGACCAGTGTTACTTGACAAAAATTGTCTGAACTTCAAACTTATCATTATCATCATCACTACAAGGATTTGGCAACTGCCTGTTTTTGCAGAGAATTTCCTTTGATACCACAGTTTCCTTAGTTCACTTATACCACTTTTCTACTAGTTTATTATAACTGAGGGCTTTCTTAGAAATTCTTCCCTTCCCATTTAAATCACATATTGTTTACCATAACCCAAACATGTTTCTAGTCACATTTATCCATCAACATTACAGTTATATCAATCCAGAATCTGGATCACTATGCCACTAGGATGACCATTATAGTAAAGGTCAAAATATCTGAAAATACATAACCTTGAACATTTTTGTTAAAATTACAAAAATCCTGATTGTTATGAAATATCTAGCTGATTAGTAATTGAATATGTGTATTAGAGGTGTGTCCTAAATTTCCAAACTTCACAAATAGCATAACAGGCAGTCCTGTTAGTACTAATGGAATGTCCACACTACATAATATGCTATGATTCAGTGGTGGCATTAAGAAGCAGCACTGTGAAAACTGAAATATATTATTTTGCTTAGCCATCACGCTTCACCTGTTTGTATTAACAAATGTCACGTGTATCCTGAAATTTTTATTGTGTTTAAAATAAGTGATTTTCAGAGCAATGAATTAAGTGGAGTTTTGTCTTAAATTGCGAAAATCCTTCACACAAACATATGAAATGTACAAACATCATATGGGAATGAGGCTTTAAGCTGGATCATAAGTACAAGTGGTGGAAACACTTCAAAGATAAGTAAGACGGGAACAGCTGTGCCTCATATCCTGGGAGAGATGTAAAAGAGCCTACCAACAATGGTGGAATAACCATAAAACAGCGGCAGGAAGGCTGAAAACTCAGAAATTCCCGATTGCGATCTATGAAGAACTCCAACGCAAATATGACATTGAACCAAATGAGGCAGCACCATTTATACGTCACCGTGAATTCTTTAGCCAACTCCCAAATGCTAACCTGAAACTTGTCGACCATAATAAGACAAAAACAGAGTCGAATGAAGCCGAGCTTTTGTCAAGCAGACTTACACACTGTAAAAAACGTTTTCCCGCTGAGCAGTGGATACGACTCTACACAGACGGATCCTCTATACCATCTACAGCGGCAACAGGGGCTGGTTTCTACAGCTCTCTATTTGAAGGCCACCTCGCTGTAGGAGGCCACCTAAGCAACTATGACGGAGAGGTAGCAGCCATAAAAGCAGCATCTATTGAGCTTGCCAAGATCTCACCACCTAACAAAGCCGTCTTCCTCATAGACTCAACTGCAGCGATTCAAAACGTGACCTCAAATGGTGACACAAACTGCTCCCTGACAATTGAGTGTAGGCGAGAACTGGAGAACCTTGTACAATTAGGCTGGCAGATTGAACTGCAATGGGTACCCAGCCATGTCAACATCATGGGAAATGAAAAAGCCGACATCCTAGCCAAAATGGGTGCAGCACTACCTCAGCCGGAGACCCCCAGCTCATATGCATCTGCGAAAGCAAGAAAAAAGTGCTCAATAAGCCTATGGCTAAAAGAAAAACAATTAAGTGCCTGTGTGGGAAAAAGATGGGCAACATTGGTTACGGACGGCCCCATCAACAGAACTCTACCCCGAGCAACTAGTGTTGCTCTTTTTAGAACTACAACTGGTCATGACTACCTGGCCTCCCACCTGCACCGCATCGGCTGTTGTCGTCTCCTCAATGTGTTCTCTGTGGATACGCTTCCATGAATGCGGATCACCTAATTACATGTCCAGCCTTGCTCTCAGACACACAAGTCCAAGACGAAGATGATACGGCAAGGCTCTCACGTCTCTACTGGTCAGCGCGCCGCCTAATGGCCCAAAAGCCAAGGGTGGGCATTGACTAGTAAGTAAGTAACACTTCAAAGATGGCTGAACTTCAATTAATGACAACGCTTGTTTAGCCAGATGTCAACATCCCAAACTGATGAAACTGTTGCAAAAGTTGTGGAAAATGTTCATCCTAAGTGTCATACTTAACTGTCCACAAGATAGCTGAAGAAGTAAACATTTCAAGAACCATTATTGACATGACAAATTTATGCAAAATTTAGTCACGAGTCATTCCAGGCAAATTTCTGCTTCATCTTTTAATGATGAGCACAGATTTGAGTTGATGTGGGCTATGAGCTTCTGAATCAAGATAATGAGGATGAGAACATCTTAAAAAACATCATTACCAGAGATAAGACATAGATGTACAGATACAATATTGAAAGAAAAGCTCAATCATCACAGAGGGTGTCAAAAGGGTCCCCACATTGTTAAAAGCAAAACATGTACAGTAAACTCTTAAAAGTCATGCTCACAATTTTGTCCATTCCAAGGATGTTTTCACCTTGAATGTCTTCCATAAGGCATGACAGTAAACAATGAATATTGTCTTGACATAATGAAACTGTTATGATAAGCTTTGTGAGGCTATAAGAAAAAATGTCCAATGCTTGGAAGTCAAACTAATGAATGCTCCATGCTGACAATGCACGTATTCACACATAAGTTTTTGGCAAAAAGGGAACAGCAGCTGTTCCTCATCCTCCTTATTTGCCTAATCTAGCACTGACAAGACTTTTTATTGCCCAAATTAAAAATGAGATTGAGAGGGTGATGTTTTCCGTCAACTAACTCAATAAAGGAGAATTCACTAATGGAACGACACAGTGCCAAAAGTTTCAGAAACGTTTCGAATGGTAAGTGAAAAATTCTTTACTCAAAAGGTTCAGAAATTTTATAGACACACCTCGTATGTCAGTTCATTGTAAAAACAGGAAATGTTAAATCTTTTCAAAAATGTCATTATGCCTGAAGTAATTAAATGAATGTATTAACACTTGAGTAATGTACTGGCTTCTCTGATAACAAACTATTAATATTAAACAATTATTATTCAATATCAGCAATGTAGTTTTATGCACTTTGTATGAACAGTTACCATACACAGAAGAAAAGTATTTAATAACCATTTTACAATTTACCTGCTCATATCTTGCCATTTCCTCCACACAGAGTAATTCATGCATTCGAGCTCTATAATTATTTTTTGTTAACTTTTTTTCAGAAATGGTTGACTGTGTAAGCGTAAAGGTATCTGCTCTTGGAACAGGATAAGTAGCTAACAACTCTTTTTCTCTATCACTATCAGATGTTGATACAGGAACTACAGGTGAAACAAAAGGTATAATATGACTGTTGTATTTATCCCATCTCTCAGCTGTAGATAATACTAGCTCCTGTAAGAACAACATTTGTTCAATAAATGACAACATTTTGTAAAATATTCACAAAGGTATATATTGTGTTAAGTCAGTATAACCCTTGTAAGAACTATCATTCTAAATCAAATTGGTAATTTTAAATATAATCAAAACTTTTATGTCATACAGGATCTGTATATTTTTAGCACATAAAACTGTAAGCTTTTAAACATTTTAACAATTAAAAATATTATATCATAATACCACTCACACAATACATACGTACATTATTAGTTTAGTGTCACTTAACAATTCCATTTAGTTTTCAACACTTACAGTTCAAAATATTATTGTTATTTCATTATTGTTTTCACACTCAGTTTGTAGCACGGACGAAGTCATTTTATACAAAATAGTTTCAACAGTTGCCAAGCCATGTGTTTTATGGGAGTTTGAAATAAAAAGTCAAGTCGCTGTTTTCTGCATAAAAATTATTAAGTTAGTTCTTGATTTTTTGAGTTTTATTGTACAATGTGTGTTAAACAACATAGCCTATGGCCAGATGTGTTTATTTTTACTTAAAAACATATGACTTCCAATTTTTCCCCAAATTACTGAAAATGTCTTAAAGTTGCCTTAACTTTAATTGCAAAATAACAAGAATTATAACAAATGTTGTGTTTATTCAGAAGAGGATTAAATGAAATACGTATGCTGAAACATTTTTTTTAGTTACACATTTTAGTAAGTAGTTATCAGTATTTAAACGCAGAGATTTTGTTTTAAAAACTGGTTGTCAGACATGAAAGATTATGGATTAAAGTGTTAAATTATATGTCAAATTATAATGGTACATCCACACACCTTTTTAATTTCTTTGATTTTGTCAGCATCTGTTACTGGAATTACATCGACACACAAATGTTTTACGAGAACTGGTTCAGACCCAATGTCAAAAACAACTGACTGTCGGAAGGTGCCATAAATATCTGTACAGAAGCCAACAAGTATTGAATGTTCTAATATTTCCTTCTCATCTCCTTCATCTCTTTTAGTATCACACAAACCAGTCCATTCTTGGCCATTATTCAATTCGCAGTTCATATTTACTTTCCCCGATTCGCTTGTTGTTGTTACATGTCTGTAACCAACACAAATAATGCTTACAAAAAAGTTATATACTCCTGTAAACTTTAAAAGCTAATTATAACAACAATATATCACTAGGAACACTGGATTCAAATATGAATTTGAGGGACGTTCAGAAAATAAGTACTCTTTGTACATTTTTCTCCACATCACATGACACTGGATTCAAAATAAGTATTTTTTTTTTCTATCCAGTGACATTGACATTCTTATTAAGTTTGTAGTTTTTTAAGTATTTAATATGTTATGTCAGTCAAGCAGCCTGTCAGATGAAAAATCTGCTTGATAATTTGATTTTTGAGTGCAACTAGTAAGCAACTGAACAAGAACAAAAAGACAGAATATATATCAAGATCCAAAACTTTTAGCTTTATTCAAGAGCATATATTCTCTTTCACTTTTATCTTCGTCTTATTTTCTCATACATCACATTTTTTCATGAGCTACACAAACATGGGCCTTGATTTTACTCAGCTTCACACTTGTTGCACTCAACTATCATACTCCTGACCATCGTTCATGATCAAGACGCTATAAATCTTATTTAGGAAAACACATAACTGTATAAAAAAACAAACATTATCATATATCAACAGATACGGAAAATATATCTACATACTAAAAATCGATAGAAAAGTTTACAACAGGGTTCCCACAAAATTTTTAAAATTAATTTCCCCGACTTTCCCTGATATTCCCAGACTGTTTCAAGAAATTTCCTTGACATGCGGAAAGTTCAGAAAGATTATACATATTTTTAAAATAATTATTGTTTAATAACTAGGCCTACATTTATATTAAATGTGAAACATAAAACACAATTACAGTATTATTAAACATGGAAACATATACTCAACATTTAAATATTAAAAAGTAAACACTGTTCTGATTATAGAAAACAAAAAATGTCTTATTTAACATAGACAGGACAGCTTCACGTCACTTTCAATTTGCAGAGAAACAAATTAATATGTAATTACTATTTACAGAAACACTAGTTATTTTTTATTTACGGAATCTTCTAAGCCCCAAATTTTCAAACTGATTTCTTCTTCTTCTATTTGCTGTTTCATTCGAAAAGCTTTTCTCTGATCTTGTAACAATAAATTTCATTTTTTATGTTTAGAAGGTCTGGGCCATTGTTTCCTTGGTATTTCTTATTCTCTTTTACTTTCTCTTGATACTGTCCATATTTTTCCTTGCAGATCGTACAGCAGTAAGCATATTTTGAGTTATTTTAACATTTATGAAGCCACCGTAATACTTAAGAGAGTCATATACAATGCGCTGAACAACAAACTATCCTCTTTATCATTTTCTGTTAATAGGCATTTGTTTACTGAAAACCCAGACTCAACAGAGGCATTACCTTGTGAAACAATTACAGCCAAATTTGACTTCTCACAGTTCATAATACTTGGGATTTTTGTATAAAAAAGATGAATAGAAATCGTCCAATCTAATTTCAGTTTTCTCTTTGTCATTGAGACAGTCATTAAAAGAATGAAAAGTGTCTTTTAATACATCACTGGCCTCATTACAGAGCACACAATACTACTGTTTGTAACGGTACATTTCTGTCCATATAGTGGTTTGGAGAAAAACATATATAAATTTTGTTGTAATTAAAAAGCATAAATAATAATGGATGGTAAAGTTTTGTAAAGTTTCATAATGACATAATATCAAGCAAGCAGGAATTGTATCAAGGTCAACATTGTATACGCACAAACAACAACTATATTTCGCCAGACGAACTTTGACCTATTAAGTCACCGTTTACATAACCAGCCAAGCCTGTAAAGACTTCACAGGAATGCAGTGCGCAATATGCCTCGCCTTAAAATTTGAGTCGTCATAGTCTGAAAACAATAAGACTTGGTGACGTGACAGCCTCTCCACCTCAGCAAATAACGCAATTGATTCGCTCTCAGTCACGTAATACCTCTTGTGCTGGCCGGACACGTATAAAAGTTCCGAAACTAAATCTCGGGTGCACCCAAACAAAATGTGAAATATTACACGAACTCGGAACAAAATTGTAAACTAACAGTTAATTAACAGTTACCATGTAAATATATTATTTCAAAAAAGTGCGTGCGACCACCAACTAGCAGGAATGTGCACAATAAGATGGACTCACATGTAACCAGATAAGTACTACAACGAAACATCAGATAATTTCTTCAATCAGCCAATCAGATAAATTCAAACCGTTTAAAATTCTAGCAAAGAAATGTTTATATAAAATGAGCTCAATTTGGGGAATATAGAATGTGTACAGCATGAATGAGTGCATGATTGCGTAAATGGAAAAATCTATATTTAAGAAGTGTTGGGTTGTGTAATTATATATATATATATATATATATATAATTTAAATTAATGATTAATTGTGCTTTATTTTGGTGGGAATGTAAAATGTTAATGGGATTACTTACTTCCAACTTGATTTGATAAATTGCGCCTCATGGCCGAATAGAAGTGTTCATTTTTTCAAAGTAGGATTCAATGTATAAGTATTCTGAATACAATAAAAAGGGAATGTCATTGGTAAACAACAAAATTAAGAGTAATTTACTGGAAATGACCTTGTTCTGTTATTTCCCGTTCGCCTAAACGAAACTGGCCCGAAGGTAAGAAAATTTTAGGTTTCATTGTTGGTAATCAATAAAGATGGCGTCCGAATAATAGATGAAGTAAAGTAAACAGAATTAAATTAAAAATAAATTTAAAGTAATAAAAGTAAAAGCATAGTTACTGTGGTGCCCAAACAGGGACTCGACATAAAAGTTTAATTTTATGTGGTGTAGGCCTACTGGGAAGAGCAGAGCGGTCATATGAAGTAACATAAAAATTTTGAGGTTCGTGAAAATAAACGTACAACGATAAGGTTATATTGTGATCACATATGGTATGAGTAAATATAATATCTTGTTAGATGATAAGTTGTGTTATATTATATGTTAGTATTTAAACAAAAAAGTTATAACTTTACCATTAACAAAATGGAAAATAAGGAAATATATCTAGAAAACACTCTTACCGAGTCAATGATAATGAGTAATGTAGAAGCAGAGTCTACTCCAAAGACAACTAGAGTAAAAGAGTTGTCAATGGACAATATGTTTAACCTAAAAAGAACAATCTCCGAAAATATAAATAGTAATCTAAATGAATTGAAAGAATTTCAAAATAAAGAACAAAAGAGTGATTCTGATGTTAAGTTCAATAAAATCAATAGTCGCTTTGATGTAAACGATAGTAAGTTCAAGGCAAAGTTTGATGAACAAAAAAGTGATTCCGATGTTAAATATGATAAAATAAATGCTAAATTTGATGAAGTAAACACTAAAATGAATGATATGAGAGATGAGATAAAACAACAGAATTTTAATTTTAATAAGCAAATGAACGAAATTAACACACATTGTGAGAATATGAAAGAACAGATAATAGAATCAATAGCTCATGTGTTCGATGAACAAAACGCAAGAGTAGATGGCATGATTAATAACTTTACAATGAATAAAGTAGATAAAGTATGTCAAAGTGATATAATGAAAATTAAAAATGTTGATGATAATTATGAGATTATAGTGGGGGTAGAAAGTGGTGAAAAGTCCGATAAATTGAATGAAAATAAAGACGATCAGTTAACATATAATACGGTACGTAGGGGTGAAAAAAATGATAATATAATTAAAAATATGGTGTTAGAGAGTAAGGTTGTGAATATTGAGAGTGCTGATGAAATTTTAGTGGGAGTAGAATTTGATAATGAATGAACTGGTCACGACTGCCTTGCTGACACCTCCATCGTATTAAGATCTACAAATCCCACCACTGCACAATTTGTAAGCAGCTGAATACAGTGATGAACAGAGACCATCTTCTTGTGTGTTCGGGATTGGATCACTCTTATCAAGAGACAGGGAATCTACCAAAACTCTATTGGGATGCCAGAAGACAAATGGAATGATTCAATGTCCTGCCATTAGAAAACAACAACAGAATTTGATAATGAAGTGATAAAAAGTGTTGATGAGTTAGAAAGTGTAGAGAGAATTTACAGGTAGAGGGGTTGCAGAGGGTAAAATTTTCCCGTGGTGTTGTGGTTGGGGGTGAAGAAAATGCTTCACGAGTGTATTTGGGAGACGTATGGTCTACAAATAATTGTCCCTTGATTTTTTGTGCATCTGGCAGATGGTGCAGTAATAAAGTTGTAGTACCTTCTGCATGGGTTAGTAGAGAAAGTGTGAGATGGCGTTATGATGGGAGATATTTTGAACGAGAGTTGTGTGTTGATGGAGAGATAGAATTATTTAAGGTTGACAGAAATTATAAAGAATTTGTACAAAGGTTAGGTATAGAGAGAGTGGAAAATGATATTGAAATCTTACCTTGTGTTGAAGCTGATATAGCAGCAGTAGATGATGATGTTGTTAAGGATGTTTATTATGTTATATTATGGTAGTGTGAATGACATAAGTTTAGTTGTACAATAGGCTATTATAGTGACGGCATGTTGTTACTATAGATAGCGATAAGGGTTGATTGAGTAACATCGATGCATGTTATCATCAACGGAGGCTCAAATAGAGCATAAGATACACTGTACACCAACCTTATATAATATTATATTATATGTAAAATTGATACGGTACAGTGTATAAAAAATGATGATTTCTTAAAACGTGCTAATGACAGATTTCCCCACATTTCGGGCGATTACTGTTTCACCAACACTAATCGTGGTTTTGGCTGACAACCAGCTGTGGGCAGATATCGTAAACCTGACCATGGTTGGTTGCCTGTGAAATTGGTTTGAAATTGAAATTAACGGGGGGGGGTGACTCAGGGGAAATCACCGGAACTATGGAACAGCGGCTATCACCAGTTCGCGTGGGAACAAATAAAAGGGTGATAGACCTGTTTTAAGGTTGTTATTATATAATCAGTAGGATTTTTATCTGAACTTTAAATGTAATGCCAAAGCAAGGACAGGAGATGAGTATTAGTAATCCATTAATGAATTAATGAATGTTAAACATATTATGTTGATGATGTTGGTCAGAGGAGATAATTAAATGATTTGTTTTGAATTAAGGAATATTATGACATTTTCAAGTAGATAATTTGTTCTAATGTAGTTGATTTAAATGTGTTTTGTTCTATATAAGAATTTTATTAATGAATTGTTTGAAATATGAATCCTATAAGGGAAGGTATTTGTAAAATGTGAATGGGAAATGTTTATTTAAATTCTGATAGAATCAGAGAAATCTTTTGAATTTTGGGAGTAAGATGTAACGAGAGGAGGGTATGAAGAATGTCGATATTGAGGCTGGATACTTTATATTTTGTTATAATAAATATTGTATTCATATGTATGTTAGGAGATAAGGAAAAACCAGTGCTTCTTAACGCAAACCAGCACATAGCTAAGGGGAGACAGATCAGTTGGGGATATGGTATTATGCAAGGCCACTAGTTGATTTTTAATTTGATGTTTCAGTGTCTGGTGATGCTGTGGCGGCGGTCCTGAGCTGGCCAGCGCGTCAGAGCAGGAGCGTCAAGTGCTTGACTGGCCTTGCGGTGTTGGGATCTCGAGAGAGAATCATTACAGTCCAGTAAGGTCATTCAGGTACGCGTCACAGTCACTGGACCAAGGGGTAAGTTAACTATATTTTTTATATAAACCATACAGGGGGTTGTGGCGACATATCCTGGCTGATCCCTTTAGGAAGTATGAGTGTGTCAATGAGAGTTTTTATGCTTCGGCATAAAACATCTCATTGAGGGGGTCTTGTAACGGTACATTTCTGTCCATATAGTGGTTTGGGGAAAAACATATAAATTTTGTTGTAATTAAAAACCATAAATAATAATGGATGGTAAAGTTTTGTAAAGTTTTATAACGACGTAATATCAAGCGAGCAGGAATTGTATCAAGGTCAACATTGTATTCGCACAAACAACAACTATATTTCGCCAGACGAACTTTGACCTATTAAGTCAACGTTTACATAACCAGCCAAGCCTGAAAGACGTCACAGGAATGCAGTGCAAAATATGCCTCGCCTTAAAATTTAAGTCGTCATAGTCTGAAAACAATAAGACTTGGTGACGTGACACCCTCTCCACCTCAGCAAATAACGCAGTTGATTCGCTCTCAGTCACGTAATACCTCTTGTGCCGGCCGGACACGTATAAAAGTTCCGAAACTAAATCTCGGGTGCACCCAAAAAAAATGTGAAATATTACATGAACTCAGAACAAAATTGTAAACTAACAGTTAATTAACAGTTACTATGTAAATATATTATTTCAAAAAAGTGTGTGCGACCACCAACTAGCAGGAATGTGCACAATAAGATGGACTCACATGTAACCAGATAAGTACTACAACGAAACAACAGATAATTGCTTCAATCAGCCAATCAGATAAATTCAAACCGTTTAAAATTCTAGTAAAGAAATGTTTATATAAAATGAGCTCAATTTGGGGAATATAGAATGTGTACAGCATGAATGAGTGCATGATTGCGTGAATAGAAAAATCTATATTTAAGAAGTGCTGGGTTGTGTAATTATATATATATATATATTGTAACGGTACATAACCCGGTCCCAATAAAGTAAATCATGAGAATAAAAGTCAGAAATGGGTAGAACTAAAGCTCAAAATTTAAATATAATACTCCACATAATAAACAATTCGAGTGGTATATAGTGCGAAGTGAGTTCTAGTGTACCCATTGAGGTGAAAAACCAAAGTGAAATTAATGTATTACTAAACTGTGCTGTATGTTTTGGATAGGATAAAACTATGGAAGTAGTATGTAATAATACTAATTGATTTTTGTAATTTTATTTATTTATTGTAATTTATATTGTATGAACCACAATTTGTTATACCCAAGTTAATATTATATTATTTCAAATAATTGTGTTAGATTGTAAGAAAACCCAGGGTTAATTTTAAAAGACATAAAAATTGTAACTACCAAAGATAATATAAAATTAAAATAATCCTATGAAGGAAATGACAACAGGAAGTAGTACCGGGTATGAACACTATTCGAGACTAAATAGATACTATATAAATTTATTTAATGATAATAAAATGATAAAATATTTATATACAATGTCATAAAAAAATTAACCAAAACATATTATGTGAATTAAATTAGTAAATAAACCGGAATGGAAGGGAATTATTTTTCCATAAATAAAATATAAATTTATAATAATCACAAACTGCCTACATAATAAAAATACTATGTGTTACTAAGAGTGATGAAAAATAACAAGTATTGTTAATAAGATATAAAAAATTTTGACCTGAACCAGAGTTGTTGAAGAAACGATGCGACAAAAAATTATAAAAAAATAACCTTTTTTGGACGTTGGAGGAGGCGAAATTCACGCAAGAGTAATAAACAAAGTGAATACTAACTAATCATACCTGAGGAATCCAAATTAAATGGAACTATACATTTAAAACCAGTGGATGAAAACATTCTGAGGATCCAATATAGTTCGGCCTACTTCTAGTAGACAATCAGAAAATACTCGAAATGAAAAGGAAATAATAACGCAAGACGTACCTCATCACAGAATAAAACTTCAATCCAGTAAGGACAACACGGAGCGAGGTAATATAAACATTTTTCGTAATAAATCCAGAAGAAAACTCGTTTTTTAATAGTGAAATAGAACAAAAAATATTCATTTTATCATATGTTTCTTTCAAAAGTAAACAAATACATGCTGCTCTCTTACGGCAATTCCGGAAACTACGTAACATGTGAAAAATAAACAAAATTATTTATTAATTTTTGATATTTGTAAAGCGTAGCAATTAGCCATTTCTGACACTCTCATAACACAAAGACTTCACCCTGAACCCTGGGGAATTAATAAGAATTATGTAATAACTGATGTATTTTATTATAGCGTAATATTGGTTAAATAACAACATATATGTTTTGTTCTTTAGACAGATCTATGTTTACTCGGTAAAGTCGAGATGATGTTTTCTTTTTAAAAAGATTAATTGTGATACCTATACTTTGGTGGCTGGAGACAAAAGTCAATAATCAATAAAGCCATATTATTGAAAATTAATATTGAATTATAACATGTTATAATTTATTGTAGTGGGTAGTTAATGAAAATTTCAGCACAACATACAGAAGGAATCGTCACAACAGAGGGGCAATAATGATACTTACTCTCTCTTCTGCATAAGGCTGAACAAATTACCTCCTTGACCCCAAATCACACACTCTCGATTTCTTTTAGATTGAGTAAAACAAGATAAACAAAATCCTTTATTTATACCGTTTAAAACGTCAGTTAGTATAATTCAAAAGTGACGCATACTGCATGAGGCATACAATATAACTCTACTACACCTCACGAAAAAAGCGGTACGTTACAGAATTGGCGTACAACTGTGGGGCGGAATTAACAAAGCTTGTAATTGCAATATACTCGTAAGTGGTGAATGCCTCACATTAAGCGGTAAGTTACAGAATTGGCGAACCCAACATTTGGGGCTTGACTAAAGGTGTACGTTTCGCTAAAGACCTCATCAAAAAGCGGTACGTTACAGAATTGGCGCTCAACGTAAAAGGGCGGTAATTAGAAAAGAATTTAGATATTTAATAAAAAAGATATATCAAAAAATCTAATTATCGTTGGCAGTTATGAGAAAACAAGAAATGCCTAATACCCGAGGAAAATCGAAGAAGAGGGCAGAAGAAAAGGAGATTGAAGAAGGTGGACAGGAACAAGAAATAGAATTAGTTACGGACAGTGAAATGGACCAACAGACAGGTGATATAGAAGAAACCGAAGTAGTTATGGATACGGAAAAGGAAATAGTGGAAGAGGATGCCCAAGGGGACCAACCAGATAAATCCACCCAAAAAGAAGATATGAGCATGCAGGAGATGTTGAGAATTATTATGGAAAGCAATAAACAAACCAATGATAAAATAGACGAAAAATTTAAGAAACAGGAGGAAAAATTTGACAAAATAGATGAAAATTTTAGAAAACAGGAGGAAGCCTTGAAACAAACCAATGAGGAAAATAAGGAGAATTTTAAAAAAAAGGAGGAAAACTTAAAACAAACTATGAATGAACGATACCATGAACTGAAGGAAGCGGTTGAAGGGCAAAGAGAAGAGATGAATGCAAAATTTGAAGAGAATAATAGGAATTTAAAACAATTTGAGTGTAAAATGGAGAATGTCAATAAGGAGATATGGAAAACTTTCGGAGAGAAGTTTGAAAATGTTAATACGCGTGTCCAAAAAGCAGATACATACCAAGAGGAGACAAATAAACAAATGGACCATAGTTCCAATAATTTGGATGAAACATTGGACAGCACTTCAGAAGGTATTAAAGTAAGTCCGAATACAGAAGAGAGGAGGAAGGAAATAGAAATTACAGAATACCAAGGTGTAATGCCATCTGAAAATAAAAATAGCCACAACAAAAAGGATGTTCAAACCGTGGAAAAGAAGACCAAAGAAATAATAAAAACAAGTAGAAAGAAAATAATAAATACCAAGGAAGAATGGGAGATGATTACAGGTGGATTAATTAATGTATTCAACCTTCCAATTAACGAACAGAGGGAGTTAATTAAGTTTACATCCCAGTTAAATGTGTCAACGATGGAAGTGTATCAGACAATATCAGCCGTATCTTCAAGACGGAAGACAACATGCAAATATTGGGCAAATAATCCAGAGGTAAAAGGGAATGAAATGAGATTAAAAATGAGCAACTATGTTGTGTTAGAGGAGGTACAATACTAGTCAGTTAAAAAGGAACGAATTATGACGGAAGACCGGTACTTAAGTGGAAGTTTTATAGCAGCAAAGTGGGAGAGCCGAATGGTAAGAAGATTATCAAGGAGAGAATTAATTACGAACACCCCAGCAATCCGAGAACATGGAGTACCTGAAATAATGGACCACGGTTAAACAGACTCCAAACAAACCAGAAAAAAGGGACGGATTTTATGGATACAGGACCAAGCAAACCATTGTAACTAACAAACCCCAAAATTCAAAAAGTGTGTAAGTACAACTTACTTAAGATATTTTGCAACCATTAGAATTAATAAAAGTATGTAAGGACAACTTACTCAACTTATTTTGAAACCATATCATTTAAAGTGAAGAGTATATAAGAACAGATTATATAATTTAATTATAAATAACTGATTTAAACTGAAATAATAGGAAAAAGTAATATTTGTAATGGTAACAAAAGAAGAATAAATAAATAAACAACTGATGGTAATGTGCTCAGATAAGAAGAATAAAAATAATTTAATGACTCCAATGAAACTGAAGGAGGATGATAATTAATACAATAATTAGAATTTCTCGGAATTAAAGATTATATAAGAAGAAATGATATGGAGAAATATGTCACAAGAAGTAAAGTCAAAAGAATTTTAACATAAGGCCTATCAATGATGTTATATGCTATTAGTAATGGAAAAGAAGAAGGAATCAAGGAGAAGAAGAAATATATAAATAAATACAAACAGCTACAGTATAAAGAATCCCAAAAGTGTTTGGTACTAGTCGCTAATTGACTACTACTTATAATTTTTTTATTTTTATGTATTGACCGTAGAAATGTTCCGGCAATAATTTTTATGAGCAGGGATGATGTTCCCCTGGTCTCAGAAGGTGTAAGGATGGACAGCGGTGTATGGACCCAGAGTGGCCACCCGACTGGAACCACCGCACAAGATAGGGAAAAATGTTAGGGAAATTGAATATTTAAGGGATAATAATTATAAAATAGCTGAAAAGAGTGATATTAGATTCCAGATGTATAAATGAAGAAAATAGAAGGAAGATAGCAGACAGAAGCTTAATTGATAAAGCGAGTATATAAAAGTAAATAGAAATGAGTGTTGAAACAATTTTAATATAATTAGTGTGACCAGTCCTTATCAAATAAAATGTGGAAGTACCACTAACCCCGAGAAATAATTGCTGAATTTGCCTCCAAGAGAGAGAGAGTTAAGTAAGAAAACGACAATTACCACAAGTCTGAATTACCAGAGTTTATAATCAGTCAGAAATAAAACACTATGATGAAGAATAAAGTCAAGACCATTAGGAGACTTGAACAAATCAACAATTTATTTCTATCAACGAGTTGAACTAAAATAAATTTGTTCTAGTGGGGGGGCTTTATGTAATGGTACATAACCCGGTCCCAATAAAGTAAATCATGAGAATAAAAGTCAGAAATGGGTAGAACTAAAGCTCGCTCAAAATTTAAATATATCACTCCACATAATAAACAATTCGAGTGGTATATAGTGCGAAGTGAGTTCTAGTGTACCCATTGAGGTGAAAAACCAAAGTGAAATTAATGTATTACTAAACTGTGCTGTATGTTTTGGATAGGATAAAACTATGGAAGTAGTATGTAATAATACTAATTGATTTTTGTAATTTTATTTATTTATTGTAATTTATATTGTATGAACCACAATTTGTTATACCCAAGTTAATATTATATTATTTCAAATAATTGTGTTAGATTGTAAGAAAACCCAGGGTTAATTTTAAAAGACATAAAAATTTTAACTACCAAAGATAATATAAAATTAAAATAATCCTATGAAGGAAATGACAACAGGAAGTAGTACCGGGTATGAACACTATTCGAGACTAAATAGATAATATATAAATTTATTTAATGATAATAAAATGATAAAATATTTATATACAATGTCATAAAAAAATTAACCAAAACATATTATGTGAATTAAATTAGTAAATAAACCGGAATGGAAGGGAATTATTTTTCCATAAATAAAATATAAATTTATAATAATCACAAACTGCCTACATAATAAAAATACTATGTGTTACTAAGAGTGATGAAAAATAACAAGTATTGTTAATAAGATATAAAAAATTTTGACCTGAACCAGAGTTGTTGAAGAAACGATGCGACAAAAAATTATAAAAAAATAACCTTTTTTGGACGTTGGAGGAGGCGAAATTCACGCAAGAGTAATAAACAAAGTGAATACTAACTAATCATACCTGAGGAATCCAAATTAAATGGAACTATACATTTAAAACCAGTGGATGAAAACATTCTGAGGATCCAATATAGTTCGGCCTACTTCTAGTAGACAATCAGAAAATACTCGAAATGAAAAGGAAATAATAACGCAAGACGTACCTCATCACAGAATAAAACTTCAATCCAGTAAGGACAACACGGAGCGAGGTAATATAAACATTTTTCGTAATAAATCCAGAAGAAAACTCGTTTTTTAATAGTGAAATAGAACAAAAAATATTCATTTTATCATATGTTTCTTTCAAAAGTAAACAAATACATGCTGCTCTCTTACGGCAATTCCGGAAACTACGTAACATGTGAAAAATAAACAAAATTATTTATTAATTTTTGATATTTGTAAAGCATAGCAATTAGCCATTTCTGACACTCTCATAACACAAAGACTTCACCCTGAACCCTGGGGAATTAATAAGAATTATGTAATAACTGATGTATTTTATTATAGCGTAATATTGGTTAAATAACAACATATATGTTTTGTTCTTTAGACAGATCTATGTTTACTCGGTAAAGTCGAGATGATGTTTTCTTTTTAAAAAGATTAATTGTGATACCTATACTTTGGTGGCTGGAGACAAAAGTCAATAATCAATAAAGCCATATTATTGAAAATTAATATTGAATTATAACATGTTATAATTTATTGTAGTGGGTAGTTAATGAAAATTTCAGCACAACATACAGAAGGAATCGTCACAACAGAGGGGCAATAATGATACTTACTCTCTCTTCTGCATAAGGCTGAACAAATTACCTCCTTGACCCCAAATCACACACTCTCGATTTCTTTTAGATTGAGTAAAACAAGATAAACAAAATCCTTTATTTATACCGTTTAAAACGTCAGTTAGTATAATTCAAAAGTGACGCATACTGCATGAGGCATACAATATAACTCTACTACACCTCATGAAAAAAGCGGTACGTTACAGAATTGGCGTACAACTGTGGGGCGGAATTAACAAAGCTTGTAATTGCAATACACTCGTAAGTGCTGAATGCCTCACATTAAGCGGTACGTTACAGAATTGGCGAACCCAACATTTGGGGCTTGACTAAAGGTGTACGTTTCGCTAAAGACCTCATCAAAAAGCGGTACGTTACAGAATATATATTTTAAATTAATGATTAATTGTGCTTTATTTTGGTGGGAATGTAAAATGTTAATGGGATTAATTACTTCCAACTTGATTTGATAAATTGCGCCTCATGGCCGAATAGAAGTGTTCATTTTTTCAAAGTAAGATTCAATGTATAAGTATTCTGAATACAATAAAACTTAAGGGAATGTCATTGGTAAACAACAAAATTAAGAGTAATTTACTGAAAATGACCTTGTTCTGCTATTTCCCGTTCGCCTAAACGAAACTGGCCCGAAGGTAAGAAAATTTTAGGTTTCATTGTTGGTAATCAATAAAGATGGCGTCCAGATAATAGATGAAGTAAACAGAATTAAATTAAAAATAAATTTAAAGTAATAAAAGTAAAAGCATAGTTACATGTTTAGTTTTTTCAGCAACCACTTCAGTAATTCTGTTTTTCTCATACAGAACTTCAAGAAAAACATTGATTCTGTTCTTTCCAATACTTGATCAATTACTTATAATTACAGGATCAAATGACGCCAGACCTCTAACAGCTTTGTATTTTATTGGACTTCTTTCCTTGATTTTTTCAATAGTCTTAATAAGAAACGTTAGGGATTCCTTCTTAAATCTGATAATATTGTTATGACTGCCTCACTGATCATCGTACGGTACAGTGGAAAACAAAATACAGACATCAATGAAGTCACTAATAACCAGCTTTAATTACTCACAAATAACAATTTGCAATAACTCGTACAATAATTCCAGTTAAATTTGTCCACATGTAATCATAATAATAATGTCAAATAATAGAGTTCCACACTAATTATAACACAATAACACTTCTCACAATACTTCGAGAAACACTATTTTAAAAATTAATTTCTCTGACTTTCCCTGATATTCCCTGACTGTTTCAAGAAATTTCCCTGACATGTGGTAAGTTCAGAAAGATTACACATATTTTTAAAATAACTATTTTTTAGTAACTATGCCTACAATACATTTATATTAAATGTAAGACATCAAACACAATTACAGTATTATTAAACATGGAAACATATACTTTACATTTAAATATCAAAAAGTAAACATTGTTTTGATTATACAAAACAAAAAATGTCCTATTTAATATAGACAGGATAGCTTCACTTCACTTTCAATATACAGAGAAACAAATTAATGTCATGAAGGCCTACTTCTAACATTATCTACATAATAACAAACTTCTTTGCATTAGCCTGCACTTTAGCCTATCACTCTACATTCGAAAGCAACAGAATGACGACAAATTTAGACTCCTAAACTACTTGAATACTGCTAAACCAAGTTACTTTAGTAAATACCCATTCCCTATCGCAGCCTTGACTGAGGCTACACCTGCTCGACTAGGTGGAGGGAGGACGCTCTCGGCTGTTCAATAGGGTTCTCGTTACAATATCTAGCTCAGTCACTCCTTTAATCTCTTTAATTAGTCCAGTCGCCAGAGTAAAAATAACGGTAAAATTTCTTAAAAAATTGAGGCAAAGTGATATTTGGTATAGTTATTGAAAAAGGTCTAAATATCGGTTTAAAATCATCTTTGCATGTTTATAAGGTCAGGCTTTTAAAAAAAACCCTTATTTAAGAGCAACGCGCGGTAAAATAGATAAAAACGTTTACATTCAGTGAATTTCTTTCCTTACTACTAAATAAACCATTGGATGATGATAAAGTCTTCATTCTTTTTGTTTAAAATAGTTCAAATTTTAATAGTAATAAAATCAAAATAACGATTTTGTTATTATTTCATCTTTAGGAGTATTAAATCGATAGACGGAATGGTCGATTTTAACAAATCTTCCTCTGTTGAATAATATTATTAAATATGTGTATCTTAATATACATAAAAGTCATTGTGTGTATTTATATTCCACACCTCCTACTAAACCACTGGACCGATTTCAACAAAACTTAGCACAAATATTTTATGCAACGGGAGAACCAACATAAGATAGGTGTTTTGGGCCCTGGGGGATGTCAATAATGGAAAATATGAAAATACCGTATGTAGAGTATCAAATTAAAGGGAATTTCAATGCAAGTAACACTTTTTCATGCATATAAGCACTACTGAAAATTCTTGGGCCCTGGGGCTTAATAAATGGGTGGTTTTGGGGGAGGTCAAAAATGGAAAATATGAAAAACCACTGGACCGATTTCCACCAAACTTGGCACAAATTTTTTACGCAACGGGAGAACCAACATAAGATAGGTGTTATGGGCCAGGGGGGGGGTGTCAAAAATGAAAAATATGAGATATGAAAATACTGTGGAGTATCAAATTAAAGGGAATTTCAATGCAAGTAACAATTTGACGTGCATATTAATTTGGATTATTATAAATATCCCCCCCTGCTTGGTGGATGTGAAAAAAACAGCATAAATGGTATCAAATTAAAGTGAATTTCCTAGCAAGTAAGAATATGACACCACTTTCTCCCAAGCAAACCCTGGCAAATCCTCCAGTAATAAATAAAATATTTCAAAGAAAAGCTCTCTTTTTAATAAAAGGTAAAACGAATACAAAGAATATATATATTTTTTTAAATTTGGAATTTTAAAAATTATTTATGTTGAGAATTTAGTTACTGATTTCTTCTTCTTCTTCTTCTTCTTCTTCTTCTTCTTCGAGGATTTTTTCCTCACTATCATCAAAGTCATTATCATCAAAATCAATCTCGTCAACAATTGGAAAGTTTTTGCAAGTTTCAGTTGAGCATGTACCACAAACCGATGAACATAAAAGACCAGCGTTTCTGCATGTACACGATCCTTTTTTGCAGCCAGTTTTGCAATTACAAAAGATCATTTTTAATAAAGATTTTGGGGCAGCTGGCTGTGTCATTTTTATAGGCGTTAAAATTTCTCCAACATTCCAACCCCAGTCTTTTGGTATTAGATCATTGCCGAGCCATTGCTGGACTTGTAAATATACTCTGTAAAAGTGCTGCTTGGCAGCATCGGAAGTAGGTGGCAGACTTTCTAACTTTACAGGTTTTAAGCTTTTTTTCTTTTTTGAAATCGCTTTAGTAAAACTTGTATGTCTGTATTTATCAACACATGTAATTTTTTTTGGTGCATTATACATATACAGGAGAATTAATAGACCATATTTTGGAATATATTATCACTTGGAGGATACAATTCTGTATTACTTTTCTTCAGATTAACATCGTTTCGAATAATTGCTCCTGCAGATTTTAAGATTTTTCTTTTTTCTTCATTTTCATCTTTTTTTGAGGCTATCCATGCTTGACGCATGACATTGTATTCACGATCTACAAGACATATGAGGGTTGAGCCACCTTTTCTGGATATAATTCTTATACAATCGCCATAATTTTCTTTTAATTTAGCAATAATGGTATTTGGATGACAAGCATCATGTCCTGTTTAAGAAAATTAGATATTAAATAAAATAAACATGAAAATTTAATTTAAAAAATAGTATAATTATAATTTATAATTAAGCAATATTAATGCAATTAATTCTGTGAGCGTAAACTGGGTATCATCACTGTCACTTAAATAATCAAAAATCAATTCCATTTGACGTGAGATTTTTACATCCTTGGGTCGACCTTTAGCATCACTTGTGTCACGAGTGTAACTGCATAAAACTTTTTTGTGACAACTGCGGTGATATCTCGCTTGTACAGCTACCAAATCATCACAAGAAATTCGTCGTAGAATTGCTTTTCCTAATTCGTCATTATGTTCTGCAATCATTTCTGATAATTTTTCTTTAAAAGTAGGACTTTGAATTATGGAAATATTTTCGCGATGATTAATACTTAATCTCGTATTACTTTTATCGGCATCTAATCCACAAATTATACAAAGTTTTTTGAAATCAAACAATTCTTTACTCTTTCTGACTTTACTCTTGACTGGGCTATATTTACTTTTTTTCGACAAAGTGCCTAAATCCTTATAACACAAAACATCATTCCTTTTTAACGTATATTTTTCTCGACATTTCCTGTGTACTAAAATTGAATCAACTTTTTTTAACATTTCATATTTTCCATCGTTTCTCTCAGAGCTAACTCTTATTAAATTCGGTAGTCCTCGAGTCACTTTTTCTGTATCTTCAATACAAAGATCAGCATTACAAATAAAACATATTTCAGTATCACACTGGTCCATATTTAATACCTAAAAATCAAAAAACCTTATGTAGCACTTATGTTCAGTAAAAGTATTCTTTGAAACTCCACCACTAGTGAAGTCAAAATATCTCTTTTGAAAATTTTTTTATTTTCAATTTTAAATCCACCGTTTTTACCAAATTTGTTTTTCTAAATATGTGCCTTTTATAAACTTTTAATGTATGTAAAAAATGATCAGTACAAATAATTTTTTTTTTAGAAAAAATGCGTTCTTTACGTTTAATTTTTTTAATAGTCAAAAAATGGTGTCAGAAAGGCCAAAAAATTTTGTTACTTAACCACCCGAAAGTATTTTTAATAAGCTTTAATTTAAGCCGTCGTACACCTTTGTGCCACAATCTTGAAATACTTTATGAGCACTCAAAATTTTTTTGTGAATTGCGATTTTTTTGAGGTTATATTCAACATTTCAATATGAAATTTGTGGGGTTTATAGTACTCCACAAAGGTTACCTTTCCCTGAAGTTTTATCAACTTTCAATAATTTGTGTTAAAACAACAGCAATTTGTTTATAAACGCCATCGCCACTTTATTTATTGATAGCACATTAACAATAATAATAATATCGACTTCCGTATTAAGGCTAAAAATGTTATTCATTTATTATAGAATACTGAAAACAATTCACATTAAAATCGGCTTGTTAGGTCCAAAGATATTTATAAAAACGCTATTTTGCAACTTAAATTGTTAATAAAAAAATAAACGGGTTGATTTTACACAAAACTTAACTATTAGCTCAACTTGATCCCATTAACCAATTTAGCATACAAAAAATGACTCCCATAACAATTCACATTTGATTTTTATTTTGACTCCACTACACGTGTTCACAAATAAATAAATATTAGCATGTATAAAAAGTGTAAATAAAAACTTTAAACTGCAATTTTGTTTACCTGTTTTATATGATAAAAACAAAAATATTTGTAATGTTTTGATTATAACCTTTGAAGAAATATCAACTGCGTTATTGCTCCGTTCTTGTATAGCAGATGTTTGTATGGCACACCACAACAATGGGTGTTGCGCGCGCAGCTACATTTACAGTTGCACACTCGAGGGGAATAGAACGCCGCGGCGTTTAAAAATTTTACCTGTTTTCTAGGGTCTTGTTTTTAGAGTATAGGTATAATCAAGTACGAGAAATAACATGAATAGATAGATTTAGCATTGTAGTAGCTATAACGTTAATTTCAAGTACTCAAATAAACCCACTTAAAAGATACATGTATGTAACGCAAAGGAGGCACCTTTTTTTAGTATACACAATTTTTATTTATTTTTTTTAATTTTGAAAATGATTTTAATTTTCATGAGTGTAGTTTTTGATGCAGAACACTTGCAGCTTTCAAATACAATTTTTTGTATTTCGCTATCTCTATTTTTAAGATTAATAAAGGCAGATAAACTCTGAATTTTAGAGTAAATTTAAAATACGTCGAAATACTCACTTTTGAAAAGGTTTTTTTTTTTAAATAACAACTTTAAAAGTAGTTTTAATTATTAAAAAATAAAAAGTTTATCTCTTTTAAAGGTAAATTAGTAAAGAACTACTATTTTTTTTAAATTTTATTGTATAGTACTTGTAATTTTGTGGTTTCACTTCTTTTTGTATCTACAGTAAATATTTATACACTATATTCTTTATGTTCAAATAAAATATTTATGTAAAAATCAACAAATTTTGAAAGCTATACTGTTCCCCTTCAAAACTAGCCTTTATTTAACTGGCTACGCTTAGATTAAAGAAAGTTATGATATTTTTGAATAGACGCGCTTGGCTAATTTAGCGAATTACGCAGGATCGGGGGCAAACGCTCTTTTTAAAACGCAGCGCTCATCATTACCAATTTTCAGGAAAACAGTTCCATTAACGTAAAAATATGTAAGGAGACTTTCTGAAGGAAATTGTTTGCTCTTCAATATACACCTTTTTATTTCTTCCAACTGTACATATTTACGGAGTGCTTTAAGAAAATCTGTCTTTACGATTTTTCCAGACCATTTTCAGAAAACCCTAGAAAGGTAAACATGCAAAGATTTTTTTATATTAATTATTAACGTTTATTTAACACGTGCACCAAATATTGCTTTGCCCCAATTTTTTATCAAGTCAAAATCTCTGGCGACTGGACTAAATGGGGAACCCTACCTGGAAAATCGCTAAAAACTATTTTTTTATCACATTTTTTAAATTTTATTTTCTTAATCTGTGAAGTTTTCTGGTTCTAATGACATATAATATGTGACAAAAATCTTATAAGAACTTGGTTTTATTAGGCTTGTAAGATAGGCCTACTTTTACTTTTTCGCGACATCGCGTGTTTACAATCATGAATAAGAATGAGAATGAGTTCAAAATGAAATGAAACAAAATGGTGGTCATATTTACATGAAATATACACAATAACAGTGTAAAATTATGAATTACATTCACTCAGTTGGCAATCCTGGTTATAATAATGTGGATCAGTTTACTATCAGCTGTTATTTTTTATTGCAAACTAATACAATTCGAGGTTAGTTTTCATCAGTTGTGATTTAGTGAAGTTGTAAAGGTTATTTTTGTTTGCTGTTTACCTTCCTAATTGTGTTTAGTAAAATTCTTTTTTACATATAATATAATAATAAGTAATAGGCAAGTAAGTAAACTATTTGCTGTTTTATAAAAAAACACTAGGCCTAAATAAAACAAAAGAATGGGTAAAAGAAGAAAACATGCATCACAAAAGGCTAGATCACATAGTGTTATTTCCAAGAAAAAGAAAGCAAGTTTAGCTATTATGAAGAGATGGGGAAATACTGATAAAAATACGCTTGCACAAGAAAATCCTAATTTGGGAGAATTTAGTAGTAAGCTACTATGTCAGAACCTTGCGATTTGGCTGAGACTGAGCCTAACCAGCCGAGTACATCTACTGGTATTACTCATAATAATCTAAAAGCACCTGAGGGGGGGACTGTGTAAAAAAAGCAAAATTAAATGTTAGACTGAGTGATATTGAAAACTCTTTAGTTATGGACACCAATTCGGAAGACGAAAACGAAGAACAAGTTGAACCGGACTACAAAATTATTGACATGAACTGCCTTTCAAATCTGTTTTCCAACTTGACCTGCCTGAATATAATCAATCCTCTTTGACAATAAAAGCATCAAATAAAATGGGGTTTGCATACAATTTGGCAGTTGAATGCTCAAATTGTGAAATCGTAGTTCAATCCTGTCATAATTCAAAGAAAGTAGGGCAGACATCTACTTATGATCTCAACCTTCGCATGGTAAAATTTTTCTCATTGACCGGACAAGGACACAGTTCTATGGAGCGATTTAGTATGGTAATGAACAAGGAAGGGATAAGTAATAGGACTGACAATAATCATTCAAACAATATTTCCAAGTCATCTAAACAAGATGGTGAAGTAAACTTACATAGGCCAAGGGAACGAGTGCGACAAGCATAAATTGAGCAAGACCCTAGTAATGTGCACAAAAGCACTATTGACATATCTGTTTCTTTTGACGGCACATGGCATAAGAGAGGCTACACATACAATTATGGTGTCGGAGCTGTAATAGAATTGTATACGGGCCTTGTAGTAGATTACTGTGTTCTATCAAAGCATTGCCATGAATGTGCGATAACCAAGTCAGAGCTTGGTGAGGATTCCCCAGAATTTGACATTTGGTTCAATGGCCACAAAGATGACTGTAGACAAAATTATAAAGGATCATCACCTGCTATGCAGGTTGAGGCTGCCGAGAGACTGTGGAAAAGATCACTTGATTACGGATTCCGATATCTTACATTGGTTTCTGATGGCGACTCCAAAGCGTTTAGCCATTTACAAACCTTGAATGTTGATGGAGATGTGTAAGTCTAACTAAAGAGGAATGTGTTAATCATGTATCGAAAAGCCTAGGAACAGGTCTTAGAAAGGTTGTAAAGGAGTGCAGAACTATGAAAATAACTTTGGGTGAGAAGACCTATGGAAGTCTAAAGGAATCCACAATTGTGAAACTCACAAAATATTACCATAACAGTATTCTAAGAAATATAAACAATGTTGATCAAATGAAGAGTGATATACGAGGGGGGACCCAAAAGTAACGAGAATTTTTCTCTGGGAGTTGGTAGAACGCTAGTTCCGACTTCTCCCGCTAGGTGCCTTCACTAGACACCGTTTTGTATCAGTTGGCCAGCGGCATTGTTGTGGAAACATTAGCACGGTCAGTGTGACTATTTTTTGTAAGCGCTGTTTCACGTTTTCGGCGATTTGTCAATGGCAGACATTAAATACCAACGTGCCAACATCAGGTTCAGTTTCCTGTTAGGGAAATCAGCAGCAGAAACTGTCGCAATGCTTCGGACGGCTTATGGGGAGGAAGCTTTGAGCCAGGCAAGGATTTTGAGCCGACAAGAAAGCACACGCGGAACGAATTTTGCTGCAGCACGTTTCATCTTCAGATCTTCAGTCAAAATTCGTCGGCATGAACTCCAGGATATTCCAGGCATTTCCTCCAATTCATCGACTGTTCTACGACGATCAAACATGATCGCAACACGGATTTTTTCAATGTTTTCGTCCGTTTTGGATGTTGAGGGACGTCCCGGTCGTGGTTCGTCTTCAATTGACATTTGACCACTTTTAAAACGAGAAAACCACTCGTAAATCCTTGCCTGGCTCAAAGCTTCCTCCCCACAAGCCGTCCGAAGCATTGCGACAGTTTCTGCTGCTGATTTCCCTAACAGGAAACAGAACCTGATGTTAGCACGTTGGTATTTAATGTCTGCCATTGACAAATCGCCGACAACGTGAAACAGTGCTTATAAAAAATAGTCACACTGACCGCGCTAATGTTTCCACAACAATGCCGCTAGGGCAACTGATACAAAATGGTGTCTAGTGAAGGCACCTAGCGGGAGAAGTCGGAACTAGCATTCTACCAACTGCCAGAGAAAAATTCTCGTTACTTTTGGGTCCCCCCTCGTATTGGCTACTTTGCACCATTGTGTATCAGCTGATGCCAAACCAAGACATTTAAAGTGCCCAAAAGGACCAGAAAGCTGGTGTTTTTTCAGTCGAGCTCTGGCGAAAAGCGAAACTCCTAGGTCACACAATAAACATGTGAAAACTCTGATAACGGAGACTGTTCTGCGCTACATAGCTCCAGTTTACCAAAGACTGGCATGCAAGGATCTCCTTGAAAGATGTGCTAAAGGCCTTACACAAAATGCAAACGAAAGCCTAAATGGCATAATATGGGGAAAGTGCCCAAAGGTAAAAAAGGTTTCAAAAAGAACAGTGGAAAGTGCTGTTGCGGAAGCTGTTGGTGAATTTAATTTTGGTAATTCCATATTAACATCATCCATGACAGCAGCAGGTCTAAAAACTGGAAGATCTAGTAGAAAAACAATGCTTTCGAGGGATAAGATAAGAGTAAGGCAATTCAAGTCGAAGTCTACAAAGATGTTCAAGGAGTACCGAAGAAAAAATCCGAATTATAGGTTTGAAACGTGAAGAAGAATTAAAGGAAAAAGAAGGACTTACGTATGGTGCTGGGGAGTTTTGATGTAAACAATAAAAGTAAAAACAAAAATTATAAAATAATTCTAGTTGAACAATGAATATACGGTTTGCTGCTAAGAAACATGTAGTGGTTTTGAGTTTTTCCTCATTTCCCGAAAGTTAACATTTTACGTGTTTACAGCCCTAGTGTCAGCTCTAACTCAAGATCTATTACACTTAAGGACATGATTTTTTTATTTATTTTGTAGCTAAGGTTGTGTTCTACAAACTGTAGTATAGACTTTGGGGAATTCCTAAAATAAATATTTTTTTATTATAATAATATAATTTAAAAATTTTAAATTACAAAACAAAATTTGTTTAATTGAGAAAAAAGGATCATTTAAAACCCATACTACAGTTTGTTGGGACACTCATTAGCTTTAAAATAACAAAAAAATTATATTGATATCTATCATACAAATAGAGATATCGCTGTCACCGTAAATGCCAATTTTTTCACAAAAACCACCCCCTCTAAAGGGTGGTAGGGGTGAAGGGTTGAAACCATGCATAAAATTTGTATGACAAATTATACTTATATATCCTTATATATACTTACCATAAGGACAATCATAAAAATATAAAACATTATTTTTAAATGTACAAATGTAGATTTTTATTTTTTAGGTAGGGTTCCCCCTTAAACAATTCAGATGTTTCAAATTCTACATCAATTTTCTTGGTTTCTATTAAATTCTCAAAACCATTCAGATCAATGGAAACAAGTTTACTCCCAGTACCTGCTGACTATAAGCAATGGGATTTGACACAACGAGCCATTAAACTTCCCATCAAAACAAGTAAATCTGAAAACAAATATAGCCCAAGTGACGATGAACTATGAAATCTCCTCAAGAATAGCTCGCACTCACAAGATGCCACTTTGAAAAATCCCAATTTACACTTTAAAAAATTATCCTTGATGTGAGTATGAACTGACTTACATGGAGTGCTATTGACAGGTTTTATGCTATTACATATTTAATGATATCATCAATGATCTTTACAGCTGACACCTGATAAAACTGAGGGAAATTCAAATAGTTCTATGTTCAAACCTACCTTACATATAAAATGTAATACACTAACATAATATATGTGTAAATATATATATATATATATTTCAATCACTTTCTGCTACAGTCCGTTTCTTGATGTATTAATACTATAATATTTATGACTAAATTTACCTCAAGATATACTTTTTTCCTTTAGGAACATGTTTCGGGAGATCTTGTTCTCCCATCTTCAGCCTTCGCCATCTTGTTTCTGGTGAAGTATTTGTGTGTTGGCTTCTGGATGTTATTGAGGTAGTTTGTTGGTCTTTGGTCCTTTAAAGTTGCATTATTGTGTGTGGTTGTGGTATCTGTTTTTGTATTTTGTGTATTTTCGATGTTGAGTGCTTTGAATATTGTGTCATGTTTTGTATTGATTTGTATTTGTTCTGGTATTAATTTGTTTTGTGTTTTATGTTTGTAAATCTGTACATTTTCCCAAATGTTCATTATGGTGCCTTTGTGTGGTATATGTTTTATTAGTGTTACATTGGTTATGTCTGGGAATTCATGTCCTGTGTTTATTGCATGTGTGGCTAAATTGGATTTATATATATTTGGTTTTTTGTATGCATTTAGGTGTTCAAAATAACGTTTTTTCAGCTGTTTTTTTGTTTGTCCTATATAACATTTATTGCAATCTTGGCATTCAATTTTGTATATACCGTTGGTTGTTGTATTATCTTTGTTGTGTGAGCTATTTAGATTTTGTAATTTATTTTTATTAGTTTTGTATGCTATTTTTATATCTGTGTTTTTAAATAGTTTTGTTAGTTTTGTCATTTTATTATTTATATATGTGAATGTGGCCCATTTTTTGTTGTTGTTATTATTTATGTGTTGTTCAGTTTGATTAATTCTTAATTGTTCAGTTTTTATTTTGTATTTGATTTTTATTTTCTATTTTGATCATAGTATTTTTATTGTATCCATTTGCATAACCAATTTGGTATATTATATTTCTTTCTTTGTCAGTTTCTTGTTTGTTTAGGGGTATTTTGTACATTCTGTTAAATAACGAATAAAATGCTGCCATTTTATGTTGTGGTGGGTGGTCAGAATGGTTAGGTATAATGATGTTAGTGGAAGTTGGTTTTCTATATATTGCATATTGTATGTGTTTGTTGTATCTTGTGATGGTTATGTCTAAATAGTTGATTTTGTTATGTTTTTCTTTTTCTTCTGTGGATTGTATTTTGGGATGTACGTTATTGATTTGTTTCAGTATGTTCTCTGCATTTGTGTTTTTGTTATTTGATACATATAGTCCATCATCTACATATCTTATCCATATGCCATCTGGGTCATGTGTTTTTATGATATTTTATGATATTGTATTTTGGTGTCTATGTGTTGTAGGAATATTTCTGCTATTATGCTTGATAATGGTGATCCCATTGCTAAACCTTCTTTCTGTTGATAAATTTTGCTATTAAATTCAAAGTAATTTTGTTTTAGTATTCGTTGGAGACTATTTTTTATTTCGGTTATATATTGTTTGTTTTCATTTTGTTCTATAAGTTTGTTTATTATTATGTCAATTGTTTCTTCTACTGGGATATTAGTGTACATGTTTGTTATGTCATATGATGTGAAAATGTATTTTCATTTATATTTATTATTTTTAGTTTGTCTATTAATTATTCGTATGTATTTTTTATGTTATGATGGTTATTTGTTAGATGGTTACTTTTTAGCTTTTGTGCTATTATTCTTGCTATTTTATATGTAGGAGCTTTTTTGAAATTGATTAATGGACGTATTGGGTTGTTTAATTTGTGTATTTTTATTAGGCTGTTCATTTTAGGTGGTTCTGGATTATTGTTTATATATATGTCTATGTTTTTATTGTTGAAAATGTTTTTATTTGTTTTTATTAGTTTTATTGTTTGTTTAAGATAGTTTTCTGTTGGGTTTTTATCTAGTTGTACGCATTTATTATTGTTGATGAAGTCTTCGGTTTTTTTGATGTAGTCTGTTTTATCAATGATTACTGTTGCTTGACTTTTGTCTGCTTTAGTTATTATTAAATTATTGTTCTTTACTTTATTTTTAATTTCTTTTATTGTTTTTCTTTTGTTTATCTTTGTTTTTCATTTCGCTAGTGATTATTTTTTTAATTATATGTGTTGCTTCTGTTCTTTTTTCTTCTTGTATATTGTCTTTTATTAGGTTAATGGCAAATTCTGTTTCTACTATTAAATTTTCTAGATTTTTGTTTGCATTTTGAACAAAGCACTCAACATCGAAAATACACAAAATACAAAAACAGATACCACAACCACACACAATAATGCAACTTTAAAGGACCAAAGACCAACAAACTACCTCAATAACATCCAGAAGCCAACACACAAATACTTCACCAGAAACAAGATGGCGAAGGCTGAAGATGGGAGAACAAGATCTCCCGAAACATGTTCCTAAAGGAAAAAAGTATATCTTGAGGTAAATTTAGTCATAAATATTATAATATATATATATATTACATTTAATATTTATAATTAAATTTACCTCAAATGCTATTTTTTTTTCATTTTTGGAACATGTTTCGGGTACTATCCTCAGCCTTCCGGTTTTTTTGTCTGGCGAAGTACATATGTGTTGTTGGTTGACTATTATTATTGTGGCTTCCTGTTGGCTTCTGGTATTTCAAATTGGTTTTATTGTGTGTGATTGTGGTGTATGTGTTAGTTTTTTGTGCATTTTCAATGTTGAGTGCTTTGAATATTGTGTCATGTTTTGTATTGATTTGTATTTGTTCAGGTATTAGTTTGTTTTCTGTTTTATGTTTGTGTATTTGTAAATTTTCCCAAATGTTCATTATGGTGCCTTTGTGTGGTATATGTTTTATTAGTGTTACATTGGTTATGTCTGGGAATTCATGTCCTGTGTTTATTGCATGTGTGGCTAAATTGGATTTATATATTTCTGGTTTTTTGTATGCATTTAGGTGTTCAAAATAACGTTTTTTCAGCTGTTTTTTTGTTTGTCCTATGTAACATTTATTGCAATCTTCACATTCAATTTTGTATATGCCGTTAGTTGTTGTATTATCTTTATTGTGTGAGCTATTTAGATTTTGTAATTTATTTTTATTAGTTTTGTATGCTATTTTTATATCTGTGTTTTTAAATAGTTTTGTTAGATTTGTCATTTTATTATTTATGTATGTGAATGTGACCCATTTTTTGTTGTTGTTGTTATTATTTATGTGTTGTTCAGTTTGATTAATTCTTAATTGTTCAGTTTTTATTTTATATTTGATTTTATTTTCTATTTTGATCACAGTATTTTTATTGTATCCATTTTCATAACCAATTTGGTATATTATATTTCTTTCTTTGTCAGTTTCTTGTTTGTTTAGGGGAATTTTGTACATTCTGTGAAATAGCGACTAAAATGCTGCCATTTTATGTTGTGGTGGGTGGTCAGAATGGTTAGGTATAATGATGTTAGTGGAAGTTGGTTTTCTATATATTGCATATTGTATGTGGTTGTTGTATCTTGTGATGGTTATGTCTAAATAGTTGATTTTGTTATGTTTTTCTTTTTCTTCTGTGAATTGTTCCAACATGTTCCAAAAATGGAAAAAAAATAACATCTTGAGGTAAATTTAATTATAAATATTAAATGTATTATATACATCAAGAAACGGACTGTAGCAGAAAGTGACTAAATTAATATAACCATACAAGGTAAATAAGCCTACAGTGAAAAAAAAACGAATAGTGAGGTTATAAAACAAATGCAAAAACAAAAGTGTATAGTGAAAAAATAGTGAAGTGAACATCAAATTAAGTGAAATCGACTACCAAATAACAGAAAATAAATATAAAACAAATTATCTCTCACATAAATATACATTAACATGTACACAAACAACATAACCACAATTCCATATAACCACATTACCAAATTATTAACCAAATTTCAAACATGAAAAAAAAACAACTACTGAACACAAACATGAACATATACTTCAATAGACAATGCCAAAAACATAAATTAACACCTAAATACATCAACACAAACACAAACAACAAAAATATGACTGCACAAAAAACTATAAAACAAGCACAAAGGCTATGGATACAAAACGAAATTAATCAATTATACAGTAAGAAAAATAGCATAACACTAGACATATACAAACTACACTTAGAGCTAACAAGTTTATTACATCCAATCACTTGGAATAATAAATATAATAACATAGAAAATAAAATAAGATTTGAAAAAAACAAAAAGACTTATACAATCAACAAAAAACTTAACACATTAAAACAACAAAACAAAAATCAAGAACAAAAACAAAAATAAACACACATTTTACCCTCGAACCATTAACCTTAGCAATACAGAATTTAACAAAAAAGAAACAGAATATTTAAACAATATGTCAAAAACTAACATAACTCAAAATGCAAACAAAAATCTAGAAAATTTAATAGTAGAAACAGAATTTGCCATTAACCTAATAAAAGACAATATACAAGAAGAAAAAAGAACAGAAGCAACACATATAATTAAAAAAATAATCACTAGCGAAATGAAAAACAAAGATAAACAAAATAAAAACAATAAAACAATAAAAGAAATTAAAAATAAAGTAAAGAACAATAATTTAATAATAACTAAAACAGACAAAAGTCAAGCAACAGTAATCATTGATAAAGCAGACTACATTAAAAAAAACCGAAGACTTCATCAACAATAATAAATGCGTACAACTAAATAAAAACCCAACAGAAAACTATCTTAAACAAACAATAAAACTAATAAAAACAACTAAAAACATTTTCAACAATAAAAACACAGACATATTGTAGCGTGACAGATAATCCACACAAATGCATTACTCAATGATCATTAATAAAGCTCTAATATATGGAATATCCAGATGAGAATCAATTAAAATGCACTATTTAATAATATATTCACAAGAAAGGTTAAATAAAGAAAAATTCTGCAAATAATAAAATAATACAAATTTAAAAACCCAGGAAACTAAAAATGATAACAACAAAATTACCCAGGTAAGATAGAAGCAGGCAATTAATATACCCCGTCAAAGAAACCAGACCAGAAAAAACAAAGATACAGAAGACAGAAGAAGGAAGAATAATTAAAACTACTACTACAGAAGAAGGAAGAAAGAAGAACAATCAAAGCTACTGAAGACAGAATAAACAAAACTAATTAAAACTCAAAGAAGAAAGAAGAACAAACTAAATCTACTGAAGAAAGAAGAAGGAAGAATAATTAAAACTAGAGAAGAAAGAAGAACTAATTAAAACTACTACTACTGAAGAGAGAAGAAAGAAGAATAATCAAAGCTACTGAAGAAGGAAGAAAGAAGAACTAATTAAAACTACTACTACTGAAGAGAGAAGAAAGAAGAATAATTAAAATCAAGGAAGAAAGAAGACTAATTAAAACTAAAGAAGAAAGATGACTAACTAAATCTACTGAAGAAAGAAGAAGGAAGACTAATTAAAACTATTACTACAGAAGAAAGAAGAAAGAAGACTAATTAAGACTACCAATACTGAAGACAGAAGAAAGAAGAACAATCAAAGCTACTGAAGAAAGAAGAAAGAAGGATAATTAAAACTAGAGAAGAAAGAAGAACAACCAAATCTACTACTACTGAACAATGAAGAAAGAAGAACAATCAAAGCTACTGAAGAAAGAAGAAAGAAGAATAATTAAAACTAGAGAAGAAAGAAGAAAAACCAAACTACTATTACGGAAGAAGGAAGAAAGAAGAATAATCAAAACTAATACTATTGAAGAAAGAAGAACAACCAAACTACTATTTCAGAAGAAGGAAGAAAGAAGAATAATTAAAACCAAACTTACAGAAGAAAGAAGAAAGAAGAATAATCATAAATACAGAAGAAAGAAGAATAATTAAAACCAAACTTACAGAAGAAAGAAGAAAGAAGAATAATCATAAATACAGAAGAAAGAAGAAAGAAGAATAATTAAAACCAAACTTACAGAAGAGGGAAGAAAGAAGAAAAACCAAACTACTATTACGGAAGAAGGAAGAAGGAAGAACAACCAAAACTACTATTTCAGAAGAAAGAAGAAAGAAGAAAAATTAAAACTAAAGAAGAACCAAAATTACTGAAGAAAGAAGAATAATCAAAACTAATACTATTGAAGAAAGAAGAACAACCAAAACTACTATTACATAAGAAAGAAGAAAGAAGAATAATTAAAACCGAACTCACTGAAGAAGGAAGAAAGAAGAATAATCAAAACTAATACTATTGAAGAAAGAAGAACAACCAAACTACTATTTCAGAAGAAGGAAGAAAGAAGAATAATTAAAACCAAATCTACGGAAGAAAGAAGAAAGAAGTATAATAAAAATAAAGAAGAAAGAAGAAGGAAGTGAGACGACCCATATAAAACAAAAACCCCAAAACCAATAAATTCCCAAAAAAAAGAAAGTATAACACATTAAAAAACCATATCACTGTACAACTGACAAAAAACTAAAAGTGTTAGCAGTAGTAAATATTAGTGCATTCAAAAAGTTATTGTGTAATGTGTATAAACAAATCTTCACAGTTCCCCCATGGTTGAATATTTCATATTAAAAACTAGAAAAAGACTAGTAAATATAGTAATAATTCACCATGGAAAAGTGTAAGTGATCAAATTATAACTAATAAACTTTAAGAAAGATGCATGAGTAGCAGTACAAAGTAACAAACTTTAAGTTTTGTGAACGGTGTCTACTTTGATAATGAAGTAGTAATTTTACTAATAAAAAGCTACTAAAACTGTATGAACATTCCATAGAATGGAATATAACTTAGATAGCCAGGGTTATACTTTAAGAGGGGGCATAAATCTTATAAAATGGGGAATTACAGAACTAACTGTTTATGATGAAGTTGTAGAAGGTATTAACAATTATATATGGATCCAAATGTTGGGTTCCAATTAAATATAGCATTTAGATAAGTAAAGGGTAGTCATAAGAAATATTAGTATTATAATTGTTATTTTATTGTTCATGTTAATTTAGGAATGCATTATCTAAAATTAGATATCATTCCAATGTTGTAGAAATACTTTTTATTATGTTATTAGGTGATATACCAAAACAATGTTATTAAGAACACCAGTTTTATATATCTGTGTGTTATATTTTAATTGTATAATCTATAATTACTGTTATGCCAGATCAGAGAACTAATTTTTAATCAAATATATCAGAGTCAGAAGTCAGAGAAGGAAATAAAATAATTACATTAGTAAAACATTCTGCAAATAGCCACAATTCAAATCTAGGCAATATAATAAAGTTAAAATGCAGAATAATTAATAAACCTAATCTTATAAACCAGTCAAACTGACAATATTTAGGCAAGATACACCCAACATATTAAATACTATGTAAATAAGGCTTTCTAAAGATATGGTCATTCTATGAGTAAAATTATTTATTTGTATAATGAAATACCATTTGAAACTGAAATAGATTCACTAACATTATCATAAGGGGAGTCATATACAACTGAATTGTATGAAAAAACCATCATTAATATACTAAATTGCCATAAAAAAGGTGAGAATTGACAATTACAACAATTTCAGATTTTATAGAATAATAATTATATTAGGTAAAATGGCTATTATTTACATAGAAGACAGGAAGTATAATTTTAGGCCTACCTCCCAAAAAATTATAAGAAATATAATTTTCAGATAAAACTTTGTAATACTAGCTTAATTACTATCAAAATAAGTAGAATAGAATAGTGAAAACGAATATGTATTTTATATTTCAAACAGTTAAGTAATAACGAATTTATTTTATGAACATAATGTACATTTTTAAAGTGTATCGGAAGTTATGGCAATTTTAAACAATGTCTGAGATATATTATATAGGCTAAGATTTTCATCAGATGAAGGAAATACAGACAGTTCATTATTATACATTGAAGAGAGCACTTGACGTGAATATTTGATAAAACCAACCTTAATGGCGGTTACGTATAACAAGAGTTCGGAATCAGTTTTGTGTAAAAATTAAATTTTTAACTATTCTAATCATTGTGAAGTGGTGAAGTTGCCCTACGAACTACATAACACCAATAAACAGAACCACATATAACTATTTAAATGAAATAACACTGGAATCACACCAAATACCAAGTGAATATTCGAGGTTCAACGGACACACATAAACACCAATTGATATACTTAATTAACAACATTTTAACACCAAGTGAATTAGTCCATCTTATTCCAGTGACATTAAACTATACCCCAGAAGATAATATACGATTGCGAAGATGATTTAACCGCAGAAGGGACATATTTATTCCACAAATACTTTGTCAGTGTTAGAAGGCGAACTCCGCGCATGCGTCAGACGGCCATTTTTGATCTGATCTCATCATCTCAACCAGACGACTGTTTGCTGAACTGTGGTGAATAAAAATTATATATAAACTTTTATTATTAATAATTACCATTATATTGTTTAATTTTAATACATTTTTAGAATTGTAAGTGTTATACTTTCTGACCCTGACCTTCTCTGGCTTTTTATATAGTTAACCGTTCAAAGAACCTACTATTTTTATAATACCAATGTAAAATTCATATATCGACCGGCCCTGAGCGAGTCGATACGGCATTGTAACATCAATATTTTTATCAACCAAAATTTATTATTCTGTTTAATAAACGATTGTTATCTAGTAATTTGAAGTTCATTCCTCTTATAAAAGGACATAATAGTTAATTCTTCAAGAAAACTGAATAACCTTTAAAGGCGGTATATGCGAACTACAACCTTTCAAGAGTAAGAAGAAGAGAGCCGTTTGCGCCTAATTTAAAGTTAACTGGATTGTCTTTTTAACAGATTTACAAAAGGGAAGATTATTACTAGAATACACACTATACCATCATACTTATAATTACAATCAACAACCTCAATTTATTTCTAAATTTGAAGAATATAAACATTGAAAACATTTTTCCAGAATTTATTTTTTATTATAAATATAAATTTTAAATTTATATCACATTTTAAATTGCTGCAACAGCAACAGACACCTAGAATATTTGATAACCACATAATCCAGGAACATTACCTAATCGACGTTTCCCAGAGCGGAACGTCACTACTACACATACGCACAATAAAAATTATTCTGGGTAATACTATACCAGAACACCATTACAATTACGATTATAGTATTGTTTTAATACAAAAGTGAAGATCAACACTGCGAGCAGAACGAAGACTTAGAAGACATAGCTACGTTTCTACACACATTTTTACAACCGTTATTTATTTCACATTATCGTTTTATTACAAATTTGGTGAACCCAACTTGTGGGGCTTGATTACATCAGAATTATAGAACACAAGAAACTGCCCCAGCTATAGTATTATTACAAAATATATAAATAATAATCCAGAACCACCTAAAATGAATAGCCTAATAAAAATGCACAAATTAAACAACCCAATACGTCCATTAATCAATTTCAAAAAAGCTCCTACATACAAAATAGCAAAAATAATAGCACAAAAACTAAAAAATAACCATCTAACAAATAACCATCATAACATAAAAAATACAGAACATAAAACATAACATAAAAATACACAAACTAAAAATAATAAATATAAATGAAAATACATTTTTCACATCATATGACATAACAAATATGTACACCAACATCCCAGTAGAAGAAACAATTGACATAATAATAAACAAACTTAAAGAACAAAATGAAAACAAACAATATATAACCGAAATAAAAAATAGCCTCCAACTAATACTAAAACAAAATTACTTTGAATTTAATAGCAAAATTTATCAACAGAAAGAAGGTTTATATGTTCCTACAACACATAGACACCAAAATACAAAATATCATAAAATCACATGACCCAAATGGCATATGGATATATATATATATATATTTCAATCACTTTCTGCTACAGTCCGTTTCTTGATCTATATAATACTATAATACTTATAACTATTTTACCTCAAGATGTATTTTTTCCTTTAGGGACATGTTTCCTGGAGACCAGAAGCAAGATGGCGAAGGTTGAAGATGGGAGAACAGGATCTCCCGAAACATGTCCCTAAAGGAAAAAATACATCTTGAGGTAAAATAGTTATAAGTATTTTAGTAATATATATATATATATAGGGGGGTGTTAATCCCGGGTGGTGCCAAATTGTTTATTAAAACAATTAAAATTACTTAATAAAGTGTTTCCAGCTATGACGGTCGGGGCGTTCAAATAATTCCCGCTCGTGCCGCCTTCTGAATCGTGTAGGCAGTTGTGCAAATGGCAACTGGAGCGCTGCTCATCAAACCTAGCCTTCGTAAATAAACACAAGTAATATAATGCACTCCCTATGAAATAATAACAACGGTTACTCCCTGTAAAAAATTTTAATTTTTGATAATTAATATTTTCAATTTTTGACAATTAAAATGTATTAGTTGATTAACAACTTTGCACCGACTTTATACATGAAACAATTATACTCGGGGTGACGAATCGATTCTGGAACGATGTGCTCGCATCAGCATGGCAGCTGAACGTTTTGTTATTACAATTAATTTCGTTCCAAAATCTGTGGATTCTTTTGATTATAAGGCAAAGAATTCCGATGATTACAATAAAAGTATTTTACCTTATTCTATGTGTACATAAATAATAAGGTGTGTTGTTACAATCTGTTCTGTAGTGTCGTTAAATGTGTTTCAAAAGTTCGTGTTTAACCAATAGGTTAGATTTTATGTTAACAAATTTTCAGTGTGTTTATTTTTCTTAAATAATCTTTGAAAGAGAAATATTCAGTTTATAGTGAGATCAATGTACTTTTAGTAAAATTTAGAGTGATTTGGTTTTTGGAAATAAGGTAATTCAATGGTACTTAACACATCAGCATGACTTGGTGTTTTCATTCATTGGATTGGAAGAGGATTGGGCTGCAACAAGTTCTATTTTCATTGATCTTTGGGCTTATGTAGGTCTGACGTCTTTTTCATATAGTATGTGGTCATAATTTTCTTTTAATTTTCAGTTTTATAGTCCTGGATCTTTAATGGACTGCTCTAATGGTTCGTCTGTTTCTTATCCAGTCATGGTTTTGAATTTCGTTCACTGTTTTACATTATTTAATGAAAAATTGGTCTTCCAAACTTTGGCTTCTGTCCTGGTAGACTGACGCTTTACGAGTAACGGTATTCAACGGTAATTTCGTCTTCAACGGTGGTTTCTATGGTAACTAAAGAATTCTGATTGGCTGAGATTGATATAAATCCATTGTTATCAAAATCTGAATTCTTTTCAAAATCCTAGTGTATCTTCTGACTGCTGTTATTCCTCTATCTTCTGTCCTGATTATTAAATATTGTCACTATAGTATGTATTTCCTTTCATAGATTATTTTGATACCCCACAAGTTTGGGTTATTTTAGGTTTTATGTTTTTACAATTATGTTAATACTTGTTAATTACATTTCTTTTTGTATTCAAATGCTTATTATAATTTTTTGTTTTACAAATGATTTACAATTTATCCTTGGTGAGTCCTTCACCTCAGATTTGCTAATTTCTTTGTTAATTTGTTATAATTTGTTTCTGACAGTTAGGCATTTTCATAGGCCTAAGTAGCCATTATGGTATTTGACTTATTTCATTTAAATTACATTTCCTTTTTGCCTAATGGGCTTTATTTTGTTATTATAATTGGCTGTATCATTTATTGTTGTGTTTTAGGTCTGTTTATGTGTTATTATTATGTCATTATTATTTTATACATAATTGTTTACTATTTGGTTTCCTCGTTTTCTAGGTCATACATTTCATAACTTTTTTACTGATTTACTTTGCCAATAATAACAATCTGGCTATTATTTACTATTTTTTTTTTTTTTATCTTATTAAATATAACATGTAGGCCTATGGTCTGTATAATTCTTACAGCCATATCCAATTCATAAATAATTATTTAACTATTATTTGCTAATTTTTGTTTACAATTCATCTTATTTTATATTATTTTTTAGTGTGATAAACAACATCACTTTTATGAACTTATAACGATCCCTTATAACATGGGTGTTTTTTGATTTGTTTTTAACTCCTTAATTTTTTAAACAATCTTTACTTTCCCTCCATGTTAACACTATCTGGTTTTCTTCCTTCAGTGTATTCTCCCTATTAATTACAATTGCATTTACTTAAATTTAATAATAACATTCTTTCTTAACTAGTTACTGTCTTATCAGTTTATACTGCTATTCTTAATTACTAATATTCTTCACTTTTTATCATTTAGTGTTTCCTTTGGATTTATTAATTGTTAATGATTTTATCATTCACTATTTTTCACTATATTACCATTCTTTATTTTACACTATTCTCATTCAATCATCACCTTCACTTTTAAATTATTTATAGTTTATTATAATTTAATTAGTGTACTTACTTTATCACTACACTTTGGGGTTTTTACACTTTCATTTTGCGCTTCAAAAATGTTTTTGTTTTTTAAGTGTTTCTGAATGGGTAATCCCCCTAAGTATTATCTCACTACCGTACTATCTCTTTCATTACAATATCTCATTAATAATATTACCAATTTTAGGTCCTTATATTTCTATCATTACATCTAACTCTAAATTGTGGGTTAGTTTGCTTTTTTATATTTATATTTAACATTGTTTAATTGGGTTCCTTTCAATTCCATTACTATTGTCCATTAATGGATAATAACATTTACTTTTTTTTTCTCATAGGTTAATTATCGGTCTTGTTTCCAATATTACATTTGAGTGCATTATTTCTCTCACTCATATTCTTTATTACTTGTTTGTGTATCATCATTGGTTTTCATTTTTATTTATTTCCCTTCATCTTGGGTTTGTTTCTTTTTCATTTCCCTCCTTCTTTATTTTCATTGTATTTGTTTAATACTTTGGTTTTCCACCTTCTCCTTTGGGTTCATTTTAACATGTTACATTGAGTCATTTAATTCCATGAACTTGTTTCATTTTTGTTTGGTTTTGGTTTTTTCCCTTCTTCTTTTGGTTTGGTTGATCACTTTCTTCTCTTCTTTGGTTTTATTCTTGTTTGTTTTTTGTGGTTCCCTTCTTCTTTTGTTTCCTTTTGTTGGGTCAATCACTTGGGTTAGGTCATGTCTTCGTTTGTCGAGTCATTGTCTTTATATTTTATTTATATTAAGCATTTTATTTAATATGAAGTATTATTTTATAATCAGAATGATCAATATTGCACACCACTATATAAAAATTATTCCGATTAGCGCTTTCAAGCTTCACAGCTCATCGTCAGATCAGGAATAGCTATTATATTATTTTATATTTAGAATCATCTTTTTTCATCCCTGGTATTGGGGTGGCTTATTTGTGTTGTAACAATATATATATTGTAATGCGACATAATAGTAGCCCTATCCCAAAACCAAAAACTGCTCAATTCAATAGGTACAATAATAGGTAAAGTCACCTATGCTATCCTATTAAAACCCGATAAAGATGAACAACCCTTACTTACAGAAAAAACTGTACAATATAAAAAATAAGAAAAAATACAATACAAATAATAAAATAAATAATTAAAATGTATTATAGCAAGAATATAATATACATACAAACCTTTATATAAATGAGTGAATGTGAAGGAGTGGGGAATAAAGTTAACAATCCCTATTATTATTTAAATATGTTATAAATACAATAAGTGTCAGTGGAGTGGTGACAAAATAAGTGCGGGTTAATTACTTTTAAAAAAAAAGGAAAACCCATAAATAACACCAATAGTGAATGGTGGTGAAGGGTTTCATCTCAGATTGAGATGTTAGTGAAGGCTTTGGTGTAAGTAGTTGTATTTGTGTTCTACACCAAAGCCTATAGTTATTAACATTTATAAACTACATTATAAGTTTGTGTCAGCCTACTGGCAGAATAAGAAAATGTGTATTAGAAACCAGGACCTATGAACAATAATCTATTCATTAGCCAGTAATGCTTGATAAGATTGATGGGATGGAGGTATGGTACACCAAGTAGTTTATAATTATTTGTCAATTTATAAATGTAGAATTTGGCCATGAAGGCAATACCTCGAAGGTAACACGTTAAAAGATTTTGTTCTAATTATATTATTTGTTAATTCATGATTGTAAACTTGTCCATGTAAACACTACTTTAAGTAATAAGTCAAAAAATTTCATTTTTAACTATTGTGAAAACATGTTAAGGGTCAAGACTCATGTAATAAAATGTAACTCAGGAAAAAGGGTTCAAAACCAAAAACCTAGGTAATAATAAATGTTATTTAGAATATATTAATGAAATGCTATTGATGGCCTAGGCCACAAGTTCCATACAAAGGAAATAATGTCAGAAATGAGTAGATTAGTAAACCAATGTGATAAAACAGGAAAGGGACAAAATTTATATGATGAAGCTAATTGTTTTAACAGTAATATTACATATTAGATTAATTTAAGGAATTGTAAAGTGATATAATAAATGTATAAAAAGTATAGGCCCAACATTAGAATTTTTGTAAGGTGAAAAACCACCCTTTATAATTAACCAATGTAAGTAAATGAGGTAGCAAAATGTTCATAATGACATAAAGAAAAGCATGATGTAATTTAAATTTAAGAAAACTTAAAGCTGAAAAAGGAGTATTTTTCTTATAGGCAGATGAACATTTAAATCTTGTAAACTGACCACGTGACCTTATGAACTCTCTGTTTTGACCAATCACAGGCCAGTATTGTGAGGGCACGAAACCGTTGATGGAAAGGCAGGAATATAGAATTGTAATATTGTATTGTTAACTATTGCAGAGAGCAGATGAGCTCTAATGAAGAAGTTTTTAATTAAATAATAATAGTGTTTTTTGGACCATTGGCGATGAAAATTTATAACCAATAGAAGCTATAAATACTGTGGAAGATTAGAAGACGAAAATATTTAAATTAAAACAACAAATAAATGCAGAACCTTTGAAAATCCTGATTGCCTACCATGAACACACTTTCATAACGCCTGTGAGTGACGCCAAGTTTAACTATTAACCACACTACAGGTACGATTACACAACACTACCGTAGACACTATCTACACTTACAGAATAACACCAGGGATCATTTATTGAAGAAAAATCTTAAAAACTAAAACAGTGAACACTGAAACATTTATTTTAAAATAACTTGTGACAGCATGTTGGCCAAACGTTTTCGGCGGCCATCTTGCCGATAGTCTGGTTGCCATAGCAACTAATAATAACGAAATATAGTATTAAGATTTTAAAATTTTACTTACCTTTGTATTGTATTGCATTTTTGTATGTATTTGCTGAATTCAATGACAGTCTAAAAGAACCCTTAAACCCTGAGAATTAATATATTATTATAAACAATTTGTTATTTGGAACTTGTTAGTGTAAAAGTTGAATGGAGCGCTAGAGTCGACCCGACCCATATTTGTTTTCGACACAAGTCGACTGTTCGTTTCTCTGAATAACTTTAATGAAAATAAATATTGTTATTTGGAATCAAAGGAGTTGTCATTGTAGATAATTTGAAGGTTTACAGGACAATTACAGGTAATTCAACAGGAGAGTGAGCAGCGAACGGACCGAAGCATTTGGAAAACGAACGGGGCTCAAGGACACAATCTATTGCGGCAGCCGATCCGTATTTGACATAAGTGGAGGCAATTTACAATAAATAAAACTCTTCAAAACTCAAAACACATAAATTAAAACCCACAATACAAACTGTTAGATAACAATATATATATACATAGTACTGCTGTTAAAATACACCATAGTACATAAGAGTAAAATAATAATTTTAGAAGAAGCCAATGTATAAAATTAATAGTATTATGAACATATGTTAGGACTGTAAACAAAAAAACTGAGTGTTAGTCACGACCAACATAGAGGTAGACTCCAATATTATATAGACCAGCATTAAGAAATATGTGTTGACAATTATTATATTAAATTGGAAATAAACATTCAAATAAAATGAAAGATTAATAGAATAGTAATCTAAAATATACTAATTATAGGTATAATGTAAAAAAGCAAATAAATGTAATTAATAATAATTAATAAAATTATATATGTTGTTAAGAGTCATATGATGGAAAGATGTGACGAATGTAGTTAGGTATCTAAATGGAAAATTATAAATTGTTAGATTTGAATCATATTCAAATGAAAGAAAAATGGTTTAGTCTAATTTTATATGTAATAAGATACACATTAAAAGAGTTTAATTTTTATAAAAGAGTTGAATTTTGTATTTAATAAAGGAAACCTTTAAAGGAAGGGAGTTAACATTGATATTGAATTTAATAAACATACGAGAGTATAAATCTATAACATTGAAAGAATCATAATTTGTATACAACTTAATAAACAACAATATTTCAAGAAGTCTGAGTACAGTATATTATTTAGAGAACGCCGAACTAAAAGAAGAAGCCTGTCCTGGAAGATAGTTGGAGTGTCAATACAATAAAATTCGATATTCCGAAGAAGTAACAAGTTAGTAATCATAGAAGAAAAAATAATTCAACATTTAATCTAATAAGAAATCCCAGAGAAGGAATAGACCACGAAGCCTAACATTACCTTTAAGATGATAAACATCAACTAGAATTGAACCCGTTGCAGTTGTGAAGAATTCAGATTCAAGCTATTTACATTTATATGGTAGATATTCTTACCTTATTTATTAAAAAATTTATACACGAACGTTATTTGGTACGGATTAAAGAAAAGAATAAATCATACACAGTATTAAATAATATAAATCAACTTAATAATTGTTAACCCTGAGATAGAGTTTTCTTATCATGTGCAGATAAAAAAAAAATAATATCTGTAATTACAATACTTGTAAAACACAACAGCACAAATAATGGCGCCCATACGTGAAAGCAAAGATTTTCTTTAAGCCAGTACCAAATAACATAAATTAAATAATAGGCAATAGTGCCGAACTGAATTAATTAAATTACAATAAAATAATTTTGTTACATTTAATTAGAATAAAAAATTTACTCGTAATTAAGTTAATTTAAATATTGTAACATGGCTAACAAACCGGAACAAAGATATGAATTAAGAAGTAATAGTGCTGAAGAGGAGGAAGCTGAAATGGAACAGCCCACTAAGGAAAGTGAACAAACAAATATGAGGACAATGATGGAGGCAATAATGGCTAAATTAGACCAACAAAATGCTGAAATGAACATTAAATTAGACCAACAAAATGCTGAAATGAACAGTAAATCTGACCAACAAAACGCTAATTCTAACCAGTTCAATACTAAATTAGACCAACAAAATGTTAATTCTAACCAGTTGAAGGATGAAATGACCAGTAAATTTGACCAAATCAGGACTGAGGTTACGGATAAATTGGATAAACAGAATACTGAATTAAAAGAGACCATTCAACTACAAATAAATGGTGTGAATGATAAATTAGACCAGCAGAAGGCTGAAGTGTAATTAATGTTGCAAACTTAGGAGGAAAAGAACTACAGGCAATTAGCAGAAGTTAAATTGAATATAGAAACAATGAAAAACAGGTTAGACGGAATGGAAATGGGACAACAGTCACTGAAGGAAGAAGTGGAAGAGAAATCAGGAGAAAATAAACAGGAAGTTATGGAACAGATAACGAGAGAATTGACAAAACACAAACAGGAGGTAACCAGCAATATTCAACCCATGGAACAACTTTCTGGGTATTCTTGAACTCATCGCCCAGTACGACGACTTTCTTGCACAGCATATCGAAACTCAAGCCAATCGCGGTAAGGGTCACACAAACTACCTGTCATCTACAATAATGGAAGAACTTATCAGTGTAATGGGTGAATAAGTCCTCGGAGAAATTATTTCTTGAGTTAAGAAATCAAAATACTACACCATCTCTTTGGATTCCACACCCGGTGCAGCCCACATTGACCAACTAACCCTTGTATTGAGGTATATGGAGAAAGATGGCCCCGTGGAACGCTTTGTAACATTCATGGCAAACAAAGGCCATGGCGCTCAAGACATGTTCAATGCCTTGGTGGAACTTTTGAAGAGATATGACCTAGACCTGGCAAACTGCCGCGGTCAAAGTTATGACAATGCACCTGCAATGAGTGTAAAGTACAATGGTCTACAAGCCAAAGTGAGAGAGAAGAACAATCTTGCATCCTGGATTCCTTGTACGGCACATTCTCTAAATCTGGTTGCTAAAAATGCTGTAGAAAGCTGCTCGAGTGCTGTACATTTTTTTGACTTCCTTGAAAAGCTGTTCGTCTTCTTCACAGTTTCAACGCATCGGCATCAGCTTCTGACTGAGGCTTTGAAAAATAATGACTCAGCATTGACTCTCAAACATGTCACAACAACGCGTTGGTCCTGCAGAGCTGACGCAACTAAGGCACTTAAGCATGACTATCAGCAGATTAAGGATGTGCTTAAACAGATTGCTGATGACTTTGAAGAAAAAGGCTGTGTACGGTGTGAAGTAGAAGGACTGTTAACACAGATTAATCAGCTTGAAATTGGTATTTACACCACCTTCTGGAATGATATCCTGCAAAGAACAGATGCTACTAGTAAAAATCTACAACATGCAAAACTCGATCTAAATACTGCTGTGGCGTCATGACCAGCTTAAATAACTATGTCGCATCAAAGCGTGACTCCTTCGAAACTTATGAGAAGCAAAGCGAAGAGCTGTCTGGTTCAACAGAGTATATAAATATAATAGATATTTACCATATATCCGTCGTGCGACTTCGTTTTTCTCGTCTTATTTTGACGCGTTTCGGCAACGAATTGCCATCTTCAGAATCTTAATCACTCATATGAGATCGTTAAAAAATTAAAAACACTAAAATCATTACGGTAAAAGTGCACTTTTACGATATTGGAAACTCACAGACGCGAACATGAAAGTTTATGTTTCTCGCGTGGACTATATCGATCGACTGCTTTCGCGTGGACAATATCGATCAACTGATTCACTGTTTATATAGCCACTGATAAACCTGTTTTGCTTATTATAGCCCATATGTACTGTGACATTTCATTTACTGGCGCCCGTGTGCAAGTATTGCCGTGTCGTACAACATGTTATGTGAAAATGTAAGTTTATCATTCAAGACATAATCACTGTTGATTTTGACGGCTTTATATATTTCGTATTCCTCAAGCGCGTCCATGTATTTTCCTTTCCTGCAGCAATGCAAAGGCTGGAAATTTGTCTCAAAATCACTGTAGTTATGATTACATAGTATCAGGTGCCTGGCAAAATTAGATGTTGTTTTATGTAATTCCCTTCTGGGAAGATGTTCATTATATCCTTCTTCAAATGGTCTGCCTGTTTGGCCTATGTAGAACATGTCGCATGAGCTGCAATTCATCTTGTATACGCCGGTTCTTTTTCTTTCTGGTATACTGTTTTTTCGGCTAAGAAGTCTCTGAATGTTGTTATTTGTACGAAAGGTTACAATTACATGGTGTTTCTTGAGTTCGTTAACTAGAATATTTGGTAAAATGTTTGTGTAATCTGCAGATATGTATTTATTAACCGGAAGTGTGTTATCATTGTTCGACTTTTTTAATTTCTTCTCTTTGTGTTTACTTATTAATTTATCCACTAATGAACTTTTATATCCGTTAGCCGCTGCTATGTGCTTGATGGTATTAACCTCTTCAATGTAGTCTTTTTCACTTAACGGTATAGTTAGCAATCTATGCACAAAACTATTGTAAGCTGCCATTTTATGCGAGGTGGGATGATATGAATCGGCATGAATTGTGACGTCCGTTGTTGTGGCCTTTCTATAGATTTTAAATTGAAGTTTTCCTTCGTTTTTTAAAATGGTTAAATCTAAGAAATTTAATTGATTTTCTTCTTCTATTTCAGATGTGAATTTAATCTTATGGTGTATGCTGTTTATGTGACTATTTAAGTTTTGTATTTGCCTTTTTTGTTCCATTAAATATCATAAACGTATCGTCGACGTATCTACAATAAAAAATGATTTTATTCTTGTATAATTTATTCGATATTATGTTCATATTCTCATAATAATTTAAATATATATCAGCTAATAGTCCTGACAGTGGCGAACCCATAGCCAGACCGTCATCTTGTGTAAAAAACCCGTTGTCAAATGTAAAGTAATTTTGTTCCAAGACGACTGTAAGTAGTTTTATAAGTTCATTGATTTTTTGCATGTTAAGTTGAGCTACTTCCTTTAAATTGTTATTTACAATTTCTATAGTTTCCCTTACGGGGATATTAGTGTACAAATTAGTTACGTCTAACGATACTAATTTATATTGTGGTAGTATTTCTATCTTTTTAAGTTTTTCAACAAACTCATAACTGTTCTTTATACTGTAATTATTTGCTATCCTGATATTATTCTTAATTAAAGTCACTAACAATTTAGCAGCTTTGTATCCGGGAGCTGTGGTGTAGTTTATTACTGGTCTGATTGGTGTACTTTCCTTGTGGATTTTAGGTAGTCCTGTGAATTTTGGTGCCGTGGCATTAATTGGTTTTAAATATCTGCGTGTTTTCTCATCTAACAAAAAATTACATTGATTAATGGTGTTATTCAAAGTTTTTACATAAGCCTTTGTGGGATCCCGGTCTATTTTCTTAATATTATTATTATTTATGAAATCAAACACCTTTTGAGTATACTCTCTTTTCTGCATGACCACCAATGTGTCACCCTTATCTGCCTTACTTATAATTGCATCATTTTTCTCAAGTTTACTTTTTATGGTTTTAAGATTCATGATATCCTGCTTATATTTACTTTTTAAAAAATTGTTTTGACTTTTACATTTATTACTATTAATTGCGTTATTGAGTTTGTTGTTGATAAAAACCCTTTTGTCTACACTCAATAGACATTGTCTACCCTTGTTAACAAACTCAATAACGCAATTAATAGTAATAAATGTAAAAGTCAAAACAATTTTTTTAAAAGTAAATATAAGCAGGATATCATGAATCTTAAAACCATAAAAAGTAAACTTGAGAAAAATGATGCAATTATAAGTAAGGCAGATAAGGGTGACACATTGGTGGTCATGCAGAAAAGAGAGTATACTCAAAAGGTATTTGATTTCATAAATAATAATAATATTAAGAAAATAGACCGGGATCCCACAAAGGCTTATGTAAAAACTTTGAATAACACCATTAATCAATGTAATTTTTTGTTAGATGAGAAAACACGCAGATATTTAAAACCAATTAATGCCACGGCACCAAAATTCACAGGACTACCTAAAATCCACAAGGAAAGTACACCAATCAGACCAGTAATAAACTACACCACAGCTCCCGGATACAAAGCTGCTAAATTGTTAGTGACTTTAATTACGAATAATATCAGGATAGCAAATAATTACAGTATAAAGAACAGTTATGAGTTTGTTGAAAAACTTAAAAAGATAGAAATACTACCACAATATAAATTAGTATCGTTAGACGTAACTAATTTGTACACTAATATCCCCGTAAGGGAAACTATAGAAATTGTAAATAACAATTTAAAGGAAGTAGCTCAACTTAGCATGCAAAAAATCAATGAACTTATAAAACTACTTACAGTCGTCTTGGAACAAAATTACTTTACATTTGACAACGGGTTTTTTACACAAGATGACGGTCTGGCTATGGGTTCGCCACTGTCAGGACTATTAGCTGATATATATTTAAATTATTATGAGAATATGAACATAATATCGAATAAATTATACAAGAATAAAATCATTTTTTATTGTAGATACGTCGACGATACGTTTATGATATTTAATGGAACAAAAAGGCAAATACAAAACTTAATTAGTCACATAAACAGCATACACCATAAGATTAAATTCACATCTGAAATAGAAGAAGAAAATCAATTAAATTTCTTAGATTTAACCATTTTAAAAAACGAAGGAAAACTTCAATTTAAAATCTATAGAAAGGCCACAACAACGGACGTCACAATTCATGCCGATTCATATCATCCCACCTCGCATAAAATGGCAGCTTACAATAGTTTTGTGCATAGATTGCTAACTATACCGTTAAGTGAAAAAGACTACATTGAAGAGGTTAATACCATCAAGCACATAGCAGCGGCTAACGGATATAAAAGTTCATTAGTGGATAAATTAATAAGTAAACACAAAGAGAAGAAATTAAAAAAGTCGAACAATGATAACACACTTCCGGTTAATAAATACATACCTGCAGATTACACAAACATTTTACCAAATATTCTAGTTAACGAACTCAAGAAACACCATGTAATTGTAACCTTTCGTACAAATAACAACATTCAGAGACTTCTTAGCCGAAAAAACAGTATACCAGAAAGAAAAAGAACCGGCGTATACAAGATGAATTGCAGCTCATGCGACATGTTCTACATAGGCCAAACAGGCAGACCATTTGAAGAAAGATATAACGAACATCTTCCCAGAAGGGAATTACATAGAACAACATCTAATTTTGCCAGGCACCTGATACTATGTAATCATAACTACAGTGATTTTGAGACAAATTTCCAGCCTTTGCATTGCTGCAGGAAAGGAAAATACATGGACGCGCTTGAGGAATACGAAATATATAAAGCCGTCAAAATCAACAGTGATTATGTCTTGAATGATAAACTTACATTTTCACATAACATGTTGTACGACACGGCAATACTTGCACACGGGCGCCAGTAAATGAAATGTCACAGTACATATGGGCTATAATAAGCAAAACAGGTTTATCAGTGGCTATATAAACAGTGAATCAGTTGATCGATATTGTCCACGCGAAAGCAGTCGATCGATATAGTCCACGCGAGAAACATAAACTTTCATGTTCGCGTCTGTGAGTTTCCAATATCGTAAAAGTGCACTTTTACCGTAATGATTTTAGTGTTTTTAATTTTTTAACGATCTCATATGAGTGATTAAGATTCTGAAGATGACAATTTGTTGCCGAAACGCGTCAAAATAAGACGAGAAAAACGAAGTCGCACGACGGATATATGGTAAATATCTATTATATTAATATAAGCGACTTGGAGACAACTAACCTAAAATGTATTACAACAGAGTATGTTCAGACTCAGACGAAAACTCGACACAAGCGCCGAAATGTGCGTCTTAATTCATTGGATTATGGCCATACGGAAGAAGTACAACTTAGCCCTTCTGAAAAATACAGAACAGAAACTTTCTTGCCTGTTATTGATCAGTTTATCGCTTCTCTTGACCAACGTCTTCAAGCATATAAAGATATATCAAGCCAATTTAGCTTTTTTAGCCATCTGAAAGAACTGTCTTCAGACGAGCTTAAGACCACAGCAGAGCAACTCGTCAGGTCTTATTCAGATGACTTGGACATTACATTTATCGATGAACTGTGTCAGTTTGTAACATTTGCCAATATATTCACAGACGAGGAGCCAAAAGATATCAGCACTGAACTTTTCATGTACAAGCTTACCATGAAAAAGGGTGTGCAGGACACTTTCTCAAACATTGAGATAGCTCTAAGGATATATCTAATTTTGATGGTAACAAACTGCAGTGGCGAGCGCTCCTTCTCAAAACTCAAATTAATTGAAAACCAATTAAGGACATCCATGAAGCAGGAACGACTTGTAAATTTGGCTATCATGAGCATCGAGTCAGATATACTGCGTGAATTGGACTTTAATGACATCATCAGTGATTTTGCAGCATGAAAATCAAGGAAAGTGCCTGGATTGTAATGGTTATAACGTTATTCATTCGCTGATTTGTAATATATTTATGTGTTATTTGTTAGTTATGTTATACTATACTTTTTAATGAAAAAATTGAATAATTTTAACTCAATTTCTCTGCGTAAATAAATTTTGTAAATAAACTTGTGTTCGTTTCATTTCGTGTTTTTGCATTACATATTTTAACACCTTGAAACAATGGGCCTCCCACCAAAATGGGCCCCGGGCCACCCACATCTTAAATCCGGCCCTGGTATTAAGGGTAAATGAGATAGAACAGAATGGTAATCAAACACAGATAAGAATACCAATCATGAGGTACCACATATGAAAGGATATATAAGAAATCCTATGGAATATTTAAATAGAATGCAGGAATATCTGCATAGTACCAAGGAAAATAGATGGAAGAGAATTAAGCTCATGTTAGATCAAGGGTTCCATGAAATGAAGGATTACTGGTGGGATGCCGTGAGAAACACCCTGAATAGCTACCAGGAATTCATGGAAAGCTATACGAATAAATATTGGACACGATCCATCCAGACAAGGGTGCGGGAGACCATAGTATATGGTAGGTACGACCCGAGCATAGGACAAACACCGACCTCATATTTCTTGGCGCATGTTTGCAGGGCAAGATATTTAGATCCACCCATGGATGACAGATATGTGGTAGAAGCTTTGAGTCACCATTTTCCTGAAACGGTGAGTTTAGCACAATTTGCCAGTCAAGCGCATACTATAGAAGCGATGACATCATTACTCACTGATTATGAGAGAAAAATGACTTATGACAGCAGTGCTAGACAAGGGAATATGAGAAGAGACAGCTACCCTAACCGATATCCAGAAGAACAAAACCGTGGTAGAAACCAAATAGTAGAAAGGAATGACCAAAGAAATATACCAAGATAGGGAAGGTGGAAGAAATTACGGCAGAAACGATAACTGGAATGACCGAAGATATGGTAATAATAATAATAACAATAATAATTATAGGGGCAACCAAGCTTCAAATATTTATCGAGCAAATTTTATACGCCGAAACTATGATTCCCGAGTCTATAATAGTCGTTACCCGAGGGAGACTGATCGAAATGAACGTTCTCGCAGTGAGGAGAGACAAAGTGAGGGAAACCACAACTATGAACAGATAAGGCATAGAGATCAACATGGTTCCCTTTCCCAGTCAGAAAATAGTCAACATGAAGGAAGGAGAGAGGAGAGAGCAACTGCAAATGAAAATCAGGGAAACTAAAGAAGACTGTGAGTGAATGCAGTGGTCAACCACAGTCAAATAGCCTATCACTGTATTGGATAACCAGTTTAGGCCAAGATTTCATGGACAATGAGAGAAGCAATAAAAATGTAACTGAAAGTGATATAGTATCTATTACCGGTCAATATGGGGAAACCAATCAAATTTTTATTATTGATACTGGTGCAGAAATATCGTTAATGAGTATGACTAAATACCACGAGTTAAAGGAAATGGAAAATAGAATCCTTCATCCGAAGGAAGGGCAAATAGAATATATGAATTACCCGTGAGCAAAATCACTATAGTGGGTGTAACAGGACGAGCCAACCGAACTGCTCGAAAACAAATAATGATGAATGTCCAATTCAATGGAAGGGTGATACCGTTAATATTTGTAGTATACCAGAATATAGAAACAGAAATATTAGTTGGATGCGATAACTTGGGGAAGTATGAAACCATTATAGATTTAGAAACCAATCAGGTGGTATTTACATATGATAAGCAAAATGTACCTATCAAAATTATTAATAGAAATGAAGGTGTAATGAAAAAGGCCAATTCAACCAAATTAAGTGATAGATTTGAATACCCATGTGAGAATAGTCCAATCAATAGAAAATCAACACAGACATTAACGGTAAACAACCCAATGTGGGAGGAGAAAATGCAAGGGATAAAACAATTCTGTAGTCATAACAGTCAATTAACCAAAGAACAAATAAATCAATTAATGAAAATTTATTTGAAACATTATAAAGTATTTTCAAATAAACCTGGCAAGATAGTAGGAGTGCAGTGTAAGTTACCCATAAGAGAAAATGTGACATTCAACAAAAGGTCATATCCAATACCCTATAAATTAAGAGAGCAAGTACAAGAAGAAATCGACAAAATGCTTCGTGAAGATATAATTGAACTAAGTCAGTCAGAACACACTAGCCCATTAGTAGTAATTCCCAAGAAAGATAAGTCATTAAGATTGTGTTTGGATGCACGTCAAATTAATCAGATGATAATTGCTGATAAGACGTCGCCCGAGAACATAGGAGAAATTTTAAAACGTTTTAATAACGTACAGTTTTTTAGTAGTTGGGATGCTGTATCTGGATATTGGCAAGTAGAACTGCATCCAGAAAGCAGAAAATATGTGAGTTTCATAGTAAACGGTAGAAATTACCAATTCAAATGATTACCTTTTGGTCTGGTTAATAGTGTGGCTATATTTATCAAATGTCTTGATGCAGTATTGGGCAAGGAGATTTTGGAATTTACTACAGTATACGTCGATGATTTAGTAATTGCATCAAGCAGTTGGGAAGAGCACTGTCATCGATATGATAAGGTACTTACCAGATTGGGGGAACATGGAATTACACTAAAATTAGACAAGTCAACATTCATAGCCAGCAAGATTAAGTTTTTAGGGTTTATAGTCTCGAATACAGGCATATCTGCGGATCCTGATAAAATACAATCAATACAGAATTTCCCATATCCAAAAAATGTAAAACAATTACAAAGTTTCTTAGGTCTTTGTAATTATTATAGAAACTTCCAAAGTAATTACTCCAACCTAACACATCATTATCAACATTTAATTTGCAAGAAGAATAAATGGAAGTGGACTGAAAAAGATGAGGTTACAATGAAGTGAAACAGACGTTTTTACAGTGTCATGTTAAGTCACCCAGATTTTAATAGCTTTTATTTAAATTGTGATGCCAGTGGAGTAAGTTTGGGATCGGTATTATATCAAGAAAATGACAAGGGAGAACCGAAGGTAATAGCTTTTGCAAGCCGTACACTAACTAAAGCAGAATTTAATTATACCATAACTGAAAAAGAGACATTGAGTGTGGTTTTTACAATAACTAAATTCCGAACATACTTATTAAACAGTGAGGTAGTAGTACGAACCGATCATCAAGCAATAACCTTTTTTAAAAACTGTAAGATGTCCCATGGAAGGCTCACAAGATGGATGCTCCAGTTACAAGAATATCGTATAAAATGGGAGTACCTACCGGGCAGTAAAAATATAGAAGCGGATATATTATCCCGAATAGGGGGTCAAGAAGAAATAATGGCCAAAGAAGCACGTAAAATTTTGGCATGCTTTAGGAACAAAAAAGAATTAAAATTCATTGTAGAAGAAATAAAGAAATTCCAGCCAACAGATATTAGAATACAGAAGTTAAGGAAAAGGATGGAAAATACTTCCAACACTACATCACATTATATGATTCATGAAGGAGTAATGTTTAGGAACACCGACAAAAGGAATATTGATTGGAAAATATTAGTGCCGGAAGAGGTATGTCATAAATTAATTGTTGATTATCATGAGAGATATGGACATCAAGGCCAGAAGAAAGTAGTGTCAGCACTCAAGGAACACTTTTACATAAATAAACTAGAAAAGAAGGTAATGCGATCCATAGAAACATGTGATATTTGTCAAAAAGTCAAGTTAGCCAATGTCAGATATGAGGGAAAGTGGATAAACAATCAAGCGTTGAAAGCGTTAGAGCAAGTTTTTATTGACATTTGTGGACCATTCCCAACTAGTGGTAGGAGACGTAGTAAGTACATACTGATTATCTTCGACAGTTTTACTAGGTTTACAAAGTTATATCCCATCACTAAGGCTAATACCCTAATACCCATACTATAGTAAAAATAATTAAAGAAAAGTATATAAAGGAGGTAGGGTTGCCTAGTAGTATCATATCCGATCATGGAACACAATTTAAAGGTGTAAAGTGGCAGAATGCGATGAGAGCAATAAAAATTAGGACATATAAAACATCTGTATACCATCCAAATAGTAACCCGGCCGAAAGAATGATCAAAGAAGTGGGTCGTTTATTTCTCACATACTGCCATGATCAACATAATAAATGGAGTGAATATGTTAGTAAAGCGGAAGAGTTTATAAATTTAGCAAATCACGACAGTACCGGTGTGACACCATGTGAGGCAATGCATAAAAAATGCCCACCCAGAATTATCGAAAGTTTAGTCGACTTTACGTGGTTCACTCAACCACAGAAGGACATCCAAGTTATTATGGAAAGTCGGTTGAAAGTGAAGGCAGAGGAAAGAGCCAGACAACAATACAAGAAGCGGTATAAACAAATTGATTATCATATAGGAGAGTGAGTACTTGTTCGTAACAGACAACTTCCCAGCAGTAAGGAGAAGTTGATGAAAAAATTATTTCTATGTTATGTAGGCCCATTCATAATTGACACGGTGAACAATAACAATACTGTGGTAATAAAATACCAGGATGGAAAAATTAAAGGGACATACAATATTAATCAACTTCGCCCTTTTAAGGCAGATAATTACTAAAAGAGTGTGAATTCTGAAATAAAGAACACATGAAATTTATGACCAGGATTGGGAAGGTGAGATTTAAAAGAAAAGAAGATAATGTTTGTATTCATGTTTTTAAGTTTTTTAGCCATGAAAGTAGGCACAATTGTTATTTTATACTTATTATTTTTTATGTAAAACCAGTTGGTTTGATTGATGTTATTTTAAGCCATAAATGAGTGTGTAAGATACGGTGATTCGTGATAGTGATGAACCATATTTGTTATGGTAAAAAAAAAAATTTATAAAAAGAACTTTGTGATATACAATTAGCGAATTAATCAAATGTTGTCAATATTAATGTTAGACCATGGTGGTGATAAGAAATTAATTATTTCAAAATCTCATATCAAATTATGTCTGAGATTATGAAATAAGGGAAGGTATTATGTACTGCTGTTAAAATACACCATAGTACATAAGAGTAAAATAATAATTTTAGAAGAAGCCAATGTATAAAATTAATAGTATTATGAACATATGTTAGGATTGTAAACAAAAAATCTGAGTGTTAGTCACGACCAACATAGAGGTAGACTCCAATATTATATAGAACAGCATTAAGAAATATGTGTTGACAATTATTATATTAAATTGGAAATAAACATTCAAATAAAATGAAAGATTAATAGAATAGTAATCTGAAATATACTAATTATAGGTATAATGTAAAAAAGCAAATAAATGTAATTAATAATAATTAATAAAATTATATATGTTGTTAAGAGTCATATGATGGAAAGATGTGACGAATGTAGTTAGGTATCTAAATGGCAAATTGTAAATTGTTAGATTTGAATTGTATTCAAATGAAATAAAAATGGTTTAGTCTGATTTTATATGTAATAAGATACACATTAAAAGAGTTTAATTTTTATAAAAGAGTTGAATTTTGTATTTAATAAAGGAAACCTTTAAAGGAAGGGAGTTAACATTGATATTGAATTTAATAAACATACGAGAGTATAAATCTATAACATTGAAAGAATCATAATTTGTATACAACTTAATAAACAACAATATTTCAAGAAGTCTGAGTATATCATTTAGAGAACGCTGAACTAAAAGAAGAAGCCTGTCCTGGAAGATAGTTGGAGTGTCAATACAATAAAATTCGATATTACGAAGAAGTATCAAGTTAGTAATCATAGAAGAAAATATAATTCAACATTTAATCTAATAAGAAATCCCAGAGAAGGAACAGACCATGAAGCCTAACATTACCTTTAAGATGATAAACATCAACTAGAACTGAACCCGTTGCAGTTGTGAAGAATTCAGATTCAAGCTATTTACATTTATATGGTAGATATTCTTACCTTGTTATTTATTAAAAAATGTATACACTAACGTTATTTGGTACAGATTAAAGAAAAGAATAAATCATACACAGTATTAAATAATATAAATCAACTTAATAATTGTTAACCCTGAGATAGTTTTCTTATCACGTGCAGATAAAATAAAAATATCTGTAATTAAATATTTTAATTACAATACTTGTAAAAAACAACAGCACAATATATATACAGTAGAACTTGGCTAATTCGAACGTGCATAATTCGAATTCGTGGATAATTCGAACTTTTACCGTGGTCCCTTGAATATCCTATGTAAAACCGTGCAAAAACATTGTCTGTAATTCGAACTTTTTTTGGTTAATTCGAAATAAAAATTTTGCTCAAACTACAAACAATCGCCTGCAATATGGGCTAGACCACGTAACAATAGAGAGACGACTGGAAACAGACAAGCAGGCATCGCCCTTTGTGAACAGACGCTTGTCTTTTGTGTCAAATTCGTGGAATTGGCGCCAGTATCTCGCGATGACACGTGACTGGCTCGTGTAACGGTACTGTCCGCCGTGTCCCTTGTTCCACGCCTCATCAGTCAGCCACTCTCACTGTTGCTTTCAGTTCAGTCTGCCTGCATTCGTGGAAGGGTTAAGTCTTTTTGAGTTTCTACTGTGCGAGCTGTGTCCTGTAATGAGAGACCGTTCCTTTCTTTATACAGTACTTTATATACAGACTGCTTATTGTGCAGTTTTATTGTATTGTGTGTTCATCATGGGCCTTTCAAAACCAATACGGACCCAATACAAATCATTGACATTTGCCGAAAAAGTTGCCGTTATTCGGGAAGTGGAAAAGGGACAAAAAAAAGAAATCTGAAATTGCTAAGGAATTCGGGATACCGCCAAGTACACTGTCAACGTATCTAAAAAATAAATAGAAGATTTTGAATAGTGTGTGTAAAGCCAGCGACAAAGATAGGAAAAGAGCGCGAGGACCAGAAAATCCTGATGTGGATGAATGTGTAGTGATGTGGTTTAAGCAAGCAAGGGACAAAAAAATTCCAGTAAGTGGGCCAGAGCCAAAGTCAGAGCCAAAGCTGAGGAATTCGCATCTAGCTGAGGGAAAAATGATTTTAAGGCCAGCACTGGTTGGCTCGATGGTTTTAAAGAAAGGAATGGCATGTCTTTCAAAACTGTTTGTGGGGAAAGTGGATCTGTTGACGTTGAAGCTCCAAATTTATGGAAAGACGATTTGTTGCAAATGATTTCTGATAGAGACGCTAAAGACATTTTTAACGTAGGCGAGACGGGCTTATTCTTCAAATGCACCCCCAACAAAACACTTGCTTTTAAAGGAGAAAGTTGTATTGGCGGCAAACGCAGCAAGGAGCGCATAACACTTTTAGTCGGAGCAAACATGGATGGCTCAGAAAAACTGCCTTTGCTAATGATAGGGAAGTCAGCCAACCCACGTTGTTTCAAAAATGAAAAAACAAAACCAGTTGAATATGAATCAAACAATAAAGGTTGGATGACAGGTGAAATTTTCGAAAGATGGTTTTTGAAAATCAACAGGAAATTTCGGAATCAAAACAGAAGAATCGTCTTGTTTATTGACAACTGTACAGCGCACAACACTATTCCTGTGATGGAAAATGTAAAGGTTGTGTATTTCCCCCCCAACATGACTTCAGTAGTTCAACCTATGGACCAAGGTGTAATAAATAATTTTAAGCATTTTTACAGACGGATTGTGGTCCAAAGGTGGTTATTTAGATGAGCACGAAAATATCAAGATTAACATCCTTCAAGCTGCCCGCATGTGCAACAGTGCTTGGGACCAAGTTACACAAAAAACAATTGCTAATTGCTTTCGTAAAGGTGGTTTCTGCCACATTGAAGGTGAAGAGGAGAATACAGCTGCTAGAGAAGTCGTACCCACTGCAGATAACTAGGAAGATGTTGGACATGACGCAGGCATTCGGTGGTGTGCGGTGAACAGACAGATGCGGAGATCGTGGCTGATGTGAACAAAAATGATGGTGCATCTTCAGATGAAGAAGGGGACCAGCTAGAACTTCCAGAGATACAGATTCCAACGGCTTCACAGGCATCAAATTACATTCAAGACTTGAGACGGCTTGTTGAAGGACAGCAGAACGTAAGTGACGCTATTTTCCAAAGTAACTCTCTTCTTGTAACGCAATAATTTCTCTCTGATTTATAAAGCGAAAATTGATTGTCTGTCAATTACCTCTTTATAAATATCTGTGTGTCAGGGAAGGCCTTGTAAATTTGGTAAAAGTCAGGGAAAAACAAACTGGTGAAAAGTCAAGGGTATTTCATAAACCATAAAAAATACTGTAATTGTGTACAGTTTTATACATTGTGGAAATTTATATAGAAAAAGGGTTTAAACTGTGAAACAAACTTTATATTTTAAAGTTATATTATATATTATATATATATATATTGTTATTTTACTTTTATTGATATAAATGAAATATAATTGATTTAAAATTTTCAACATTCACTGTTCTGTTTACATCTAATTTCTTCGGGCGCCATCTTGCCTTACCAACTGCAAGAAAATTATATATATGTATTTACCAATTTCGGGCCAGATTCTTTTCGGCGAACTTAGGAGCAGAAATGGTTTATTTGCAATAATTAATTTAATTCACATTGGCAATGAACAAAAGGTTTATTTACTCTATAATGCACATAACAAAAAATAAAACTTCTTTTCCTGCACTTACATACTATTGCAAATTTAGCTATAAACTCATGAAATGAATGCCATTAAAATTAATTTCCTTACATCTTTTCCATTATTGATTTGGTCTTATTTACTAATTATATTTCTTTCTTTTATACACAAACCAGCACTTCTTTTAAATTTTTATATTCGCTCTCTCTCTCTCTCTCTCTCTCTCTCTCTCTACATTTCTACACCCCTCCCCTGTTTATTTAGTTCATTAGTTTAAGTTTATTTTAGGCTGCCAGTTCTTTGGTAAACAACTAACTGCTAGCGCTGCTACACCCACATTCTAGCGTTATGTAAGGCGCTGACGTAACATCGCGTGATGCCGTTACATCACTTGTTTACAGTTTTTGTAGGTCATTGGTTGACCTTGGCACAGTTTTTCGGTCTGTTGATTTTGTCGTTTCACAATAATAATTTCTGAATAATTTTCACAATCAGTGTTACCACTTTCACTACCAATGAATTTTACCTTTCTGTTTACTGTTATTTCCCAATTATCGTAAAAATGTTATTTGCTTTTATTAAAAAATACAAATTTATTTATTACCCCAAAAATAGGCCAAAATGTCCCGTTACAATACCCCCTCAATGAGAGGTTTTATGCCGAAGCATAAAAACTCTCATTGAGACACACTCATACTTGCTAAAGGGATCAGCCAGGATATGTCGCCACAACCCCCTTTACGGTTTACAAAAAAAAATATAATTAACTCACCCTTGGTCCAGTGACTGTGACCGCACCTGAATGACATTACTGGACTTCTCTCTCGAGATCCCAACACCATAAAGTCAGACAGATACTTAACGCCCCTGCTCTGACGTGCTGGCCAGCTCAGGTCCGCCGCCACAACATCACCAAACTCTGAAACAACAAATTAAAATATCAACTAGTGGCCTTATACAACACCATATCCCCAACTGATCTGTTTCCCCTTAACGGTGCTGGTTTGCGCTAAGAAGCACTGGTTTTGTTTTTCACTTACTTCTAACATATATCAGAATACCTAACAACACAACATGGTACCCATTTTAAAGTTCCATAATCTCATTCTATCTACTTTCTCTTGTTAAATTTAAAATTCAAAATTACTGCCCTGATTCCCATCAGAAATTAAATAAACACCTCCCATTACCATATTACACATTTCTCTTATCCCCAGTTTGCATCAAAATATTTCAATTCATAAAAGTCTCTTAAATACTAACAAACACAATATAACATAAGACAACATAGTACATTCATAATTCATATCGTTATTATTACATTAAAATAAACAATTTGTATTTAAAATTTTACACACTTTACATCATTAAATTTGCATATAAAATCATAAAATTACCTTTTAATCTCAATTGACTTTTATTAATTCTCTTCCCAAACAAAAATTTTTTTTTTCTACCTTCGTTTTACATAACATTTCATTTATTATTCCATTTCATTAACTTGGGTGATTCTCAGTTATTCATTATAATTCACTTTATCAACTTGGCATTTACCCATAATCTTACCCCTTTTATGACTAACGCTCCCTCACAAAATCTACTTATCTAATATGACACCCCTCTGTCAAAAAATCTACTAACCCTTCTCTACCTCTAACTACTTACCACTTTAACTCAATTCGCCACATTCTCTTGATATATAAAAAAAATATTCTCTAACCCTTTGTACTTAGGATAAGTGTTCCCCCCCCAAACAAGCTCATTTCCTTAGTCTGGTCCCTGGATTCTACCTAAGGCGACCCCTTCCCTCTAAATCGGTCCCATCCCGTCCCAACCATTTTGTTGCGGACTCCCACATTACACTACCCCCTATTACAAAATTGCCATCCCCAAATCTCAATCTAATTACCTCACTTCAACTACAACAAAATAACATCATTATTTATAAACATCAATATATCACTCAATATTCTACATAAATTCTCCATTACTACTGTGTCTCCACTTATACTCAAATTCTCTATTACTTGTATTTCGTTTCTTATTCTCTTTAATACCCCAATATATTCAACTTGGACTGACTCAAACGTTTTACTCAAACAATTACTATCACCCAACTCTATCTTTTGCAACCCATTGAAAATTTTAACTATCACAAATTTATTTCATTTTTATTTAAAATCTTTAAACACACTGAAAACTTATTCTATAAAATATTATTTTTATAATCCTTATTCCTAACATACTACATGCAATTAACACAATAAGACATAATAAACACAATATAGGAAGTATCTAGTGCATCTATTTTTTCAAATCAAAACAAAATTATTTAGTAGCAAGTCATCATTATTAAAATACAACAAATTTCTAATTCGTTACTCCCCTGGGTAACCTCCCTGCCACACACACTATGACCCCCCCTGGACTGTGGCGTCCAGTTGCGTCCACAAGGACTGAAGTTTTGGAGGAATTTGACATCTCCGTGTCCTTGCTTCTGTGTTACATTTTAATAAAACTAGATATCAGAATATCTAAATGTTCATATTACACGCCCCTAACGCGGGTCTACCACCTGGCCTTGCTGTTCCTCCTCGAACAGAGTGGCAGCCGCTGTTCCATAGTTCCGGGATTTCCCCTAGTGTCACCCCCTGTTAATTTCTAATATAAACCAATTTCAAGTCAGCTATGGTCAAGGGACTTGATTATGGCCATAGCTGACCACTAGCCAAAACCACGATTAGTGCTGGTAAGGCAGTAATCGCCCGAAAAGTCGGGGAAATCATCTCTTCCTTCAGGCATGTATTCATCATCATTAATTTGCACGGCACGGCAATTTATCAAGTTACAATATAAAATTGTACAAAAGGGTGTGCCGTGCATTTTCGCCATGTTGGCCTCCGATGGAGGTAACACTCTCTGTTACCCCCAACACTTTCCGCTATCTACTGGGGCACATGCCACTCCAGCAATAGCAACTTAATAGCTAAACTAAACCATATCTACAATTGCTGTCTCTACATTCCATTGTTATATCACATCTATAGACACCACTCTACCCCCCAAAATTACCCACACATCTTGTATAATACATTACATAACATAATAAACAAACAGACATTAACCTTGATTATTAGCATACATTAAACAACAATTCTCTTTTAAATAATTTATATAAAAACTTATAAACATTCTTGTTTGAAATTTTTATTAACTCTTTTATATATCCTCATTTCATTATTTATCCTTTACTGCAATTGGATTCCTCAAAATTTTCAAATTTATTATCAACATTTATTTTTTATTTTAACAATTATGTCACTCCACAAACATTTATTTATTCATTAATTGTTATCAAATTGAAATCTCATCAAATACTTTAAATTCATTAAAAAAAATTCAAACATATAACATTCAATCACAATATTTAAACATCTCAAATTATTTACTTCCATTGATTATTAAAACACAACATATTTCAATTATTATCAAAATTTACAAATCATTAATTATTGTCTTCATATTTATTTTTATTATTTATTTAGACTGCAAAATATTAATAATATTATTATTATTCTCACAACATTTTCTACTACATATACACATTGTTTACCTAACATTTTACAATACACACAATTGAATTCACTACAAATATATTTACAAACTTTTGTCCTTAACTGTTCCATTTTTTCACACTTCATTGTCCAAGTCTGCCAGGTCATTACCATAAATTACAACATTTAAAATTGTCCATTCACTGATTTTTTAGTTCAACCTCCATCATCATATATATAACGAATGTATTTATAACATACATCATTGTTATACACACTCAATTTGTTATTATTATTATTATTATTATTATAATCCATTAACTTTATTTAATTCATTATGCCATTATAATTTATAGGGTTATTCCCTATTAATATTTCATAAAACTTGTCAACATAAGTTATTTTTGTCCAGTCTCCATCAGTATTATTGGTTAACGTCAGGTAAGCTATTTTATCATTTTTATATTCCTCTACTATTACATCATGTAAGTCATTATCGTTTATAAAGATATTATCAAAATAATCCTCTATCTCTCTTTCAACAGGTAAGTATTTTATATTGTTTATCTTCACCCCCTCTAACCTTTCTCTCAATTGATTATAATTTCTCTTTAACTTATGTAACTCCATCTCTCTCTCAATACACAACTCTCTATCTAAATCTCCCTCACCATAACACCATATCTCACTTTCTCTCTCACTCCATGCAGAGGGTACTAATTTATACAAAAAGGGGAAACAACTTAACAAGGGACTCTTGCCCTTCAACAATAACATTTTTGAACACCTTGGTTCATCATAAATAAGGGGAAAATTTACCCTCTGCCCCACATACTCATCTACTCTCTCTTTCCACTTTCTCTCTGACTCATAAACACACATTAACATTCCATTATTACATTCTAAAACTTCATTATATGTTTCTCCATTATTCTTTACCCCCACTATACTCTCAGAATTGTAATTAATATCATTATCTTCACTATTTAACACTACATCTTCCACTATTTCGTCATTTTTAATATTTGTCATACTTATAACATTGTCACCTAACTTCTCAACACTCTGTTCTAATCTGTTAAAGTTATCTTCTATTATGTCATTAGTTTGGTTTAAATGCTCATTAATTTTATTCATATGGTTTTTCAACTCATCAAACTTATTATTCTGTATATCAGATTTGTTATTCTGTATATCAAATTTGTTATTTACTTCATTGTGTTGTTTTTCTGAACTTTCTTTCATACTATATATCAAACTATACAACTCTTTTAACATACTACTGTCGTCAGCTTTTTGATTTTGATTCATTGACATGGGTGTTGAATGAATTTCAATTTCATTCCTTATTTTAGATTCGTCAATACTACTTTCATTGGTTTGAATTCTCGAATCGCTACTTATTTGACCTTCTATCTGGCTGTCAGTGAAGCTGACTTCATCGTTAATATTATCATTAATATTCATCATTGTTATTTGCGTAATTCTGGCTTATTTACTATACATCTACTTCAATAACACTGTAACATAACCTTATGTGACACTCGTCACCTACGTCTATTTTACGTAATTTATTTTTTACCGCAAACATATATCAGCATTCTGCATTCTGCTCTTTCAGTAGGCCGTATTTATATAAATATATTTATATAAATTGTCCCTGTTCACAAGCCAATTGTTATTTTACTTTTATTGATATAAATGAAATATAATTGATTTAAAATTTTCAACATTCACTGTTCTGTTTACATCTAATTTCTTCGGGCGCCATCTTGCCTTACCAACTGCAAGAAAATTATATATATGTATTTACCAATTTCGGGCCAGATTCTTTTCGGCGAACTTAGGAGCAGAAATGGTTTATTTGCAATAATTAATTTAATTCACATTGGCAATGAACAAAAGGTTTATTTACTCTATAATGCACATAACAAAAAATAAAACTTCTTTTCCTGCACTTACATACTATTGCAAATTTAGCTATAAACTCATGAAATGAATGCCATTAAAATTAATTTCCTTACATCTTTTCCATTATTGATTTGGTCTTATTTATTAATTATATTTCTTTCTTTTATACACAAACCAGCACTTCTTTTAAATTTTTATATTCGCTCTCTCTCTCTCTCTCTCTCTCTACATTTCTACACCCCTCCCCTGTTTATTTAGTTCATTAGTTTAAGTTTATTTTAGGCTACCAGTTCTTTGGTAAACATTCTCAACATTTCTTTTAAAGTTTTTAGATTTAACCCTTGTTGGTTACTTATCTGCCAAATTTAAGATCTTGACGAGTCCGTCTCTACCACGCATTTCGTTTCTATTCCGCACATTTTCCTTATTTTATTCGTTCTCCGGAACTGTAACTTTATTAAAACTGTTTACTTTTGATTTAAGTTCACATTTTGAAACAAATTGTTATGTACAGGCGACGAGAACTTCGCCTAACCGGCTAGCCGGCGGACGCGAAGGTTATATGCGTCCGTAGATGTTGGTTGTTTTTCGCCTACTGTCCTTTGTTCTGTGTGTGCAACGAAACTGCTAGCGCTGCTACACCCACATTCTAGCGTTATGTAAGGCGCTGACGTAACATCGCGTGATGCTGTTACATCACTTGTTTACAGTTTTTGTAGGTCATTGGTTGACCTTGGCACAGTTTTTCGGTCTGTTGATTTTGTCGTTTCACAATAATAATTTCTGAATAATTTTCACAATCAGTGTTACCACTTTCCCTACCAATGAATTTTACCTTTCTGTTTACTGTTATTTCCCAATTATCGTAAAAATGTTATTTGCTTTTATTAAAAAATACAAATTTATTTATTACCCCAAAAATAGGCCAAAATGTCCCGTTACAATATATATATATATATTCTATAATAACGGTTTACCTTTCCTGTTAATTATTATTGAATAGTGTGTAGCGAACCGTTTTATACTTATTAGTCGACCTTTTTTCTCGCCGTTAGAAGTTCGTATTTCTCTCTCTTCTAGCTCCAGCGGTTGGTCGTCAATTTGTAATATAGTCGTGTGTACGGCTACCGTTTTACTCTGCAAAATGTGAATAATGTACAATTTGTGTGTGATGGGTGTAACGTGTCTTCTCTATCCGTAGTTCAAATGCGTGCAACTTCCGCAGATTTCGTCCGTTGCGAACGTACGAATAACCAGGTCTTGATGTTCTTACCTGATGTTCACTAGGGGTATGAAAATCCCGGTGGCGCCAAATTGTTTTCTTAAAACAATTAAAATAAAGTTCAAAGGTGTATGACCAGCGCAGCTCAGGCGGTTTGAATAATTCAAATATTTCCGCCAGCTAGGCCCACTGGAGCGCACAGCAGTTCGATGCGTGGGCTGTGTAAATCGTTAGTCGTCTGCTAAAATGTACATAAAATATTGTGCTCCTCCTAATGAAATTATAACACCGTGGTTACACTCAATACTTACACATTTTTTATTAGTGATTGTTATTCATTTAATACAAATTATTCTAATACAAATGCTCCGGTTGTTTATATGAGACAATTACAGGGTTTGACAAATCGATATTTGAATTGATAACCAGACGTTTAATAATGGCGTCTGTTGTAAATAGTACATCAGTTATTAATGTTTGTTTGTCACAGGTTCTTGAGGTTACGTTAAAAGGATTACAAATGTTTAAAACAATAAAAATACACACCCTTACATCAAGTAAACTTAACTAACATATTGTGTAGGTATAATTTGTTTAGCGCAGTGTAGTAAAAGTGTTTACAAGTTATGGATCATTAACAACAGTTTATATTGGTTAGTTTATAAATTGTCAGTGACTTAGTATTCTTTTTAATCTTTGAAAGTAATTAATTTCAGTTCAGTGAGATTTCGACCTTTAGTGAGAAATAATTAACGTGAGTTTATTTATATATTTTGGGTAATTTAATAGGTACTTATCACTTCCGTAGTTATGGCGAATTCATACGATCTGTTATTCATGGGTTATACTACAATCTTCTTTAATTTGCTTGGTTCAGGACATCAGGCATCTTTTCCAGTTTAATTGGTAGTAATTTATTTTCTTTTTTCCTTAATTTGGCCTCAACTTCAATAATATGGTTCCAGTCCTCGTCTTACGTCTTAGTATACACTTCGTAGTAACTTCTGATATTTTCTATGTTTTAATTGACAATTTTGGTCACTCGAAAATTAGCGTCTATACCATTAAAGCGTCGTCATGCATTCAGTAAAAAAATCTAACGGTATTTTTTCTTGTTACTCCACAGTTTCCATGGTAACGTAATTATTCTCCCTGGTCGATCTCAAAATAAACACATTGTTATCAACTATTTTCTAAAACTTCCGGGCTGAAAGGCCGTGGTCGATTGCTTAAATTGCTGCTAAACGTTTCGACCGCACCACCGGTGGCCATCTTCAGTAGCAAAAGAAAAAAAAAAAAAAAAAAAAAACGAAATGTGTTCGATAGATGTTACACTGAACACGTCCCCCAATGGACTGGGAACAAGCAACAGTGAGTACCTGCTACGATGCCTCTATTTATAACATTTTGTCCGCTTCAGGTATATCGCACGGACCAATGAGAAGCCAGCTCGTCATACTCAATTCTGATTGGTCATGGAAAATAGACCATGCCAGACACTATTTAAGGAGATGCTTTCTCCTCGGCGGTTCATAGCGACGGACGCATTCTTATGAATATGGATGGACTCCAGATGCAGGCGTCATTTCTTTTTTTTTTTTTCTTTTGCTACTGAAGATGGCCACCGGTGGTGCGGTCGAAATGTCTAGCAGCAATTTAAGCAATCGACCACGGCCTTTCAGCCCGGAAGTTTTATAAAATAGTTGTAATGACACCGGCCGTGAAAGCCTACGCACTAACATTGTTATCAAACTTTGAATTTTTTGTTTAATTTGAATAAATATTTTATAATGGCTATATTTACTTGGGGATAATTTCAATGGTTGTAATCTTTACATAGATGTTCCTATTTTCTTTCAAAGATTAGTTTGATATCTTACAAGATTGGTCTAAGCCATGTATTAATGTTTTGGTCCAAAATTGATAATACTATGTTAATACATAATTTACTTATTTCTAAGTTTTAATATAATTCTGCCATGTTCCCTTTCGTTACACATAATTATTATATTTTGCCTATTATTTCTTATAAAGGTATTGCTATTATTTTCTTTATAAATTCCTTACTTACTTAAAACATACTAACATATTACTGTAAAACTATTTCTTCTGGTATTTATTGCCTTAAACATTAAGCCAATAACTTCTTTCTTTAAATTAACAAATGAACAAATTTGGTGAGTGTTATACCTACACCATCTCTTTTATAACAGTAATCACCCTGGTGATTTTTATACTGAGATAATATTTTTTTCTGTTTTTTACATTCACAATTATTCTGTGTCTTTCAGTCTAATATACTTAACTTAATTGCTCATTTAACATGTGCTTATGTTTTGGGTTTGTCACACTTGTTTAACTCTTTTTTCTTAAGATTATATGCTGTTTATTTTATTACACTTATCACTTCACTGTTCATCTTTGTCACTCCCTACCTATCTCTAATTACCCTTATATTTCTCACGATCTCACTATTATTACAAAGTTTTTGTATCTAATGAGTTCATGTCTCTTTTGTTAACTTCAGACTGTCACATATCATTTTATAATATTCAACCAACATGGTATTGTAAATACATCTTTCAAATAAAACATAACTTTGTATACATTGTCATTAAAGTGATAAAAATTGGTCTGAAATGTCATAATTAATAATAATAACAACAATTTAATAATGTTAAAATATATTGTGTTAATTGAAACATACTACATCTGTAGCAACAGCAATAATATTAGCGAATAAATAAACTCTCCAAAACCTTATACTTTCAAACACATAATACTGAAATAACATACATACTGCTGAAATAATCCTAGTAAAAGTTCCAAAGTATATAGTAGGCTATACAATTTGTTCTCTGATTGAATCACACACACATTTCTATTCCCTGTCTGTATGAGTGTAATTTTAAACATAACAGCTGACACATCACCTATAGATAATGATATACATACAATCATATCTACACTGAGATCGCATAGTGGATTATACAAGGTAAAAAAATTCTTAAGTTAATCATAATAGCGATCTGGAGACTGGAAAAAATGTAGATAATTAAGAAGACTAAGAAAATACATCAGAGAAAACGAATCAATACCAGAGAGGAATTGGAGATGATGAAGAACGGACTACTTGAGACGTTTAATCGACCAATTAATGACCATACGGAAATGATGAATGTTATGGAGTGCAGGAGAACTCTGAAGGAAATTCTAGGAGGGATCAACGATCAACCAGCGAGTAAAACTTTCAACAAACCTATCTTTAAATGGAGGATATCCAAAGTTGAAAAGCATCACAACAAAACAATGTATGACAAATTGAGAAAGTCTACAAGAAAAGGGAGAAATTACCAGAGATAGAAATACCAAATAAACCAATATCAGTGAGAAGATCAATAACGGAGGTACGATTAACTTCGTTGAGTAGTAACCAACATCATCAAGTGATTGAGGTAGGCACTGATGCCAGAGAACACATGGTATTAGAAGAGTGGCTGTACCAGATAGAAGAGACATATATAACACAGACAGAAACAGTGATGCACACCAGAGCAGTCCGAACAACGGAGGAAACTCGTGTAATCATGGACAATGGATAAACCAAATGCAGATAAACACTGGAATATGGGACCATACACTATAACAAAAGACAAGGGTAATAACACTTACGAGATCACTCACCCTGTCACCAAGAAAATAAAGGGGGTATACAATCAAGCCTCAATTAAGAAATATTATGACAATCAACAATAACTGTAAAAAACAATTTAAAGTAAAAAACCAACAAAAATACTTTAAATAAAGAAAAAAAAAAAATAAAGTGACAAACAAACAAGTCTCCCAATGTCATAAAGAAAAGATCTCTAAAGAATGTCAAAATTCCAAAACATTCGTAAGTACAGCTTACACTAAGCATTAGAGAAACCATTATGATGAATAAAAAATTGTAAAAAATCAAAAAAGATATGTAAGAAAAGCTTACCCAAATATCTCGATAATATTTTAGACCAAGTAAAAATGGAGAGATAAAAGTTACAAGGCATTCATATAAAGTAAGAGCAACCAACTTACTACAATATTTAAATAAAAATTAACAATAGAGGAGTGTAGTTACAAAACATTCCTACAAAATAAGATTAAATTACCATAATGTTTAGCCAAAAAATGAGGCATGAAAAGCATGACATACTATGAAGGAATAAGCTACAAAAAATTCCTAACTAGTAAGAAGCAATAACTTACTATGATATCTAAAAAATTATGAAAAAAAATATCAATCAAAATGATCAGCTTCCACAACTATTTAGAAAGAGGGGAAGTAAAATTACCCAAACCAATGATCACAAAACAATATAAATGAAATCAACATTCTAAGAGTCATAATGTGAGATGAGATGAAACAAAGAGTAATTAAAAATGAATAAAAATGTGAATTGTATCAATAAAAAACAATGCTTCAAATAGTATCTATAAAGAAAGATGAAACAATATATGATTCGAACTGAGCAATAATGAAGTATAAAAGTAAAAGATTCCCAACAAATATTATGATTATGATTATTATTATTATTATTTTGAGTCACGAGTTGACTATATTTAAGAATTATTAATTGAGATTGTCTGTTGAATGAACCAGCAATCATTTTACTGAGCAGGGATGATGTTCCCCTGATATCAGTATAAGAGTAGTTTTGATGAAAAATAAGATTTATAGGGAATAAGTTATAATAAAAAATCAATAAGCCAGTTCGCAATGTGAGAAAATAATGAAGAAAAGACTAAGAAGAATGGAAATAAAAGATACCGAATTAATTATAAAAAATGAATGAGAAGCAGAATTTGAAAAAAAAAAAAAAATTGATACGATACAATTGATAATTTCATCAAACTTAAATTCACGTTTTATAAAATGATCAATTTTGGTGGAAGGGCATTATATAACATTGCCAAACCCTGATCACATTTGATATAAATAAGTATGTAAAAAATGCCAAGAAACAATATATTTTGATAGATAAATGATAACGAGAATGAAAGTAGTAAATATAATCAATAGTGAAGGAAGAAGAATACAACCAAAGGTGGTTACAAAACAAGAAAATACGAACTAGACTGACAGACAACTGACATTGACCCAACCCCAGAGATTGGCCAGATATTAACCAAAGTAAAGCGAGACAAGAAGACAGTGAAGAAAAAAGAAAAAAAAATTACATGGCCATAACAATTAACTCATAAGATTGTTTTAAAAGAACATAATTTTTTATTATTATTAATAATTTATGTTTAAATTTTTATTAGTGGTAACTTGTAAATGACAGTATCTCAGCAATTGTTATACATAAAAAACCAAGTGTAGATATGATTGTATGTATATCATTATCTATAGGTGATGTGTCAGCTATTATGTTTAAAATTACACTCATACAGACAGGGAATAGAAATGTGTGTGTGATTCAATCAGAGAACAAATTGTATAGCCTACTATATACTTTGGAACTTTTACTAAGATTATTTCAGCAGTATGTATGTTATTTCAGCATTATGTGTTTGAAAGTATAAGGTTTTGGAGAGTTTATTTATTCGCTAATATTATTGCTGTTGCTACAGATGTAGTATGTTTCAATTAACACAATATATTTTAACATTATTAAATTGTTGTTATTATTATTAATTATGACATTTCAGACCAATTTTTATCACTTTAATGACAATGTATACAAAGTTATGTTTTATTTGAAAGATGTATTTACAATACCATGTTGGTTGAATATTATAAAATGATATGTGACAGTCTGAAGTTAACAAAAGAGACATGAACTCATTAGATACAAAAACTTTGTAATAATAGTGAGATCGTGAGAAATATAAGGGTAATTAGAGATAGGTAGGGAGTGACAAAGATGAACAGTGAAGTGATAAGTGTAATAAAATAAACAGCATATAATCTTAAGAAAAAAGAGTTAAACAAGTGTGACAAACCCAAAACATAAGCACATGTTAAATGAGCAATTAAGTTAAGTATATTAGACTGAAAGACACAGAATAATTGTGAATGTAAAAAACAGAAAAAAATATTATCTCAGTATAAAAATCACCAGGGTGATTACTGTTATAAAAGAGATGGTGTAGGTATAACACTCACCAAATTTGTTCATTTGTTAATTTAAAGAAAGAAGTTATTGGCTTAATGTTTAAGGCAATAAATACCAGAAGAAATAGTTTTACAGTAATATGTTAGTATGTTTTAAGTAAGTAAGGAATTTATAAAGAAAATAATAGCAATACCTTTATAAGAAATAATAGGCAAAATATAATAATTATGTGTAACGAAAGGGAACATGGCAGAATTATATTAAAACTTAGAAATAAGTAAATTATGTATTAACATAGTATTATCAATTTTGGACCAAAACATTAATACATGGCTTAGACCAATCTTGTAAGATATCAAACTAATCTTTGAAAGAAAATAGGAACATCTATGTAAAGATTACAACCATTGAAATTATCCCCAAGTAAATATAGCCATTATAAAATATTTATTCAAATTAAACAAAAAATTCAAAGTTTGATAACAATGTTAGTGCGTAGGCTTTCACGGCCGGTGTCATTACAACTATTTTATAAAACTTCCGGGCTGAAAGGCCGTGGTCGATTGCTTAAATTGCTGCTAGACGTTTCGACCGCACCACCGGTGGCCATCTTCAGTAGCAAAAGAAAAAAAAAAAAAGAAATGACTCGCCTGCATCTGGAGTCCATCCATATTCATAAGAATGCGTCCGTCGCTATGAACCGCCGAGGAGAAAGCGTCTCCTTAAATAGTGTCTGGCATGGTCTATTTTCCATGACCAATCAGAATTGAGTATGACGAGCTGGCTTCTCATTGGTCCGTGCGATATACCTGAAGCGGACAAAATGTTATAAATAGAGGCATCGTAGCAGGTACTCACTGTTGCTTGTTCCCAGTCCATTGGGGGACGTGTTCGGCGTAACATCTATCGAACACATTTCTTTTTTTTTTTTTTTTTTTTTCTTTTGCTACTGAAGATGGCCACCGGTGGTGCGGTCGAAACGTTTAGCAGCAATTTAAGCAATCGACCACGGTCTTTCAGCCCGGAAGTTTTAGAAAATAGTTGATAACAATGTGTTTATTTTGAGATCGACCAGGGAGAATAATTACGTTACCATGGAAACTGTGGAGTAACAAGAAAAAATACCGTTAGATTTTTTTACTGGATGCATGACGACGCTTTAATGGTATAGACGCTAATTTTCGAGTGACCAAAATTGTCAATTAAAACATAGAAAATATCAGAAGTTACTACGAAGTGTATACTAAGACGTAAGACGAGGACTGGAACCATATTATTGAAGTTGAGGCCAAATTAACGAAAAAAGAAAATAAATTACTACCAATTAAACTGGAAAAGATGCCTGATGTCCTGAACCAAGCAAATTAAAGAAGATTGTAGTATAACCCATGAATAACAGATCGTATGAATTCGCCATAACTACGGAAGTGATAAGTACCTATTAAATTACCCAAAATATATAAATAAACTCACGTTAATTATTTCTCACTAAAGGTCGAAATCTCACTGAACTGAAATTAATTACTTTCAAAGATTAAAAAGAATACTAAGTCACTGACAATTTATAAACTAACCAATATAAACTGTTGTTAATGATCCATAACTTGTAAACACTTTTACTACACTGCGCTAAACAAATTATACCTACACAATATGTTAGTTAAGTTTACTTGATGTAAGGGTGTGTATTTTTATTGTTTTAAACACTTGTAATCCTTTTAACGTAACCTCAAGAACCTGTGACAAACAAACATTAATAACTGATGTACTATTTACAACAGACGCCATTATTAAACGTCTGGTTATCAATTCAAATATCGATTTGTCAAACCCTGTAATTGTCTCATATAAACAACCGGAGCATTTGTATTAGAATAATTTGTATTAAATGAATAACAATCACTAATAAAAAATGTGTAAGTATTGAGTGTAACCACAGTGTTATAATTTCATTAGGAGGAGCACAATATTTTATGTACATTTTAGCAGACGACTAACGATTTACACAGCCCACGCATCGAACTGCTGTGCGCTCCAGTGGGCCTAGCTGGCGGAAATATTTGAATTATTCAAACCGCCTGAGCTGCGCTGGTCATACACCTTTGAACTTTATTTTAATTGTTTTAAGAAAACAATTTGGCGCCACCGGGATTTTCATACCCCTAGTGAACATCAGGTAAGAACATCAAGACCTGGTTATTCGTACGTTCGCAACGGACGAAATCTGCGGAAGTTGCACGCATTTGAACTACGGATAGAGAAGACACGTTACACCCATCACACACAAATTGTACATTATTCACATTTTGCAGAGTAAAACGGTAGCCGTACACACGACTATATTACAAATTGACGACCAACCGCTGGAGCTAGAAGAGAGAGAAATACGAACTTCTAACGGCGAGAAAAAAGGTCGACTAATAAGTATAAAACGGTTCGCTACACACTATTCAATAATAATTAACAGGAAAGGTAAACCGTTATTATAGAATATATATATATTGTAACGGGACATTTTGGCCTATTTTTGGGGTAATAAATAAATTTGTATTTTTTAATAAAAGCAAATAACATTTTTACGATAATTGGGAAATAACAGTAAACAGAAAGGTAAAATTCATTGGTAGGGAAAGTGGTAACACTGATTGTGAAAATTATTCAGAAATTATTATTGTGAAACGACAAAATCAACAGACCGAAAAACTGTGCCAAGGTCAACCAATGACCTACAAAAACTGTAAACAAGTGATGTAACAGCATCACGCGATGTTACGTCAGCGCCTTACATAACGCTAGAATGTGGGTGTAGCAGCGCTAGCAGTTTCGTTGCACACACAGAACAAAGGACAGTAGGCGAAAAACAACCAACATCTACGGACGCATATAACCTTCGCGTCCGCCGGCTAGCCGGTTAGGCGAAGTTCTCGTCGCCTGTACATAACAATTTGTTTCAAAATGTGAACTTAAATCAAAAGTAAACAGTTTTAATAAAGTTACAGTTCCGGAGAACGAATAAAATAAGGAAAATGTGCGGAATAGAAACGAAATGCGTGGTAGAGACGGACTCGTCAAGATCTTAAATTTGGCAGATAAGTAACCAACAAGGGTTAAATCTAAAAACTTTAAAAGAAATGTTGAGAATGTTTACCAAAGAACTGGTAGCCTAAAATAAACTTAAACTAATGAACTAAATAAACAGGGGAGGGGTGTAGAAATGTAGAGAGAGAGAGAGAGAGAGAGAGCGAATATAAAAATTTAAAAGAAGTGCTGGTTTGTGTATAAAAGAAAGAAATATAATTAATAAATAAGACCAAATCAATAATGGAAAAGATGTAAGGAAATTAATTTTAATGGCATTCATTTCATGAGTTTATAGCTAAATTTGCAATAGTATGTAAGTGCAGGAAAAGAAGTTTTATTTTTTGTTATGTGCATTATAGAGTAAATAAACCTTTTGTTCATTGCCAATGTGAATTAAATTAATTATTGCAAATAAACCATTTCTGCTCCTAAGTTCGCCGAAAAGAATCTTGCCCGAAATTGGTAAATACATATATATAATTTTCTTGCAGTTGGTAAGGCAAGATGGCGCCCGAAGAAATTAGATGTAAACAGAACAGTGAATGTTGAAAATTTTAAATCAATTATATTTCATTTATATCAATAAAAGTAAAATAACAATTGGCTTGTGAACAGGGACAATTTATATAAATATATTTATATAAATACGGCCTACTGAAAGAGCAGAATGCAGAATGCTGATATATGTTTGCGGTAAAAAATAAATTACGTAAAATAGACGTAGGTGACGAGTGTCACATAAGGTTATGTTACAGTGTTATTGAAGTAGATGTATAGTAAATAAGCCAGAATTACGCAAATAACAATGATGAATATTAATGATAATATTAACGATGAAGTCAGCTTCACTGACAGCCAGATAGAAGGTCAAATAAGTAGCGATTCGAGAATTCAAACCAATGAAAGTAGTATTGACGAATCTAAAATAAGGAATGAAATTGAAATTCATTCAACACCCATGTCAATGAATCAAAATCAAAAAGCTGACGACAGTAGTATGTTAAAAGAGTTGTATAGTTTGATATATAGTATGAAAGAAAGTTCAGAAAAACAACACAATGAAGTAAATAACAAATTTGATATACAGAATAACAAATCTGATATACAGAATAATAAGTTTGATGAGTTGAAAAACCATATGAATAAAATTAATGAGCATTTAAACCAAACTAATGACATAATAGAAGATAACTTTAACAGATTAGAACAGAGTGTTGAGAAGTTAGGTGACAATGTTATAAGTATGACAAATATTAAAAATGACGAAATAGTGGAAGATGTAGTGTTAAATAGTGAAGATAATGATATTAATTACAATTCTGAGAGTATAGTGGGGGTAAAGAATAATGGAGAAACATATAATGAAGTTTTAGAATGTAATAATGGAATGTTAATGTGTGTTTATGAGTCAGAGAGAAAGTGGAAAGAGAGAGTAGATGAGTATGTGGGGCAGAGGGTAAATTTTCCCCTTATTTATGATGAACCAAGGTGTTCAAAAATGTTATTGTTGAAGGGCAAGAGTCCCTTGTTAAGTTGTTTCCCCTTTTTGTATAAATTAGTACCCTCTGCATGGAGTGAGAGAGAAAGTGAGATATGGTGTTATGGTGAGGGAGATTTAGATAGAGAGTTGTGTATTGAGAGAGAGATGGAGTTACATAAGTTAAAGAGAAATTATAATCAATTGAGAGAAAGGTTAGAGGGGGTGAAGATAAACAATATAAAATACTTACCTGTTGAAAGAGAGATAGAGGATTATTTTGATAATATCTTTATAAACGATAATGACTTACATGATGTAATAGTAGAGGAATATAAAAATGATAAAATAGCTTACCTGACGTTAACCAATAATACTGATGGAGACTGGACAAAAATAACTTATGTTGACAAGTTTTATGAAATATTAATAGGGAATAACCCTATAAATTATAATGGCATAATGAATTAAATAAAGTTAATGGATTATAATAATAATAATAATAATAATAATAATAACAAATTGAGTGTGTATAACAATGATGTATGTTATAAATACATTCGTTATATATATGATGATGGAGGTTGAACTAAAAAATCAGTGAATGGACAATTTTAAATGTTGTAATTTATGGTAATGACCTGGCAGACTTGGACAATGAAGTGTGAAAAAATGGAACAGTTAAGGACAAAAGTTTGTAAATATATTTGTAGTGAATTCAATTGTGTGTATTGTAAAATGTTAGGTAAACAATGTGTATATGTAGTAGAAAATGTTGTGAGAATAATAATAATATTATTAATATTTTGCAGTCTAAATAAATAATAAAAATAAATATGAAGACAATAATTAATGATTTGTAAATTTTGATAATAATTGAAATATGTTGTGTTTTAATAATCAATGGAAGTAAATAATTTGAGATGTTTAAATATTGTGATTGAATGTTATATGTTTGAATTTTTTTTAATGAATTTAAAGTATTTGATGAGATTTCAATTTGATAACAATTAATGAATAAATAAATGTTTGTGGAGTGACATAATTGTTAAAATAAAAAATAAATGTTGATAATAAATTTGAAAATTTTGAGGAATCCAATTGCAGTAAAGGATAAATAATGAAATGAGGATATATAAAAGAGTTAATAAAAATTTCAAACAAGAATGTTTATAAGTTTTTATATAAATTATTTAAAAGAGAATTGTTGTTTAATGTATGCTAATAATCAAGGTTAATGTCTATTTGTTTATTATGTTATGTAATGTATTATACAAGATGTGTGGGTAATTTTGGGGGGTAGAGTGGTGTCTATAGATGTGATATAACAATGGAATGTAGAGACAGCAATTGTAGATATGGTTTAGTTTAGCTATTAAGTTGCTATTGCTGGAGTGGCATGTGCCCCAGTAGATAGCGGAAAGTGTTGGGGGTAACAGAGAGTGTTACCTCCATCGGAGGCCAACATGGCGAAAATGCACGGCACACCCTTTTGTACAATTTTATATTGTAACTTGATAAATTGCCGTGCCGTGCAAATTAATGATGATGAATACATGCCTGAAGGAAGAGATGATTTCCCCGACTTTTCGGGCGATTACTGCCTTACCAGCACTAATCGTGGTTTTGGCTAGTGGTCAGCTATGGCCATAATCAAGTCCCTTGACCATAGCTGACTTGAAATTGGTTTATATTAGAAATTAACAGGGGGTGACACTAGGGGAAATCCCGGAACTATGGAACAGCGGCTGCCACTCTGTTCGAGGAGGAACAGCAAGGCCAGGTGGTAGACCCGCGTTAGGGGCGTGTAATATGAACATTTAGATATTCTGATATCTAGTTTTATTAAAATGTAACGCAGAAGCAAGGACACGGAGATGTCAAATTCCTCCAAAACTTCAGTCCTTGTGGACGCAACTGGACGCCACAGTCCAGGGGGGGTCATAGTGTGTGTGGCAGGGAGGTTACCCAGGGGAGTAACGAATTAGAAATTTGTTGTATTTTAATAATGATGACTTGCTACTAAATAATTTTGTTTTGATTTGAAAAAATAGATGCACTAGATACTTCCTATATTGTGTTTATTATGTCTTATTGTGTTAATTGCATGTAGTATGTTAGGAATAAGGATTATAAAAATAATATTTTATAGAATAAGTTTTCAGTGTGTTTAAAGATTTTAAATAAAAATGAAATAAATTTGTGATAGTTAAAATTTTCAATGGGTTGCAAAAGATAGAGTTGGGTGATAGTAATTGTTTGAGTAAAACGTTTGAGTCAGTCCAAGTTGAATATATTGGGGTATTAAAGAGAATAAGAAACGAAATACAAGTAATAGAGAATTTGAGTATAAGTGGAGACACAGTAGTAATGGAGAATTTATGTAGAATATTGAGTGATATATTGATGTTTATAAATAATGATGTTATTTTGTTGTAGTTGAAGTGAGGTAATTAGATTGAGATTTGGGGATGGCAATTTTGTAATAGGGGGTAGTGTAATGTGGGAGTCCGCAACAAAATGGTTGGGACGGGATGGGACCGATTTAGAGGGAAGGGGTCGCCTTAGGTAGAATCCAGGGACCAGACTAAGGAAATGAGCTTGTTTGGGGGGGGAACACTTATCCTAAGTACAAAGGGTTAGAGAATATTTTTTTTATATATCAAGAGAATGTGGCGAATTGAGTTAAAGTAGTAAGTAGTTAGAGGTAGAGAAGGGTTAGTAGATTTTTTGACAGAGGGGTGTCATATTAGATAAGTAGATTTTGTGAGGGAGCGTTAGTCATAAAAGGGGTAAGATTATGGGTAAATGCCAAGTTGATAAAGTGAATTATAATGAATAACTGAGAATCACCCAAGTTAATGAAATGGAATAATAAATGAAATGTTATGTAAAACGAAGGTAGAAAAAAAAATTTTTGTTTGGGAAGAGAATTAATAAAAGTCAATTGAGATTAAAAGGTAATTTTATGATTTTATATGCAAATTTAATGATGTAAAGTGTGTAAAATTTTAAATACAAATTGTTTATTTTAATGTAATAATAACGATATGAATTATGAATGTACTATGTTGTCTTATGTTATATTGTGTTTGTTAGTATTTAAGAGACTTTTATGAATTGAAATATTTTGATGCAAACTGGGGATAAGAGAAATGTGTAATATGGTAATGGGAGGTGTTTATTTAATTTCTGATGGGAATCAGGGCAGTAATTTTGAATTTTAAATTTAACAAGAGAAAGTAGATAGAATGAGATTATGGAACTTTAAAATGGGTACCATGTTGTGTTGTTAGGTATTCTGATATATGTTAGAAGTAAGTGAAAAACAAAACCAGTGCTTCTTAGCGCAAACCAGCACCGTTAAGGGGAAACAGATCAGTTGGGGATATGGTGTTGTATAAGGCCACTAGTTGATATTTTAATTTGTTGTTTCAGAGTTTGGTGATGCTGTGGCGGCGGACCTGAGCTGGCCAGCACGTCAGAGCAGGGGCGTTAAGTATCTGTCTGACTTTATGGTGTTGGGATCTCGAGAGAGAAGTCCAGTAATGTCATTCAGGTGCGGTCACAGTCACTGGACCAAGGGTGAGTTAATTATATTTTTTTTTGTAAACCGTAAAGGGGGTTGTGGCGACATATCCTGGCTGATCCCTTTAGCAAGTATGAGTGTGTCTCAATGAGAGTTTTTATGCTTCGGCATAAAACCTCTCATTGAGGGGGTATTGTAACGGGACATTTTGGCCTATTTTTGGGGTAATAAATAAATTTGTATTTTTTAATAAAAGCAAATAACATTTTTACGATAATTGGGAAATAACAGTAAACAGAAAGGTAAAATTCATTGGTAGTGAAAGTGGTAACACTGATTGTGAAAATTATTCAGAAATTATTATTGTGAAACGACAAAATCAACAGACCGAAAAACTGTGCCAAGGTCAACCAATGACCTACAAAAACTGTAAACAAGTGATGTAACGGCATCACGCGATGTTACGTCAGCGCCTTACATAACGCTAGAATGTGGGTGTAGCAGCGCTAGCAGTTTCGTTGCACACACACAGAACAAAGGACAGTAGGCGAAAAACAACCAACATCTACGGACGCATATAACCTTCGCGTCCGCCGGCTAGCCGGTTAGGCGAAGTTCTCGTCGCCCGTACATAACAATTTGTTTCAAAATGTGAACTTAAATCAAAAGTAAACAGTTTTAATAAAGTTACAGTTCCGGAGAACGAATAAAATAAGGAAAATGTGCGGAATAGAAACGAAATGCGTGGTAGAGACGGACTCATCAAGATCTTAAATTTGGCAGATAAGTAACCAACAAGGGTTAAATCTAAAAACTTTAAAAGAAATTTTGAGAATGTTTACCAAAGAACTGGCAGCCTAAAATAAACTTAAACTAATGAACTAAATAAACAGGGGAGGGGTGTAGAAATGTAGAGAGAGAGAGAGAGAGAGAGAGAGAGAGAGCAAATATAAAAATTTAAAAGAAGTGCTGGTTTGTGTATAAAAGAAAGAAATATAATTAGTAAATAAGACCAAATCAATAATGGAAAAGATGTAAGGAAATTAATTTTAATGGCATTCATTTCATGAGTTTATAGCTAAATTTGCAATAGTATGTAAGTGCAGGAAAAGAAGTTTTATTTTTTGTTATGTGCATTATAGAGTAAATAAACCTTTTGTTCATTGCCAATGTGAATTAAATTAATTATTGCAAATAAACCATTTCTGCTCCTAAGTTCGCCGAAAAGAATCTGGCCCGAAATTGGTAAATACATATATATAATTTTCTTGCAGTTGGTAAGGCAAGATGGCGCCCGAAGAAATTAGATGTAAACAGAACAGTGAATGTTGAAAATTTTAAATCAATTATATTTCATTTATATCAATAAAAGTAAAATAACAATATATATATATAATATATAATATAACTTTAAAATATAAAGTTTGTTTCACAGTTTAAACCCTTTTTCTATATAAATTTCCACAATGTATAAAACTGTACACAATTACAGTATTTTTTATGGTTTATGAAATACCCTTGACTTTTCACCAGTTTGTTTTTCCCTGACTTTTACCAAATTTACAAGGCCTTCCCTGACACACAGATATTTATAAAGAGGTAATTGACAGACAATCAATTTTCGCTTTATAAATCAGAGAGAAATTATTGCGTTACAAGAAGAGAGTTACTGGCAATCATCTGAGCTTTGGAGAACTTCCATAAATACATCTATGGGAGAGAGTTTTCACTACAAACCGACCATGCCATGCTTGCAAGGCTCTTGAGATTTAAAAATTCAGAAGGGCAGTTGGCAAGGTGGCTCGAACGTCTTCAAGAGTACGACTTCAAGTTAAAACATAGGCAGGGGCGCCTGCATGGTAATGCAGATGCCTTATCACGAAGACCGTGTCCCGAAGACTGCCAACATTGCCACAGAAAGGAAGAACACAACACAAACAAACATGTTCAAGGCACCACTGTAGATTTCCTGGCAGATGGCTGGATGCACAAGATTTTTAACAAGAACAGATGACTGATGAAGACATTGGACAGATCTTGATAGCAAAAGAGGAAGGTCGCTGCCCGGATTGCCAAGATATCTGTCATGGTTCGGAAGTGCTGAAGGGCTATTGGGCACAATGGGAATCTCTTACCTTGGAGAACGGGTTACTGAAAAGGGCTTGGGAAAGTGCAGATGGACTAGACATGGTCATGCAGCTGATAGTTCCCTGAAGTAAAGTGGAGTCTGTTTTGAAGGAGATGCATGATGGAACGTCTTGAAGTCATCTTGGCGTTAACAAAACCCTTGACAAAATACGGAAACGATTCTATTGGCTTCGTCTTTGCCATGACATAGAGGAATGGTGTCGGACATGTGAAATATCTGCTGCAAGCAAGGGCCCACAAACCAGAAGCAGGAGGAAAATGAGACAGTATAACGTTGGATTGCCATTCGAGAGAATTGTCATAGACATTGCTAGACCTTTCCCAGTTACTGACGATGTAAACCAGAAAATCATGATTATAGGCGACTATTTTATTAAGTGGGTGGAAGCTTATGCAATTCCAAATCAGGAGGTTACCACTATGGCAAAGGCATTAGTGCACAACTTCTGTTGCCGTTATGGAGCCCCTATGGAAATCCATACGGATCAAGGAAGGAATTTCAAATCAGGAGTGTTTAAAGAATTATGCTATCTACTCGTAACTCAAAAGACTAGAACAACACCTCTCCATCCTCAGTCGGACAGAATGGTTGAGAGATTCAGTAGGACACTTGAGCAGCATCTTTCGAAGGTTGTAGACAAGAATTAAACAGACTGGGACCAACATATCGTATACCACTATTCCTCACGGCGTATACGTCATCAGTACATGACACAACCGGCATGACTCCAGTTAAATTGGGTGTCTTCCTGGAGACTTTGTGCTCGGATCACCTGAAACTCAGTCCCAAGACCCAACTATTCCTCGCAATTAGAAAACCAACTGCGAGAAATTAATCGCTTGATAAGAGGTCGGCTGAAGATAGCCAGTGATAAAATGAAAACTCGATACGACATTCACAGCAATTGTGTAGGTTTCCAAGAAGGAGATCAGGTTTGGTTGTACAACGCAAAGCGCTGTCATAGTCTCTCACCTAAACTTCAAACTAACTGGGAAGGACCTTACACTGTGAAAAAGAGAATCAACGATGTTGTCTATCGGATTCAACAAAAAGGATAGTGAAAATTCAAGGTTGTCCACCTAGATCGCCTGGCCAAGTATTACTTCAGAAACAGTTTCCCAGTTCGGGACGAACAGGCTTAAGGAGGGGGCAGTATAACGAGAATACTATCGAAATTGAACAGCCTAGAAAATTCTCCACTCATCCCCCCCATCCAGTGCAGCAGGTGTTGCCTCAGTCAAGGCCGCTCACAAGTAGGTTCCAGTGTATTCAAGATGGTTAAACTTTGTACTTGTTCAAACTTTATACTGTAACATCCGCATTGCAGTGCGTGCAGTGACGTCATTTCTCCCCCACTAATCTGCTGCCGGCTTGGATTCAAGCTCGCAACAGTCAAATTTAGTTAGTTAATTGCAAGACTCCGGATGGGCAACTCACCTCAGTTCGCCAGCCGCGGCTACAGAATTATTTTCAGTATTTCTAAATTTTAGCATGATCATCATGCGATAATTACTTAGGCGATTTAGGCCTATATTCACGAATATGGCTTTCAATATTTAATTCTATCTTTATTCTCAGGCATTTATGCCGCGCTAAACTGCACGCGCCAGCAACTATTTTCTAATAATTTTCAATAAATAATTAACTACAAAAAACATATACAGTCCACTTCGTTATTTCATTCCTTACCAGCTAACTCAACAACTAGCGTTCTAAGACTAACTTAAGATTATTTCGAAAGCGTCTCAGACGCAACATTTTTGGTCCTCCGGGTGGGATCCGAATCGTGATTCGGACTAAGATTTTCATCTATATTTCATTTTATGGGCCCAAACAACGTTTGGTTCAAGCCCGAATATTTTCAAACTTGAGATTGCTGGCCGTTGCATGCCTTCACTGTTTTTGAAATACTTCATACTTGACATTACAAGATTCTGCAGAGCATCATCTCTGCGACAGCAAGACACTACAAGTCATCATCATTTGTCGTACAGCAGCGAAGTTCCAGAACTTCAAAATTAAACGGAGAGCTACAGCTTCGACCGTTACCCGACCAGCAGAAACAAGAGTTGCGGCGCCAACATCTAAGGCCTGCCGAACAGGATCACCAAGGAAACAATGAGATCGGAGCCATCTTGAACACGCCAGGATTCACAATCCACGTGATTATGAACTTGCATTTCTTATAATTTTTCATTTATAATTTTTATGTACAGCAAAGTCAGTAATATTTTAACACAGATTTAATAGCATTTAATATAAAATCGTTAATAATTTTTACATATACAGAAATTAGTGCCAAGTGGCCATAGAATTGTACTTTTACCTAAATGTTCATTTACGCAGCTGTACAATAATGCATTAAGAAACTTAAGTAATGTGATGAAGCTATATGTATATGTTCAATTTGAAAGAGTCATATTTTCAATAACTTCCATAACTATTTTAAAAAAAAATAAGTACCTATTATAATAAGTAATAGATTAAGTTGCATATCGATCACAGGCTCCCGCGTCACATTAGGATTTAGTAAATTATTCAAATTACAACAATTGTTCACCTGCTCTATATTTAGCTATCGTTTTCGAATCACATTTTACATTTCAGTCATGGCTGATGTGAAAGCGTTAATTAAAAAACGGGGCACAATTAAGGCCTCTATCTCCCGTGTAAATACATTCGCTGACAATTTCGATCCGGACATAAGCGATCACCATGCCTTAAAAATTAAGCTCCGCCACTTGATGGAATTGTCCGTGAAGTATGATGAAATTCAGACCCAAATTGAAGCTGATGATTCCGATTTCACATCGGTCAGTGACAGGGTTCAAACAGAGGATGATCTATGTACTATTGAGTGCAAGCTACACCATTTATTAGAACAAGTAGAGGAGGTGAACAAAAAACCATTGATTCAAGCTGAAGTTATGCCAATTAAACCCCCCCCCCTATAGAGTTAGAGCCAATTAAATTGCCCTGCTTCTCAGGCAACATTATTGATTGGCAGCATTATTATAATATGTTTTTGGAACTATTACACGTCAGAACTGACCTGACGGACATTCAGAAATTACACTATTTACACTCTTCATTAAGAGATGAAGCTTCAAATGTAATAAAATCTCTCCCAATAACCCATGACAATTATGCAGTAGCCATTGATCTATTGAGGGCCAGGTATGACAGCAAATTAATTGTCTCAACCTATCATATAGGGAATGTCTTGGGCATGAAGTCCATTCAGCAAGAGTCCATGGTTGGCATTTCCAAATTCATTGACGAAATTACCACGAATATAAATGCTTTAAATTCATTAAATTTACCGGTAAATACCTTTGAAATCATTTTCGTTCAATATTTAACACAAAAACTCGATAACCAGACATGCCGACTACGGAAGGAAAGCCTATCCGACGAGCGATTTCCTAATTTCAATAATTTTATTAAGTTTTTAAATGGTAGAAGACAATTAATGCAGAACGTCGGTGCCGCGACCAGTTCAGTAAATAGAATACAAGTTAGCGATAAGACTCCCTATCGCAAAGCTATTAAACCGGTTGATCTTACTAGGTCAACATTCCATTCTCATATCAGCAATAACATTTGTCAGCTGTGTCGTGGTAAACACCGCCTCTCTGAATGCCCACAATTTGTGGCTATATCTTCCCTTGAACAAAAAAATATTTTAATTAAACATAAACTTTGCTTAAATTGCATACGTCCAGGCCATGATCTCGCACACTGTCCTTCCAAATTTGCTTCCAGGACATGCGCTAAACGCCACCACACAATGATCCACATATCAAGCAATAACGCTTCGAGTAGGAACAATCAATTTTCACTGAAACTTTTCAAACAAACAAATCTATCTTATTATCCACCGCTGTCTGCATGACAACTGACCATGCATGTCTGCATGATGACTGGTAGGAAGCACCCAGTAAGGATTTTATTGGACTCAGCATCGCAAGCTAACTTCTGCACCATGAGTTTCGCACGACGCATGGATCTAAAGCTAACTAAATCTCAATTACCCATCACTGGTATAAACAATTCCTTATCTCAAGCTGACTTCAGTACTAGGGTAAGGTTGCATTCTCGTTATAAGAATTTTAGTTTGAATGTGCATTGCGCTGTGCTTCCCAGTATCACGAATAATCTTCCTGCCGAATCGTTTGATATCTCATCCCTAAGTATACCAAAAGGCATATTCCTAGCTGACCCGCAACTGAACTTTTCGTCGCAAATCGACATATTACTTGGTGCCCAGTACTATTTACAATTAATTGAACCTGTCAAATTTATCCGCAGCCCACACTTTCCCATAATACAGGAGACAAAATTGGGATTCATTCTTGCGGGTAACTTGCCCTTTAATGTCGACATGACAAAGCCTGTCTCGTCATTCATAGCATGCGAAGATAATAATGCCATTTCCTCGCAACTAAAGGACTTCTGGAATTACGAGGACGTTGCTGCTCGTGCTCCCTACGTTGAGGACTCTGAATGTGAAAGTCATTTTGTCGCTAACACTTTCCGTAATAATGATGGTAGATTTGTGGTATCCCTACCACGCAGGTTATACAATTCTCATTTGGGCGATTCTCTTACCGGAGCCATTCGCAGATCTCAATCACTGGAACTCAAGTTCAAGCAGAACCCTGCCCACATTCTATCGCGCGGTTGTCTGCCTCGTTTTTTACACGGTCACCCACAATGGTGGTATGGTCCATCCTGGTTGTCCCATGACTCATCATCATGGCCCATCAGGGCTTTCGATGCCCATTCACCCTGCAATCATCCCGATCTTGAGCAAGAACAATGTAAGCAGGTCCAAACCTCACTGATTGCCGCTTCATCTACATCTAGTTATTTTGAAAACTACTCTTCACTTTCAAAACTCCTTTGTGTATTTTCTTTCTGCCTTCAATTTATTCGGAACTCTAGGCTCCCCATAACTGATAGAGACGCTTCCTTTCTAACTTCCCATGAGTTACATGGTACACTTTTGGTTTTTATTCGCCAGTCCCAGCGATCGCACTTTAGCATCGAAATCAAGGAACTTGAGGTACAACGCTGTATCCCTAATAATAGTAAAATTCTTTCACTTAACCCCTTTCTGGACAAGGCGGGGATATTACGCGTGGGCGGACGCCTTCAGCACTCCCAGCTTACCTATGACAGCAAACACCAAATCATACTCCACCGGCATTCTCATCTCAGTAAATTAATCATAGAAGGCGAGCATCTTCGTCTACTACATGCTGGGGTACAATTGACTCAGCACTCTCTACGGCAGAAATACTGGATAATTAATGATAAATCATACATACGATCAGTAATACACCAATGTATCACTTGCTTTCGATTCCGTGCTAGGGGTTCAAGCCAATTATTAGGACAATTACCCTCTTCCCGGGTTACTCCTGCTAAGCCATTTTCTCAATCTGCAGTTGACTGTGCCGATCCCGTACTTATACGTCATGGCGGGCAGCGTTCCAAATCGACGTCAAAGGCTTATATTGCTCTATTTATATGCATGGCCACTAAGGCCATTCACCTTGAATTAGTCTCAGATCTCACCTCAGACGCTTTCATAGCAGCCTTAAAACGGTTTATAGCTCATAGAGGTATCCCTGATCAGATATTCTCCGACAATGGTACAAATTTTCGTCGTGCTAGTAGTATACTTCACGAATTATACAAATGTTTTCAATCTAACGGATTTGAACAGACCACCCCGGATTTTACCAATGCCCAAGGCATCAAATGGTCCTTTATTCCCCCCTCAACACCTCATTTCAGTGGCCTGTGGGGAAGTGGAGTCAAGAGCGTCAAGTTTGCGGAGCATTGTCGGCGGAACCATTCTTACGTTTGACGAGTATTACACTATCCTAACTCAAATAGAGTCCTGCCTTAACTCACACCCCTTGTTCGCCATCTCAAATGACTCTAGGGATCTCGAACCTTTAACTCCAGCGCACTTCCTGGTTGGTTCTCCACTCACTGCACTCCCGGAACCTGACTATTCCGAAGTCAAAATTGGTCGTCTGGGCAGATGGCAGCTGCTCCAAAGATTCACCCATTCTATATGGAAAAGGTGGTCGACGGATTATTGGCACCAGTTGCAACAACGCAACAAATGGCGCATTCCGTCAAAAAGTTTGGCTCCCGGACAACTTGTCCTTATTTTGGATGACAATTCCCCCCCCCCCTGCAGTGGAAACGCGGGGTAGTCACTAATGTCTATTTGGGTCAGGAATAGTGCGCGTCGCAGATTTTCGCACCGCAAACGGTATCCTATGTCGGCCCATTCACAAATTATGTCCACTTCCAGTGGCCTCAGACTAATCACATGAGCGTTCATTCGACATGCATCATTGTATCGAACCTTTATATGCTTTCTATTTGTTGTTTTTATTATATTATTATCATGTCTACTGTATTACTATGTATCATTATCATGTTATTATTTGTTATTGAATTTTTTGTGATCATTATTATACTATTATGTACTGTTAATTATTATGTCAATCATTATGTATTATGTATACTCATACAATCATATTATGTATTTTTACATCAATTGGGTATGTTAATCATATTGTTATGTACTTTTGAATCTTTGGTATCATTGTTCTAATACTATGCATGTAAATTATTATGTTTTTTATTATTGTATTACCATATTGAATCAGTTTTTGAAGATGTTTTTCTTTTATACAAATTAAGTGTAAGGTCATTACGTACGTTTTGTTAAAAATCAAATGTATTTATTTACTGGACATATGTTAATGCTTCAAGAAAAATCATGTTAGTTATATAAGCACTTTTATTTTTCTCATGAGTTTTTATTTTGTACATTTTTTAGCACAGAAATTGTTTTGTTTTTCCTTTGAGCTTTTCTGATAGCTTTAATTAATTTTGTTATTTACAGATTTTTATGTCAGAGATGATTTACTTTAAAAAAAAGGGTCAATTTAATGGATAAACCTTTCAAGTATATTGTATATTGTCTTTGTATATAACATTTGATAATAATTTGTGATGCATTATTCACACAATGAATTAAGTTGCAAAATCGCCCCGACTTTGTGCGGGCAGTATGGTTAAACTTTGTACTTGTTCAAACTTTGTACTGTAACATCCGCATTGCAGTGCGTGCAGTGACGTCATTTCTCCCCCACTAATCTTGCTGCCGGCTTGGATTCAAGCTCGCAACAGTCAAATTTAGTTAGTTAATTGCAAGACTCCGGACGGGAAACTCGCCTCAGTTCGCCAGCCGCGGCTACAGAATTATTTTCAATATTTCTAAATTTTAGCATGATCATCATGCGATAATTACTTAGGCGATTTAGGTCTATATTCATGAATATGGCTTTCAATATTTAATTCTATCTTTATTCTCAGGCATTTATTCCGCGCTAAACTGCACGCGCCAGCAACTATTTTCTAATAATTTTCAATAAATAATTAACTACAAAAAACATATACAGTCCACTTCGTTATTTCATTCCTTACCAGCTAACTCAACAACTAGCGTTCTAAGACTTACTTAAGATTACTTCAAGAACACAAGAACACTTGGGATACACATTAAGTGGCGTGAAGTGAGGATAGAAAATTTCTAGAAGGTGTGCGCTACCTATAAAAAGCCATATCAGCCAGCTTGTCAGTTCAGTGGTGTTGAGCGATTTCTTTAGCGCGGATCAAGTGACTGTAGAAGTATTGTAGCAAAGTGTTGTTGTGTTATCATTTGTGCGGAATTCTTTACAGTTGACCTTATTATTGTGTGTGGACAATTTTTTGAACTGTTGTAAGAGACTATCTTGTTGACTACAAATTATTAATTGTGACAATTAAAGCTGATTATTAGTGATTTCATTGGTGCCTTATGTTTTTCCACTGTTCCATAACGATGATCAAGGAGACCGTCATAACAATATATTTTTAACTGTCTTTAGCAAAACTATGTAAGTCATGTTGATTTGTTACCCAGTTTTACCTGAGGTAGAAGTGGTTTCTATGAGCATCCTGCAATAATGCAACAGCTCGTAACGGTAGTGTAGTTCGTAATATAAACCTCCATTCTCTTTCACTGACTTTGCTTGATACTGTAGTCACTAAGTCATTGCTACATGTGTCTTCTACACCATCAACTCTTTCACGCATAACACGATCTGGACTAGCTGATTGTAACCACCTGAAATCAAATTGTTATATTATTATTGCTCTATTCCTTGAAAGACATGACAGACAGTTTCTGGTCAGTTTGATTTATTACCATTACGGTCTTCTTCCTAACAAGTGAAGTATTTTACTTACTCATTTGGAAAAAGACATCTATGCTCAGCAAAATAATTTTTTGAATATATACAGTGGTCACTGTTTATTGTAATCACAATGGGACACTACCTTTTTGATAATAATAACCAAATGATAACGATAACAGACAGTGTTGGTAGTCTTAAATGATCAAATAGATGCCTGATAACAATAACAGGCACATCAGTTTTGAGTATGACAGTCTTACAGTATTTTACATACATAATTTATGCTAACAGTATAGTACTGTAAGCTATTCTATTTTAGTGAATCATACGTACCCTGCACCAATAAATAACATTGACTGCATATGGCTTTGGCTTATTTTCAAATAATTACTTTTTTTAATGACAAAATTTAAAAAAACAAAAGACCTATAGCATATATACTATTATACTGTAGCAGTATTGTGAGAGATTGATAAAAGTGAAATGTATAGCGTAAATAAAAATAAAATATATAACTACAAATATATTCATATCCAGTACATCCCCAATTCGAGTACAAGTCTTGTTACCATCGTAATTTTAGCTCTTCACTATGAAAATAATTCACAAAAATTAACACAAAACAAAAACAATGGATACATTTTAAAGAAGAGTTTTGTTTAAATTTAATAAAGATGTAGGATATTATTTTCACAGAGTACTTTATACTGTAACGATACATGACCAATATACACTATAAATTCAAAATCCCGAGCCACAAAGGTAGCGGAAAGTGTGTATTAAGCAGGCAGTGGTGAGTGAATGACTGTGTGCAGGTGAGAAAAGGAAACAGAAACTAAAAAAGAGAAATGTTATTACATAAAATTAAAAAATAACAAAGAAAATGTATTTTTATGGGCAATGGTTTTTGTGATGATTTTGGATGAAAATGCAAGTAACATGTGATCGGGATCAGTGATATGGGCGCAAATAGTGGACAGTACTTCTGCGGGACAAAGTAGTTCACATATCACCAGAACAGGACAAGATCGTGGGCAGTCATTGGGTTAAAACTTATTTATAACAAAGTGATGGTGTTGATAACAAAACTATTTTAAACAGAATTTTAGTAAAGGCCGCCAACTGAAAGGAGGCATCAAAAAGGATCATGGCGCCTATGACGACGCCATAAGATGCAGTCGACAGTCGCTCTCTCAACAGTCGTGTGGTTGTGAGTATGGTTGTGTACAAGATAGAGCCAAAATAAGATTGAAAAGGTGGATGGTGCGCAAGGTTTAAGCAGAAGCGCATAGTTGGTATCAAAGAATAAAAAAATAACATATGGAAGTGGTGCATGTCGGAAATAGTTAATAAAATGTAAAAAATCTTGGTATCGTTTTGCGACCACATGGCAGCATTGTAGAAGTTTGATGTGAATTAGGGAACATTAATTAAAACAATAGATCTTTAAAGAGAAATCCGCACACAAGAGTGACATAAATTAAAAAAAATTCGGGGAGGAGGGTGAGAGAGAGGGAGGGAGGGGGGGAGAGAGAGAGAGACGTTACCTGGGAGCTGCGCCACAAAGGGAGAGAGACATCCGGCACCGACAGCAATCACATTTTAAATTTGTGGGTAATAAGAGAATAAAAACAGGTACAACTAGTCATACAATTAAATTAAACAAAAATATAATGCCCGTTTGAGAAAAGAAATATTTCAAACAAAATGTTGTGCGCGTGTGTGTGTGGAAAATAAAGGGTCTTCAAATATCACATTATATTAGTATAAGAATATTAAAGTGTTGGTGTAACTCTGGGGTTTTGGGGATAAAGATACCCTTACTCCAACTAGTTTTAGCCTATCATAGTTAAGGATTTAGAATTAAGAGGAGGGAACAGTCCCACCACTAAATTAAGTGTTACACCCACAATGATGTACTATAAAAACTCTAGCATTCGCTGGAGAAGACAGATCTGATTGTAAGAGATCCGAAAGAACTTAATTATCTTTTCTCATTTTTATTTTGACTTTGATCTGTGTTGGAAGGTGTTCTTAGAGAGCCGGAAAACCAGATGTAGTCAATAGTTTGTCTTTGTAATTTTTGAAGTAACTAAAAGTAGTTACATTAATTTGTGAACTAAGTACTAGTAACTGAAGGTACTTAGAGTTTAAAACAGTAATTGAATTAACTGACTTATAGTTTGTCAAGAAGAGTTGTATAAAGTAACTTGTAAAAGTTCGTTTGTATTTTGCTAATCACAATAAATTGTCTTCAAGAAGAATGGTTCATTCTAATGATTCAACTTCACCTCCGGAAACACGTCAAACAAACAAACAGTTGTAACTTAGCAGCCACTCGATAGGTTACAACATTAAAAGCTGGTGTCAGTTGTACTGGGTTCAAGAGGTGACCAATGGACTTCAAAGAGGACGAAGGTGATCAGCAGTTGTGGACATTGGAGTGCAGCATCGTGAAGCACCTTCAGGGCATTCACTGGACTAGCAGCAGTCGTGTTGCAGAACCAAGGAGCAGTATAGCAGTGTACCAGTTGAGATCGTCGCTGGACACAGACTGCAGTTGAGATCGTCGCTGGAAGCAGTTGTAGCAGTTGAGATCGTCGTTGGAAGCGATCATCGTTGGAAAAGAAGACTTCAAGTAGAAGTAAGTGAATAGCGTCATTTTATTTACTCTAGAGAGATGGCTACTGCAGAGTTAAATCATTTTGAAAGTTCTAATAGTAATTCTGAATCTGAATTAGAATTGAAAGATTATGCCACAAGTAGTAAGATAGATAGTGGTGATATAAAAAGCAGTAAAGTAAAAAGTAAAGTAAAGAGTAGCTTTGATGTGTATAAAGAAAATCATAAGAAATTAAAGCTTGACCAAGCAGCTAAATTTGTTCCCGAGTTTAATGGTAAAAGAGATGATTTAAGTAAATTTATTAGCTGTGGTGATTTTGCGATTGAGAATGTAAGTAATTCATATAAGTATTTGCTGTTTGAAATTATAAAGATTAAGTTAGTTGGTGATGCTTACAATATTGTTAGATTTAAATATGTTGAGTCATGGGAGCAGCTTAAAGTAGCATTACACGATAAGTACGGTGAAAAGAAAAATATCGCTCATTTGCAGTTAGAAATGTCTAGTGCAAGACAAAATAAAGATGATGTTCGGGCCTTTTCTGAAAGGTTAAATAGTATTTTGAGTTCATTAGCTATTCGGATGATGGAAAATAAAGATAAAAATGTTAAAAGCGCGATTTATGATGTACTAGAGCAACAGACATAACGCGTTTATTGAAGGGTTGCGTCAAACAATTAAATTTTTGACGAAAGCGAAAAATATTCGTACATATGAAGATGCTGTTGAAGCAGCTGTTTTAGAAGAAATAAACATATTAAATGATAGGGAAACTCAAGAGTATTTCGGTTTAAAAGTAAAAGATTATAGGGAGTATAAGAAAGATACTCACCCTAAATGTTTTAATTGTAATAAGAGAGGACATTAAGCTAGTAATTGCTATTTTAAGAAAACCTCGTTTCAAAGTAAAAGCGGGTTTAATAAAAATAATTTTGCTAAAAGAAATAGAGACGTACATGTTAAAATAATTACGTGTCATTACTGTGGTAAACAAGGGCATGTTATTGCTAAGTGCTATAAGAAGCAGAAAGACGAAGAAAATAAAAATAATAAGAAACTGAGTTTTAAGCCAAAGAGTACGGATGCTCATCCGAAGGCAAGTGATTTTAAAACTATTCAAGTAGGTCGTATTACAGATGACATAAGCATGAATGCATAGAAATGCAATTATCCGAAACAATAAACAAAAACGTTTGTTTACTTTTAGAGACGGGAGCGGATATTTCGATAATTAAAGTAGGACAATTAGAAGATGATGCTGAAATAATGCCAGATACCGAAAGAGTAATTATGGATATTTCTAAGGAGCCTGTAACAACAATCGGTTTAATAAATTTAAATATTAAAATGAATGGTAGAGAAATTGTTCATCAATTTCAGGTGGTATATGATAAGTTTCCATTAAGAAGTAACGGTATTTTGGGTAGAGATTTTATGTCGAAATACAAAGCGAATATAGACTTTGAGAAAGGCGTTGTCCAGGTAGGAAAGACTAAATGGAAATTAGTTCCGTATATAAATAAAACTGTATTACAACCGCGATCAGAAACGGTTATTTGTACGAAAACGCACAGCGTAGGCGAAGGCGTCGTATATTCGTGTGAATTACAGCCAGGCGTACAGTTAGGTGTAGTCTGACTAAAGCATTTAAGGGTAAATGTTTAGTTCCAGTTACGAATATAAATGATGATAAAGTTGAAATAGAGATCCCAGAAGTGGAGATACATAAAATTGACGAGTATGAATGTAAACAGTTGTCGCGAAATCGCGAAGATGAAGTTATTAAACAATTAAGGGTAGATCATTTAAATAAAGAGGAAAAAAGGCTTTGATAAATATATGCGTAGAGTACAATGACTTATTTTATTTGCCGGGAGACAAATTAACGGCGACTGATACGCTGGAACATACGATTAAATTGAAACAAGATACAGCCCCAATAAATATAAAACCGTATCGTATTCCGGAGCAACATAAAGAGGAAGTGCACAAGCAAATAGACTCTATGTTAGAACAACAAATAATAGAACAGAGCCAAAGTCCTTGGAACGCGCCACTTTTGGTTGTACCAAAGAAAATGGACGCGTCGGGTAAAATTAAATGGCGTATTTGCATTGATTTTAGAAAATTAAATGAAGCGACTATACGTAATTCATTTCCGTTACCTAACATTACAGATATTTTAGACCAATTGGGTAGAAGTAAATACTTTAGTACTTTAGATTTATCGAGCGGGTTTCATCAAATTAAAGTGCATAAAGAACATAAAGAAAGAACCGCATTTAGTACGGCATATGGCCATTACGAGTTTACTAGGATGCCATTCGGGTTAAAAGGGGGTCCGCCAACTTTTCAAAGATTAATGAACACAGTACTTACAGGTTTACAAGGTATTAAGTGTTTTGTATATTTAGATGACATTGTGGTTTACGCTCAGAATTTAGAGGAGCATCAAATAAAGTTACGCGAAATATTTGATAGATTAAGAGAACACAAGTTGCTATTAAATCCAGATAAATGCGAATTTTTACGCAAAGAAGTAAATTATTTAGGTCATGTAATTACAGACGAAGGGTTAGCTACAGATCCTAAGAAGACGGAAGCTGTAGATAAGTATCCAAAACCTAAGAACGCGAAAGACAAAGAGTTTTCTAGGGCTAGTAGGTTACTATAGGCGATTTATAAAAGACTTAAGTAAAATCGCTCAGCCACTAAATGAATTATTAAAGAAAGATGTACCATTTGATTGGGCACAAAAACAGGATAATAGTTTCGAAATGCTAAAAAGCAAATAAACTAGTGCACCGTTATTACAATATCCAAATTTTAAAGAAGAATTTGTAATCACTACGGATGCCAGTAACAAGGCCTGCGGAGCAATATTATCACAAGGTAAGATAGGCGAAGATAAACCCATCGTGTACGCTAGTAGAACACTAAATAAAGCTGAAAAGAATTACAGCACAACAGAAAAAGAACTTGTTGCATTAGTATGGGCAGTGAAACATTTCCGACCTTACATTTACGGTACAAGGTTCACATTAGTCACTGACCACAAACCTTTACAGTGGTTGTTTAATATTAAAGATCCTGGATCGAGATTGATGCGTTGGATTATTAAATTAGCTGATTATGATTTTAATATCATACACAAGGCAGGAAAGCGAAATACGAACGCAGACGCGCTTAGTAGAATAAAAATTAATATGGCAGAAGTAATTAAAGAGGATGTAGGAACTGAAGAAGAAAAGAGACGAATAATTGAGGAGTATCATGATTCAATGTTAGGAGGACATAAAGGTATATCTAGAACATATAATAGAATAAAATTAAAATATGAATGGCCTAATATGAAAAATGATATTGAAGGATATATTAAAAGATGTGATAGTTGCCAACGTAACAAAAGTCATTACAACAAAAATACAGTGGATAAACAATTTAAAGTAGGCGACAAAGTATTGTTACATGACGAAACCGTACGTAGAGGTAGGTCAAAGAAACTAGGTCCCCAATGGATCGGACCATACGTTATAACAAAACGAAATTCCGAGGTAAATTACACCTTACGGAAAGGGAGAAAATTAATTAAAGTATACGTAAACCGAATAAAGAGGTATGAAGATTAATTAGAAACTGCATGTTGCAGATGGAGGTGTTGACCTTGTGTACAGTGATAATTTTTGGACTTCTATTAAGGAAAACAGACGCAGATGACAATCCATTCAGTGTAACAAAAGTAAGAAATAATCCTGGTGTATATTTCGAAAAAATTGGAACAGTTCAATTGACTAATGAAAATTTGAAATTAATTACGTATATAGATATTAATAATTATTTACAACGATTAGAAAATGTTAGAAACAGATATAATAAGCTTAAGAGATTTTGTACTAGAGAATACTCTGATTATTGTAGTAAAGTAAGTATTGCAATGCAAAAGACTATGAATGACATTAAAGAAAATGTTAATCAGTTAAAAATGCAATTAGGACATAGCGAACCAAAGAATCGTAGATTTAAAAGAGGTATGTTTAACACTATAGGTGAAGCAGCGAAAATTTTATTTGGAACTATGGATCATGACGATGCCATGTATTATGATGACAAAATTAAAGAGGTTAGCTACAATCAGTATGAGCTATCAAAATTAGAAAAAGAACAAGCCGCTGTCATGATTTCAACCATTAAGACTATTAATAAAACAATTAATGATGCGAATATTAATCAAGGTAAAATCATAGAAAGCTTTGATAAAATTATTGATTTTCAAAATTTGACTCGAAAAGTATTAAGTGAAAAACTTAATAATATAACTTTTCAGGCAGCAATGACTGAATATGTGGAATATATCCACATTGAAGCTATTCAATTAGAAATTGATGTTAAAGAATTATTACAAGCTATTACTGATGCTAGACAAGGAGAAGTTCACTCCTCTGTTATTAATTTAAAAACTATAAAATTTGAATTAGAATCTATTAGAGGAAAATTACCTGCAGGTCTTGCGGTGAATGATGACAATATTCACTCATTCTTAGACTTATTTTCTATTTGTGTGTATGTTAAGGACAATAAGTTAGTGTATGTATTCGTTATTCCTTTGATTAACGATTTATTATTTGAATTGTATAAGGTATCACCATTACCAAAATATTTAAAAAATAATGAATACCTACCATTATTTTACTATTCATTCAACCCAAAACTGAATATTTGGGTACAGACGATGTTAAACAATATTTTATTTATTTAAAATCAGACGAATTGAATAATTGTAAAAAATTAGAAAATGATGTATTTGTTTGTCAACAAATGAATCCTATTTATCAAGTACATCTACATGAATCTTGTGAAGTAAAATTGTTTAAAGGTGATTATGATGCAAAGAGTTGTGAGAATTAATAATCCTTTATGGCAGAGAATGATGAAATCAAACTCATGGCTTTATGTTTTACCAGAGGATGAGACATTGACAATTAGTTGTAAATGGGCTGGTATGCCATCCATTATACATTCAGTACAATTAAGTAATGTGGGAATTTTTAATTTACCACCAACGTGCAGAGCGTATGGCTCAGGCATAATGTTATTATCAAATACTAAATATGAAAGTAATGGTACAATACCAATTATCCCACCTGTGGATATAGAAATTGACTGTTGTGACGAATTGGATAGTGTAGTTAAAGATGATGTAAAACTACCTACCTTAAAATTACCAAAGTATTTGAAAACGGTGGAAATGCATGCTGACGATTTAGATGCAGCCAGTTACAGATTAAATGAAATGAGAAAAGCTATTGAGGAAGAGAATATGCATGAAATTTACAAGTAAAAGGTAACGCATCATTCAGTAATAATGTATATAATCTGTGGGTTAATAACAACAGGAATGTTATACTATGTATATAAAAGATTTTGTCCAAAATGGTTGTTACCATTGTTTGGTAGATGTTGTAGTAAAAGGTTAGAAGAGAAGTTTGAGGAATCTTTTAAACAGGTACAGACATTAAGTACTAAACCAATTGTAGTAAAGCAGTACCAGTATGGAGCTACAGTCCATGACCTGACTGCAATAAGAGGAGAGAGTCCAACAAACGGTTGTACTCAGTTAGAGGATGAAATTGTAGAACTAAAAGAGTTTGAAAAGAAACTACGACCAAGGTCGAAAAAAACATAATAATGGAAAAATTAATGTAGTATCAAGTAAAGTCATACGGTGAAAGTACAGTAAGATGTAAATAGAATTGTTTGTGTTTTTATTAGTGTGATCAGTTCAGTAGTGATAGTAATGTATCATTGTAGGAATTTAAAATTTATAAAAATTATGTAATCACTTATAAAATTAAGCAAGATATTTGAATTGTAATAGTAGTTTAGTATTAAGCATTAAGCATTGTGTAGCTTAAAGCTTAAAATAAGGGGGAAGGTGTTGTAATTGTCAATTGTACTTACTGTACTTGTAGCATAATTGTTACTTAGAAGTGAGAAAATAAGAAATTCTTAGTTGTGTGGGAAATAGGGACAGGTGTCAGGTGTGTATACGAGACTGTAGCATATGTTTTGAACATAAAATTAGTTTTAAGGAATTTTTCCAGGGTTGTGAATGGTAACTCACACTTTCTCAATAAGCGTGACTGTCCAGGAAGTGATAATCGTACGAAATCTGGCGAGACATATCAAATAAGAATTAATGGTGACAAGGTCTAGACAGGAAATATAAAATGTCACACAAATTTGATATCCTTTTGAGGGAGTCAAGTAATGGGTCACAAGTGTGAGCCAGGTATACTCCGTGTAAACATTGGTTAAAGCAGGTGTTGTATTTGCGTGAGAACTTTAATCTTAGAGGGAAAACACCCCCAAATCATGACGTAGGGTCACATGATACAGTATTTGATGAATAATAGAAAGTCTTATAAAAATTGTATGAAACTACCCTTACTTCAACTAGTTTCAGCCTATCATAGTTAAGGATTTAGAATTAAGAGGAGGGAACAGTCCCACCACTAAATTAAGTGTTACACCCACGATGATGTACTATAAAAACTCTAGCATTCGCTGGAGAAGACAGATCTGATTGTAAGAGATCCGAGAGAACTTACTCATCTTTTCTCATTTTTATTTTGACTTTGATCTGTGTTGGAAGGTGTTCTTAGAGAGCCGGAAAACCAGATGTAGTCAATAGTTTGTCTTTGTAATTTTTGAAGTAACTAAAAGTAGTTACATTAATTTGTGAACTAAGTACTAGTAACTGAAGGTACTTAGAGTTTAAAACAGTAATTGAATTAACTGACTTATAGTTTGTCAAGAAGAGTATAAAGTAACTTGTAAAAGTTCGTTTGTATTTTGCTAATCACAATAAATTGTCTTCAAGAAGAATGGTTCATTCTAATGATTCAACTTCACCTCCGGAAACACGTCAAACAAACAAACAGTTGTAACTTAGCAGCCACTTGTATCGTTACAACATCTGTAGCTTTCTAGGACATGCTAGCTGTCATAATAGCATCATAAAATCTGTACTCTATAAAACTGTTAAAGTAGTTTTTGCAAACAGCAAAATGATGACATTAGCCACAGCTGTGATTCCAATAAACAGTGTATTTTCAGGCCAATTATATACACCAGTTCAGAGCTCTGAGAAAGTGATTACATTAACTGTTTCTTAACATTATCTGTGATTATCACAAATGGTGACCACTGTATGTATCTTCTTCTTTACAATGTTTATGATTATATATTATCATATACCTTCTTTTTCCATAACAATGCACTCATGTTCTTGTCCATTGGCAATGACCAACAAGGTGGAAATGCATTCTTGACAAATCCCCTATGTCAATAAAACAGTCTCCCTATGTATATGTAACAGTCTATTATAACAACAAAAGTTTAAAATAATATTTAAACTTTTTTACTTGCTGAAAATTTAGAAATAAAAGAGATAATTTTAAAAATTAAAGCATTCTCACAACTGTTAAATGCTTCAGGAGCTTGAGACATCTGTGGAAGAAGGTATTTATGTATTACTGTCCAAATTAAAATATACAGGTATAAATCGCTCATATGATTTATATAATAGATCATAAATCCTATATAACAGTATAGTCATATAACACATAACTGTATAATATATAGTATAAAAATAAATACAGAGTACACAGTATAACTATATAGTTATTTATAATAATTATACAACAAATTATAATCATGTAATATATACTGATTACATGGAGGTTTGCATGATCATGATCTTAAAAAACAGTAGAATAAATTACTGAATGTCAAAGGGACACTAATATTCATAGTTTTCTTTTCACTTGTCTAAAAAAATAACACTTGTATTAAATGGTGCTCATAGATATCTAATAACATTATACACAAAACAAAACGATAAGAAAGGTTAATAAGTTACATAACTCATAACTGGCTGAAACCAATAAACAATCAGCACTTGAGACCACCAATACCACTCTCTAATAACAATGTCTTACCACCTAAATGCACAAAACTCACGACTGGCTCAACTTCAGATGCATGGCTTTTATATAGCCCAGCCAAAGACATGTGTTTTGTAATGCTGACAAAAAGATTCCAGATAATTTGACATGTCACTAATATTAATTGTGACATCACTTGAAGATGAAACTCAGCCATTCTACCAGACACTACTAAGTAAACCTTGTTCAAAGAGAACCTGGATAAACCATAAACTAGTCTAGCGTGGAGAAATTTTACAGTCCCAGCAAACATAGTACATTTTTACATATTACTTTTTATTTTGTCATTGTCGTTAACTTCAAGGATTAGGCCTTGCAACCTGTTCTGGCTTCCTAGGATAGCTAACACTGTGTTTTCAAAAGGTGTATACTAGAAAGTTAGCTTTGGAAAATGGAAAACTAAATTTCATGAAGTAAAGTGCATAATAAAGACTTCTAAGTTTATAAAACCTTTTAAAAGTCTTTTGAATTTTCTATCACCTTATTTAAAAAAAAATTAAAAACCTACACTTATGCTACGTAACACATCCAGAAAATGTATTAAAATGACACAAAAATGAAGTCACTTCTGAGCTAGTAGAGTTGAATGAATGTTTATACATCTTGCATTCCTGTTTTTGTAATTAAGTGCCTCTTAGTTGTACTGTGAAAGCTAGTAAAAGTAAATTAATCTCATAATCACAGTAAAGTACCATATATTACAGCAAGTTCCATGGTGCAGATCACAGTTGGAGAACCAGTATGTGGTGGTGGTATTACTACGGTGTCTAAATAAATTCTGCAGGAATTAAGTTAGTAACAGACATAATTAATCCCTTCTCTGTGGGAGCAGCTTATACTACATTCTAAACTTGCTAAACAATGTCATAAATCCTAAAAAGGTCAAAAGAGAAGAGGCATTCTGGTACCTCCCCCTACACTGAAGGAATGAGTTTGACTTTCTATACAAATCCTAAGAAATTACCAACCTGAAAAGGTAATGGTGTTTTAAACAACACTTAGTTTTAAGATGCTGAGACTTAATGGACAATCTCTTATTAGTGCATAATCTGCAGTACAGTATCATATGCCCAAGAAAAATAAAAAAGTAAGAAAGATTTTTTTCACGTACTCTATAAAGACACACAACAGCTACTGAAATTGAAAATGTACCTTTCTAGTAACTGCTCTGTATATGATTTCCCATACAATTCTTTTTCACAAGCTCGTTGTAGTTTCATTCTTCTGTACTCGAATCGCTCCCGCCATTCTTGCAATTCTGCATGTCCATGGGCTTCTACACACTGTGCCCCATACCGGCAAACACCTCCATCTGCCCATGATTCACACAAACTGTAACTTTCTGCAGTATACCCTCGAGGTGGAGGACGCCACTTCCAATCACGGCCTTCATCTGACATTATTACTGTTTGATGACTTTCAGACTGACAATGTGCTCGAAGATGATTTTTATCAGAAAATGTCAAACAGCAATAAGTGCATGGAAAACCTCCTCCATTCATTATCTGATTTTGTTTTATATCATCATCAATTTTAATTGGTATAACTGGAACACATAAAGGTTTAAGCCATTATAAAACTTGTTATTACCATGTGTATTTACACATACTTGCTCTTCCAAAAAACTCAGTTTCAGACAATTTTAACAAAAAAGAACATAATAAAATTTATAAACCCAAGATTCTCATCATCCTTATAAGATACTACAAAATAGCATATTATTTCATATAAAATTAATTCAGCAAGTGACTCAGGATACGTTTATTCCTAATATTATTAACAATACAATCTTGATAATAAATTATCCTCAGTGTTATTCATTACCATTATTACTGTTATTACCAATCTGTTAACATTACATACCAATACTGTGATTACATTTTAACATAATCTACGTTTACAATTTAAAATGATGACACACTTTATATTTATCTGTTTATATTTAACTATAATTGTTTTTGTAACATTGATAAAACTGTTTTCAAAAATTACATTATAGCTCACAAGTTGAGTCATTACCTCTTTCTATGAATTAACTCAGTCTATGGAAAACCTTGATAGGAAAAATCTGGTAAATCTGGTATTGGCCATAAACTAATGAAAGATTTAGTGGTGAAAACAAAGATGTAATTAGAGAACACACAATGAATTTATAAAAATTAACTTTCCATATGAACTACAAAAACAGTTAAACACTACTGACACTCACAAGAAGCAAAACTGAGTATTCGTTTCTTTGAAACTCTTACAGGATGGATGATTATTATTAGGTGAACCCTATTTTCAGACTACTGCCATCAAAAAATATTCCCTTACCAGAAAATCATTCAGAAATTTTCTAAAACAAAAATACTGCAAATTTCAATAAAACTACCAAAGTATTAAAATTCTACTGAAAACCCTTTATGTATGGCACTAACAATTTCCACAATTATCTTCCAGAAATTTAGTTATCAAATATTAAAGAAATTGTTTTTCATGTTTAAAATAATTTAATTAATTGTGATGGTTGGTACTATTTATCATCTGTTTACTATTAAATTTAAAATATGACATTAAAATATACCCTTAACAAATACGGCAATCCAACACAAAACAGAATAAGGATTAAATGAATAACTTCCCAACAGGTGAAATATTACAATTACTTGGAAATCTTGACTATTGTGAACCACATATATGGGAAATGTGCTCAGCGAAGAAACAAAAAAATTAACTTACAATTTTCTAATTATACTATAAAAATTGCCTTCTACACATACATTTAACCTCCTCTTAATTAGATCGTCTTCTAAGCATGTTAAACCTGTAAACTTCAATGAATCATTCCGGTTATACTGAGTATATAATAATGTCTGTCATAGGCTAACAGGAGAAAAATTATTATGTTTCTATATTTTTTAATTATGAAAAATAATAAATTTGATACTTTAAAAAAGAGTTTACTTATTACTCAATGACAACGATAATACACAAATAATGTGAATAATTTGAGACTATATCAATAATATTATAATTTATAAACAAAAGATTAAAAACATATTTACAAAACAATAAGACTATACTTCATTACTGAATAACCACTGTTAAAAAAATCTTAAGTTAAATTCTATATGTGCACAAAAATTAGATATAAGACATGTATCTGACTACTATACATAAGATTCTACTATAAGTAAATAAATATTACACTTGCACAAGGAAACATTACATCAAACACTCTTATGAGTTCTATTAAGAAGTCTCTGTACAAGTCTACATTAGTCATCAATAACACTCCGCACAAGTCAACACTAGTCATCAATAACATTTTTATCAGCTATTTACTAATGTACACTAACATTTATGACTAATGTTGATTAATCAAGTAGCTGACCTACACAAGATATGAAAGAAAACATGTTTTTATGAAAATATCAGTATGGAGAACCATACATGACTTCCATGTTCTAAGATTTATATTTAAAATTATTTACGAAATGAAATGTTTCCATAGAAACTACTTCTTTCCTGTTATTCCTTCAACCTTAACCACAGTACTGTGGTCACTAACGTATACCATCACACGTTATCGCACTCGTTTTTCACTGATGATCGCAGAACGACGGCACAGCCGAAACGTCTGGTTTTGCAGAAAACATTGGACTACGGCCAAACAGCCCGGGAAGGAATTTTAACAACAAACTACTACTTTGTTGCCGATAACGTAGTACACATATAAAAATTATCCCTTCCCCTTCAACTATAATTGTCATTTATAGAAAATTAACCCCACCCCGTTCAACTAGCCTCTTCATTTATAGATATTTCATCTACGTTACTACAGTGGATTATTTCCCCGTAACCGATCTTCACCAAAATCAACAGGCCTTGCGTTCTCTACAATTTATGGATGTATGCAAAAAATTATTTGATTATGATTGAATTTACGGCAGTTATCGTTCGTCATAGAAAAAATTAACCTTGTTATCACATAAAACGTTGCAGGTAAACTACCACTTTCTCTTAACTGATCTTCACCAAAATCAATAGGTCTTGAGTCCTCTACAATTCAGGTATGCATGCAAAACATTATTTGATTCTGTCTGAATGTGTGGCAGTTATCGTTCGTCATAGAAACAATTACTCTTGTTAAAACATTAAAGGTGGCAGGTAAACTACCCCTTTCCCTTAACCGATCTTCACCAAAATCAATAGGCCTTCAGTTCTTTATAATTCAGGAACGTATGCAAAATATTGTTTGATACTCTTTGAATTTACGGCAGTTATCGTTTGTCATAGAAAAAATTACCCTTGTTAAAACACAAAACGTTGGAAGTAAACTACCCCTTTCCCTTAACAGATCTTCACCAATATCAACAGACCTAGAGTATTTAAAACTTCAGGAATGTATGCAAAAAATTATTTGATTTTCTTTTAATATGCGGCAGTTATCATGTGTCATAAAAATAAAATTACCCTTTTAAAACATAAAACGTTGTAGGTAAACTACCCTTTTCTCTTAACCGATCTTTACCAAAATCAACAGACCTTGAGTACTCTACAATTCAGGAAGGTATCCAAAAAAGTATTTGATTCTGTTTCAATTTGCGGCTCTTATCGTTTGCCATAGAAAATACCATTGTTAAAACATAAAACGTTGCTGGTAAACTGCCCCTTTCCCTTAACCTAACCGATCTCCACCAAAAACAATAGGTCTTCAGAAATCTACAATTCAGGACTGTATACAAAACATTATTTGATTCTCTTTGAATTTGCGACTCTTATCGTTTGCCATAGAAAATACAATTGTTAAAACATAAAATGTTGCAGGTAAACTACGCCTTTCCCTTAACCGATCTTCACCTAAAACAATAGGTCTTGAGAACTCTACAATTCAGGGCTGTGTGCAAATAATCATTTGATTCTGTTTGAATTTGCGGCTGTTATCGTTTCCCATAGAAAATACAATTGTTAAAACATAAAATGTTGCTGGTAAACTACCCCTCTCCCTTAACCGATCTTCACCTAAAACAATAGGACTTGAGAACTCTACAATTCAGGTCTGTATGCAAAAAATTATTTGATCCTGTTTGAATTTGCGGCTGGTATCCTTTGCCATAGAAAATACAACTGTTAAAACATAAAACGTTGCTGGTAAACTACCACTTTCCCTTAACCGTTATTCACCTAAAACAATATGTCTCGAGATCTCTACAATTCAGGGCTGTATGCAAAACATTATTTGATTCTGTTTGAATTTGCGGCTCTTATCGTTTGCCAAAGAAAATAATTACCCTTGATTTAAAAAAAAACGTTGCAGGTAAACAACCCCTTGCCCTTAACCTAACTTCACCAAAAACAATAGGTCTTGAGTACTCTACAAATCAGGGCTGTATGCAAAAGAGTAGTTGATTCTGTTTTAATTTACGGCAGTTATCGTTTGTCATAGAAAAAAATTACCCCTGTTAAAACAAAAAAGGTTGCTGTTAAACTACCCCATTCCCTTAACCGATCTTCACCAAAACCAACAGGTCTTGAGAACTCTACAATTCAGGGTTGCATGCAAAACATTATTTGATTCTGTTTGAATTTGCGGCTGTTATATTTGCCATAGGAAAAAATTACCCTTGATAAAAAAAACGTTGAAGGTAAACTACCCCTTTCCCTTAACCTACCCCTTCAGAAATCTACAATTCAGGACTGTATACAAAACATTATTTGATTCTCTTTGAATTTGCGACTCATATCGTTTGCCATAGAAAATACAATTGTTAAAACATAAAATGTTGCAGGTAAACTACGCCTTTCCCTTAACCGATCTTCACCTAAAACAATAGGTCTTGAGAACTCTACAATTCAGGGCTGTATGCAAAAAATCATTTGATTCTGTTTGAATTTGCGGCTGTTATCGTTTCCCATAGAAAATACAATTGTTAAAACAAAAAAAACGCTGCTGGTAAACTACCCCTCTCCCTTAACCGATCTTCACCTAAAACAATAGGTCTTGGGTACTCTACAAATCAATGCTGTATGCAAAAAATTATTTGATTCTGAATGAATTTGCGGCTATTATCATTTGCCATAGAAAATACCCTTGTTAAAACATAAAACGGGGCTGGTAAACTACCCCTTTCCCTTAACCGATCTTCACCAAAAACAATAGGTCTTGAGAACTCTACTATTCAGGGCTGTATGGAAATAATCATTTGATTCTGTTTGAATTTGCGGCTGTTATCATTTGCCATAGAAAATACAATTGTTAAAATATAAAACGTTGCTGGTAAACTACCCCTCTCCCTTAACCGATCTTCACATAAAACAATAGGTCTTGAGAACTCTACAATTCAGGGCTGTATGCAAAAAATTATTTGATTCTGTTTGAATTTGCGGCTGTTATTGTTTGCCATACAAAAAAATTACCCTTGATAAGAAAAAAACCGTTGCACGTAAACTACCCCATTCTCTTAACCGATCTTCACCAAAAACAATAGGTCTTGAGTACTCTAAAAATCAGGGCTGGATGCAAAAAATTACTTGATTCTGTTTGAATTTGCGACTGTTATCGTTTGCCATAGAAAAAATTCTACAGACAGACACACAGAGACACACACACTTTTCGAAAAATGACTTTTTTTCATGTTTTGAGTGTAGTACAATCAGAATCAGCAATAATCTCAAACACGTTTTTTTTTACCATCACCATACTTCCATTTCCTTAAGGAACATGGAAGTAAATATCGGTATGTAGAACCATACATGACTTCCATGTTCTAAGATTTTATTTAAAATCATATTCGAAATGAAATATTTCCATAGAAACTACGTCTTTCTACTTATTGCTTCAGCATTAACCACAGTACTGTGGTCACTAACGTATACCACCTCACGTTTTCGCACTCGATTTTTACTGATGATGGCAGTCGATGGCACAGCCGAAAAGTCTGGTTTTACAGAAAACATTGGACTACGGCTAAACAGCCCGGGAAGCAATTTTAACAAAAAACTACTTCTTTGTTACCGATAATGTAGTACACGTATACAAACTTCTCCCCTCCACCTTCAACTATAATTTTTAATAATAGAAAATTACCCCCACCCTGTTCACTTAACCTCTTCATTTATAGATATTTCATCTACGTTTCTACAGTGGATTATTATGAGCTTCTTATCAGGATACTTTATTTATAAATATTAAGTAATTTACTCATGTTAAATCATAAAATGTTTCAGGTAACTACCCCATTCTCTTAACCGATCTTCTCCAAAATCAATAGACCTTCAGTCCTCTACAATTCAGGGATGCATGCAAAAAAATATTTGAGTCTGTTTGAATGTGCGGCAGTTCCATGCGTCATGGAAACATTTCTCTTGTTACAACTTAAAATGTTGCAGGTAAACTACCCCTTTCCCTTAACCTATCTTCACCAAAAACAATAGGTCTTGAGTACTCTACAAATCAGGGCTGTATGCAAAAAATTATTTGATTCTGTTTGAATTTGCGGCTGTTATTGTTTGCCATAGAAAATACCCTTGTTAGAACATAAAACGTTGCAGGTAAACTACCCCTTTCCATTAACCGATCTTCAACAAAATCAACAGACCTTGAGTTCTGTATAATTCAAAAAGGTATGCAGAAGAGTAGTTGATTCTGTTTTAATGTACGGCAGTTATAGTTCGTCATAAAAACATTTACACTTGTTAAAACATAAAATGTTGCAGGTAAACTACCCTATTCCCTTAACCCAGTGTTCCGCAACCTTTTTTTACTCATGGCACACCCCAGACGGGCCTAGACTCAACACGGCACACCAAAATGTCTGTCCCCTCAAAATCATATGAATCTTAATATAATTACAAAATATTACGTCGTTTATAATCAATTTTTATTATTATTATTATTATTATTATTATTATAAAACAGGAATAGACTCATGCATTTGTTAACTTTAATTCACTGTAGAAAATACGAATTTTAAAGCAAATAACTCTAATCATACCTTCAATGTGATACTTGAGCCTGCTGAGCTGCACACAGACGGCTGATTCGTGGCGGAATCGTTGACAAAGCAAGCCTCATTTCTTCATTGATGGATTTGAGTCTCTCTCTCTTTGATGTTTTAATTTCAGTCAACGTCGAGAAGCCCAGTTCACACAAATATGTAGTTGAAAATGGTAATAACACATTAACTGCCATCTCGGAGATAGCGGGGTATTCACTGCTTATTGACAACCAAAATGTTTCCAAAAGCACTTCGAAAAATTTTAATTTCAATGTTCTGTCTGCTTTCAAATCTGCCAGTTCCTCTTGTAAGCCTAAATTATTCGGAAGATGTTTCGAATCCATAATGAATGGATCACGAACCCAGTCAAAATCTTCAAGACTCTCTCCAAAATATTTGTTGAAATTCTGCTGCAAGAGTACTAAATGTTCTTTAATTAAGTCCATTCAACACCTTATTATCGTCAGGAAGGGGCCATACAGTTAGGAACATCTCACACGATCCATTTTCAATTGTCTGTATCCATAAATTTAACTTATTAATAAATCCTTGAATCTTATCCATACTAGTCAGAATATTTTCGTTTCTACCTTGCATTTTTCTGTTTAGTTCATTCAAGTGTACGAAAATATCGGAAAGATATGCCAACTTAGATACCCATTCATCATCTGCAAATAATTCCGCATACTCATGCCCCTCAGTAGTCAAAAATGCAAGTACCTCCTCTTTAAGTTCAAACATTCGCGTTAACACTTTACCTCGAGATAACCATCGTACTTCTGTATGCAGCAGAAGTGTAGTGTGCTCTGATCCCATTTCTTGACACAAAACGTTAAAAAGCCGCATATTTAGGGGCCGCAATTTGATGAAGTTCACGACTTTTACTACTTCGTCCATCACAATTTTCAGAGGAGATGGCAAAGACTTAGCAACAATGGCTTCGCGGTGAATGAGACAATGGTCGGTTCGTAAGTTAGGATTTACTTCTTGTACTTTACCCACGAATCCTTTCACTCGGCCTGTCATAGAAGCGGCTCCGTCTGTACAAACACTAATGCAATCCTCCCATGTTAATTCATTATGGACCACATATTCATTAGTCCTACGAAATATTTCTTCACCGGTTGCTCGCTCGGGTAGTTCTTTGCAAAAAAAGAAATTAGTTGCAATTACATCCTCATCAACATACCTTATGTAGGAAAGAAGTTGTGCGTGACCGCCAATATTGGTGGACTCGTCGATCTGAAGTGAGAACTTTCGACTGGTCTTTATTTTATCCTTCATAATGTCTTCGATGTCACTGGACATGTCACTAACTCGGCGGCTGATTGTGTCAGCAGAAAGAGGAATTTTTGAAATTTCAATACCAGCTTCTAAACCCAGGACTATTTTTACCATTTCTTTACACGCGGGCATTAACAACGTTTCTGCAATTGTGTGTGGTTTTTTGGCCTTTACGATAAGTTCAGCTACCTTATAGCTAGCTTCCTGTACCTTTTGCGAAACACGTACCGACGTAGTCATGAGCGTCACTTGTTTTTTATTTTGTTCCAACAACCGACGAAAATAATTCACATCTTTACTTAATAGAGAGGAATGTTTTGTTGACAAATGTCGTTTCAATTTACTGGGAACCATAGCAGCATTACTGAGTTTTTCACCACACACAACACACTCGGGGATTGGGCATGTTTTGTCACCACACCAAAAAACCCCGTAAGATAAATATTTATCACTATATTGCCGGTGAACTACTTTCTGTTTTTTTTTTTTCGGGCTCGATGGTTTCACTACTTGCTCTCGAGGACGGACCACTCCGTACAAGGAACTTATCCATATCGAAAAAAAAAATAGTTTAATAACACTGTAATAGAAAATAGTAAGACTGGTGTAGCAACCACAATATTCGCACTACTGCAGAGCACAGCTGTGATAGGACTGAACTGAAATACTATAATTGTTGTCTCACAATGTGTGGGTCCTTCGGCGAAGGAAAAGAGCAATAAAGTTTAAGAAGCGCCGACAAACAGGCACAAATATCAAAACAAGGCAAAAAAATAATAAAAGAGAGGGAAATTTTTGCTAATCCCCGCAATTTTAGTTAAAAGCATGTACAGCCAGCTGTACACAAAATATGCGGTGTTACAAAGAACTCTCTTGAATGAGTTTAGAACGTTTAGAGTTTTAAACATAAACTCTATTGTATGATTGGTGCGGGCCGCTAAAAGGCTTGCTAAAAGTCTTACGCGGCTTTCTTTGAGTGAACACAAAGCTTGCCGCCTGTAACCCATCAAACCGGCCCAATATTTCAGGTGAGAATACAAATAACTTAAGATAAGCAAACTATAACAACAATATTGAGTAAATAAATTACATTTAATTTCTATGAAAATATAACAGTTATCAGCATGTATTAAAGAATAAACAAGCACCTTCTTACTTAAAATCGACAATTAATTTATTACAATAATAGGTAAAAGTTCGCGTCACACCTTTCACCTTGTGACGGCACACTATTGTGCTGCAGCACACTGGTTGCGGAACACTGCCTTAACCGATCTTCACCAAAACCAACAGGTCTTGAGAACTCTACAATTCAGGGCTGTATGCAAAAAATTATTTGATTCTGTTTGAATTTGCGGCTCTTATCGTTTGCCATAGAAAATACCCTTTTCAAACATAAAACGTTGCCAGTAAACTACCCCTTCCCCTTAACCGATCTTCACCAAAAACAGTAGGTCTTGAGAACTCTATAATTTAGGGCAGTATGCAAAAAATTATTTGATTATGTTTGAATTTGCGGCTGTTACCGTACGCCATAGAAAATACACTTGTTAAAACATAAAATGTTGCAGGTAAACTACCCCTTTCCCTTAACCGATCTTTACCAAAATCAATAGGTCTTGAGAAGACTAAAATTCAGAGCTGTATGCAAAATATTATTTGATTGTGTTTGAATTTGCGGCTGTTATTGTTTGCCATAGAAACAAATTACCCTTGATTAAAAAAAAAGTTGCAGGTAAACTACCCTTTTCCCTTAACCGATCTTCACTAAAAACAATAGGTGTTGAGTACTCTACAAATCAGGTCTGTTTGCAAAAAATTATTTGATTCTGTTTGAATTTGCGGCTGTTATCGTTTGCCATAGACAAAAACTACAGACAGACACACAGACAGACAGACACACACACAGACACTTTTCGAAAAACGACTTTTTTTCATGTTTTGAGTGTAGTACAATCAGAATCTGCAATAATCTCGAACACGATTTATTTTGCCATCACCATACTTCCATTTCCTTAAGCAACATGAAGTAAAATATCGGTATGGAGAACCATACATGACTTCCATATTCTCAGATTTATATTTAAAATCATTTTCAGCCAAACAGCCAGGCTGTGTCTTACCTGCCTTTTTATTGCTGTATTAAATGAAAAATATTATATTACATTAAAATGAAAAAATTATAATTTTATTGCCTGGCAACAAAATTATTTTATTTTTAACAATTACCATTGTTTCAAAAAGTTTAAATAAATTTTCAAGTACTTTACTCTTGTTAAAACGTAAAAGGTTGCAAGTAAACTACCCCTTCCCCTTAACCGATCTTCACCAAAATCGAAAGTCATTGAGACCTCTACAATTCAGGGACGTATGCAAAAAATGATTTGATTCTGTTTGAATTTGCGGCTGTTATCGTTTGCCATAGAAAATACGCTTGTTAAAAAAACGTTGCAGGTAAACTACCCCTTCCCCTTAACCGATCTTCACCAAAAACAACAGGTCTTGAGTACTCTACAAATCAGGGCTGTATGTAAAACATTATTTGATTCTGTTTGAATTAGCGGCTGTTATCGTTTGCCATAGAAAATACCCTTGTTAAAAAAACGTTGCAGGTAAACTACCCCTTTCCCTCAACCGAACTTCACCAAAAACAATAGGTCTTGAGAACTCTACAATTTAGGGCTGTATGCAAATAATCTTTTGATTCTGTTTGAATTTGCGGCTGTTATCGTTTGCCATAGGAAATAACCTTGTTAAAACATAAAACGTTACAGGTAAACTACCCCTTTCACTTAACCGATCTTCACCAAAATCAACAGATCATGAGAACTCTACAATTCAGGGCTGTATGCGAAACATTATTTGATTCTGTTTGAATTTGCGGCTGTTATCGTTTGCCAAACAAACAAAATTACCCTTGCTAAAAAAAACCGTTGCAGGTAAACTACCCCTTTCCCTCAACCGATCTTCACCAAAAACAAAAGGTCGCGAGTACTCTGCAAATCAGGGCTGCATGCAAAACATTATTTGATTCTGTTTGAATTTGCGGCTGTTATCGTTTGCCATAGAAAATACCCTTGTTAAAAAAACGTTGCAGGTAAACTACCCCTTTCCCTCAACCGATCTTCACCAAAAACAATAGGTCTTGAGAACTCTACAATTTAGGGCCGTATGCAAATAATCTTTTGATTCTGTTTGAATTTGCGGCTGTTATCGTTTGCCATAGGAAATACCCTTGTTAAAACATAAAACGTTGCAGGTAAACTACCCCTTTCCCTTAACCGATCTTCACCAAAAACAATAGGTCTTGAGTACTCTACAAATCAGGGCTGTATGCAAAACATTATTTGATTCTGTTTGAATTTGCGGCTGTTATCGTTTGCCATAGAAAATACCCTTGTTAAAAAAAAATTGCAGGTAAACTACCCCTTTCCCTCAACCGAACTTCACCAAAAACAACAGGTCTTGAGAACTCTACAATTTAGGGCTGTATGCAAATAATCTTTTGATTCTGTTTGAATTTGCGGCTGTTATCGTTTGCCATAGGAAATACCCTTGTTAAAACATAAAACGTTACAGGTAAACTACCCCTTTCACTTAACCGATCTTCACCAAAATCAACAGATCATGAGAACTCTACAATTCAGGGCTGTATGCGAAACATTATTTGATTCTGTTTGAATTTGCGGCTGTTATCGTTTGCCAAACAAACAAAATTACCCTTGCTAAAAAAAACCGTTGCAGGTAAACTACCCCTTTCCCTCAACCGATCTTCACCAAAAACAAAAGGTCGCGAGTACTCTGCAAATCAGGGCTGCATGCAAAACATTATTTGATTCTGTTTGAATTTGCGGCTGTTATCGTTTGCCATAGAAAATACCCTTGTTAAAAAAACGTTGCAGGTAAACTACCCCTTTCCCTCAACCGATCTTCACCAAAAACAATAGGTCTTGAGAACTCTACAATTTAGGGCCGTATGCAAATAATCTTTTGATTCTGTTTGAATTTGCGGCTGTTATCGTTTGCCATAGGAAATACCCTTGTTAAAACATAAAACGTTGCAGGTAAACTACCCCTTTCCCTTAACCGATCTTCACCAAAAACAATAGGTCTTGAGTACTCTACAAATCAGGGCTGTATGCAAAACATTATTTGATTCTGTTTGAATTTGCGGCTGTTATCGTTTGCCATAGAAAATACCCTTGTTAAAAAAAAATTGCAGGTAAACTACCCCTTTCCCTCAACCGAACTTCACCAAAAACAACAGGTCTTGAGAACTCTACAATTTAGGGCTGTATGCAAATAATCTTTTGATTCTGTTTGAATTTGCGGCTGTTATCGTTTGCCATAGGAAATACCCTTGTTAAAACATAAAACGTTACAGGTAAACTACCCCTTTCCCTTAACCGATCTTCACCAAAATCAACAGATCTTGAGAACTCTACAATTTAGGGCTGTATGCAAAACATTATTTGATTCTGTTTGAATTTGCGGCTGTTATCGTTTGCCAAACAAACAAAATTACCCTTGCTAAAAAAAAACCGTTGCAGGTAAACTACCCCTTTCCCTCAACCGATCTTCACCAAAAACAATAGGTCGCGAGTACTCTGCAAATCAGGGCTGCGTGCAAAAAATTATTTGATTCTGTTTGAATTTGCGGCAGTTATCGTTTGCCATAGAAAAAAAATCTACAGACAGACAGACAGACACACAGACAGACAGACAGACAGACACACAGACACTTTTCGGAAAACGACTTTTTTTCATGTTTTGAGTGTAGTAGAATCAGAATCTGCAATAATCTCGAACACGATTTTTTTTGCCATCACCATACTTCCATTCCTTAAGGAATATGGAAGTAAAATTACCATTGATAAAAAAACAGCAGGTAAACTACCCCTTTCCCTTAACCGATCTTCACCATAACCAATAGGTCTTGAATACTCTACAATTCAAGGCTGTATGCAAAAAAGTATTTGATACAGTTTGAATTTGCGGCTGTTATCGTTTGCCATAAAAATACAATTGTTAAAACATAAAACGTTGCTGGTAAACTACCCCTCTCCCTTAACCGATCTTCACATAAAACAATAGGTCTTGAGAACTCTACAATTCAGGGCTATATGCAAAAAATTATTTGATTCTGTTTGAATTTCCGGCTGTTATTGTTTGCCATACAAAAAAATTACCCTTGATAAGAAAAAAACCGTTGCAAGTAAACTACCCCAATTCTCTTAACCGATCTTCACCAAAAACAATAGGTCTTGAGTACTCTAAAAATCAGGGCTGCATGCAAAACATTACTTGATTCTGTTTGAATTTGCGACTGTTATCGTTTGCCATAGAAAAAATTCTACACACACACACACACACTTTTCGAAAAATGACGTTATTCATGTTTTGAGTGTAGTACAATCAGAATCTGCAATAATCTCAAACACGATTTTTTTGCCATCACCATACTTCCATTTCCTTAAGGAACATGGAAGTAAATATGGGTATGGAGAACCATACATGACTTCTATGTTCTAAGATTTATATTCAAAATCATATTCGAAATGAAATATTTCCATAGTAACTACGTCTTTCTACTTATTGCTTCAGCATTAACCACAGTACTGTGGTCACTAACATATACCACCTCACGTTTTCGCACTCGATTTTCACCAAAAACAAAAGGTCGCGAGTACTCTGCAAATCAGGGCTGCATGCAAAACATTATTTGATTCTGTTTGAATTTGCGGGTGTTATCGTTTGCCAAACAAACAAAATTACCCTTGGTAAAAAAACCGTTGCAGGTAAACTACCCCTTTCCCTCAACCGATCTTCACCAAAAACAATAGGTCGCGAGTACTCTACAAATCAGGGCTGTATGCAAAAAATTATTTGATTCTGTTTGAATTTGCGGCTGTTATCATTAAACTACAGAGACACACACAGACACTTTTCGAAAACGACTTTTACTTCTTTTTCATGTTTTGAGTGTAGTACAATCAGAATCTGCAATAATCTCGAGCACGATTTTTTTTGCCAACATCATACTTCCATTTCCTTAAGGAACATGGAAGTAAAAAATTACCCTTGATAAAAAAACCGTTGCAGGTAAACTACCCCTTTTCCTTAACCGATCATCACCAAAAACGACAGGTCTTGGGTACTCTACAATTCAGGCCTGTATGCAAACAATTATTTGATTCTGTTTGAATTTGAGGCTGTTTTCGTTTGCCATAGAAAACACCCTTGATAAAACATAAAACGTTGCTGGTAAACTACCCTATTCCATTAACCGATCTTCACCAAAAACAATAGTCTTGAGAACTCTACAATTCAGGGCTGTATGCAAAACATTAGTTGATTCTCTTTGAATTTACGGCAGTTATCGTTCGTCATAGAAAAAATACCCTTGTTAAAACATAAAACGTTGCAGGTAAACTACCACTTTCCCTTAAACGATCTTCAACAAAATCAACAGACCTTGAGTTCTGTATAATTCAAAATGGTATGCAGATGCGTAGTTGATTCTGTTTTAATGTATGGCAGTTATCGTTCGTCAAAAAAAAAATTACCCTTGATAAAACATCACATGTTGCTGGTAAACAACCCTATTCCCTTAACCAATCTTCACCAAAACCAACAGGTCTTGAGAACTCTACAATACAGGGCTGTATGCAAAACATCATTTGATTCTGTTTCAATTTGCGGCTGTTATCGTTTACCATAGAAAAAAATTACCCTTGATAAAAAACCGTTGCAGGTAGACTACCCCTTTCCCTTAACCGATCTTCACCAAAAACGACAGGTCTTGAGAACTCTACAATTCAGGGCTGTATGCAAAATATTATATGATTTTGTTTGACTTTGCGGCTGTTATCGTTTGCCATACAAAATACCCTTGATAAAACAAAAAACGTGGCAGGTAAACTACCCCTTTCCCTTAAACGATCTTCACCAAAAACAATAGGTCTTTAGTACTCAACAAAACAGGGCTGTATACAAAAACGTATTTGATTCTGTTTGAATTTGCGGCTCTTATCGTTTGCCATAGAAAATACCCTTTTACAACATAAAACATTGCAGGTAAACTACCCCTTTCCCTTAACCGATCTTCACCAACACCAATAGGTATTGAGAACTCTACAATACAGGGCTGTATGCAAAACATCATTTGATTCTGTTTCAATTTGCGGCTGTTATCGTTTACCATAGAAAAAAATTACCCTTGATAAAAAACCGTTGCAGGTAGACTACCCCTTTCCCTTAACCGATCTTCACCAAAAACGACAGGTCTTGAGAACTCTACAATTCAGGGCTGTATGCAAAATATTATATGATTTTGTTTGACTTTGCGGCTGTTATCGTTTGCCATACAAAATACCCTTGATAAAACAAAAAACGTGGCAGGTAAACTACCCCTTTCCCTTAAACGATCTTCACCAAAAACAATAGGTCTTTAGTACTCAAGAAATCAGGGGTGTATGCAAAACATTATTTCGATTATGTTTGAATTTACGGCTGTTATCGTTTGCCATAGAAAATACCCCTGTTAAAACGTAAAACGTTGCAGGTAAACTACCCCTATCCCTTAACCGATCTTTACCAAAATCAACAGATCTTGAGACCTCTACAATTCAGGGCTGTATGCGAAACATTATTTGATTCTGCTTGAATTTGCGGCTGTTATCGTTTGCCAAACAAACAAAATTACCCTTGATAAAAAAAAACCGTTGCAGATAAACTACCCCTTTCCCTCAACAAATCTTCACCAAAAACGACACGTCTTGGGTACTCTACAATTCAGGCCTGTATGCAAACAATTATTTGATTCTGTTTGAATTTGAGGCTGTTATCGTTTGCCATAGAAAACACCCTTGATAATACACAAAACGTTGCTGGTAAACTACCCTATTCCATTAACCGATCTTCACCAAAAGCAATAGGTCTTGAGAACTCTACAATTCAGGGCTGTATGCAAAACATTAGTTGATTCTCTTTGAATTTATGGCAGTTATCGTTCGTCATAGAAAAAATACCCTTGTTAAAACATAAAACGTTGCTGGTAAACTACCACTTTCCCTTAACCGATCTTCAACAAAATCAACAGACCTTGAGCTCTGAATAATTCAAAATGGTATGCTGAAGCGTAGTTGATTCTGTTTGAATTTGAGGCAGTTATCGTTCGTTATAGAAAAAATTACCCTTGTTAAAACATAAAATGTTGCAGGTAAACTACCCCTTTCCCTTAAACGATCTTCACCAAAAACAATAGGTCTTGAGTACTAAACAATCCAGGGCTGTATGCAAAAAATTATTTGATTCTCTTTTAATTTACGGCTCTTATTGTTCGTCATAGAAAAATACCCTTGTTAAAACATAAAACGCTGCAGGTAAACTACCCCTTTCCCTTAACCGATCTTCAACAAAATCAACAGACCTTGAGTTCTGCATAATTCAAAATGGTATGCACAAGCGTAGTTGACTCGGTTTGAATTTACGGCAGTTATCGTTCGTTATAGAAATAATTACCCTTGTTAAAACATAAAATGTTGCAGGTAAACTATCCCTTTCCCTTAAACGATCTTCACCAAAAACAATATGTCTTGAGTACTAAACAATTCAGGGCTGTATGCAAAAAATTATTTGATTCTCTTTGAATTTACGGCTCTTATTGTTTGCCATAGAAAATACCCTTTTCAAACAAAAAACGTTGCCGGTAAACTACCCCTTCCCCTTAACCCATATTTACCAAAATCAATAGGTCTTGAGAAGACTAAAATTCAGGGCTGTATGCAAAATATTATTTGATTGTGTTTGAATTTGCGGCTGTTATTGTTTGCCATAGAAACAAATTACATATGATTAAAAAAAAAGTTGCAAGTAAACTACCCTTTTCCCTTAACCGATCTTCACTAAAAACAATAGGTCTTGAGTACTCTACAAATCAGGGCTGTTTGCAAAAAATTATTTGATTCTGTTTGAATTTGCGGCTGTTATCGTTTGCCATAGAAAAAACTACAGACAGACACACAGACAGACAGACAGACACACACACACAGACACTTTTCGAAAAATGACTTTTTTCATGTTTTGAGTGTAGTACAATCAGAATCTGCAATAATCTCGAACACGATTTTTTTTGCCATCACCATACTTCCATTTCCTTAAGAAACATGAAGTAAAATATCGGTATGGAGAACCATACATGACTTCCATATTCTAAGACTTATAATCTGAAATATGCTTGCCTGCCAAGCACGATATATTTTCTAATATATACATAATTTACATTAAAATGAAAAAATTATAATTTTATTGCCTGGCAACAAAATTATTTTATTTTTAACAATTACCATTGTTTGAAAAAGTTTAAATGAATTTTCAAGTACTTTACTCTTGTTAAAACGTAAAAGGTTGCAGGTAAACTACCCCTTCCCCTTAACCGATCTTCACCAAAATCTAATGGCCTTGAGTCCTCTACAATTCACTTACGTATGCAAAAAATTATTTGATTCTGTTTGAATTTGCGGCAGTTATCGTTTGCCATAGAAAATACGCTTTATAACAAACGTTGCAGGTAAACTACCCCTTCCCCTCAACCGATCTTCACCAAAAACAAAAGGTCTTGAGTACTCTACAAACCAGGGCTGTATGCAGAAAATTATTGATTATGTTTGAATTTGCGGCTGTTATCGTTTGCCATAGAAAATAACCTTGTTAAAAAAACGTTGTAGGTAAACTACCCCTTTCCCTTAACCGATCTTCACCAAAAACAATAGGTCTTGAGAACTCTACAATTTAGGGCTGTATGCAAATAATCTTTTGATTCTGTTTGAATTTACGGCTGTTATCGTTTGCCATAGGAAATACCCTTGTTAAAACAGAAAACGTTACAGGTAAACTACCCCTTTCCCTTAACCGATCTTCACCAAAATCAACAGATCTTGAGAACTCTACAATTCAGGGCTGTATGCGAAACATTATTTGATTCTGTTTGAATTTGCGGCTGTCATCGTTTGGCAAAAAAAAATTTCCCTTGATAAAAAAAACCGTTGCAGGTAAACTACCCCTTTCCCTCAACCGATCTTCACCAAAAACAATAGGTCTTGAGAACTCTACAATTTAGGGCTGTATGCAAATAATCTTTTGATTCTGTTTGAATTTACGGCTGTTATCGTTTGCCATAGGAAATACCCTTGTTAAAACAGAAAACGTTACAGGTAAACTACCCCTTTCCCTTAACCGATCTTCACCAAAATCAACAGATCTTGAGAACTCTACAATTCAGGGCTGTATGCGAAACATTATTTGATTCTGTTTGAATTTGCGGCTGTCATCGTTTGGCAAAAAAAAATTTCCCTTGATAAAAAAAAACCGTTGCAGGTAAACTACCCCTTTCCCTCAACCGATCTTCACCAAAAACAATAGGTCGTGAGTACTCTACAAATCAGGGCTGTATGCAAAAAGTTATTTGATTCTGTTTGAATTTGCGGCAGTTATCGTTTGCCATAGAAAAAAATACGCTTGATAAAAAAACGTTGCAGGTAAACTACCCCTTCCCCTTAACCGATCTTCACCAAAAACAATAGGTCTTGAGAACTCTACAAATCAGTGCTGTATGCAAAACATTATTTGATTCTGTTTGAACTTGCGGCTGTTATCGTTTGCCATAGAAAATACCCTTGTTAAAAAAACGTTGCAGGTAAACTACCCCTTTCCCTCAACCGATCTTCACCAAAAAAAAATAGGTCTTGAGAACTCTACCATTTAGGGCTGTATGCAAATAATCTTTTGATTCTGTTTGAATTTGCGGCTGTTATCGTTTGCCATAGAAAATACCCTTGTTAAAAAAACGTTGCAGGTAAACTACCCCTTTCCCTTAACCGATCTTCACCAAAAACAATAGGTCTTGAGTACTCTACAAATCAGGGCTGTATGCAAAACATTATTTGATTCTGTTTGAATTTGCGGCTGTTATCGTTTGCCATAGAAAATACCCTTGTTAAAAAAACGTTGCAGGTAAACTACCCCTTTCCCTCAACCGAACTTTACAAAAACAATAGGTCTTGAGAACTCTACAATTTAGGGCTGCATGCAAATAATCTTTTGATTCTGTTTGAATTTGCGGCTGTTATCGTTTGCCATAGGAAATACCCTTGTTAAAACATAAAACGTTACAGGTAAACTACCCCTTTCCCTTAACCGATCTTCACCAAAATCAACAGATCTTGAGACCTCTACAATTCAGGGCTGTATGCGAAACATTATTTGATTCTGTTTGAATTTGCGGCTGTTATCGTTTGCCAAACAAACAAAATTACCCTTGCTAAAAAAAAACCGTTGCAGGTAAACTACCCCTTTCCCTCAACCGATCTTCACCAAAAACAATAGGTCGTGAGTACTCTACAAATCAGGGCTGTATGCAAAAAGTTATTTGATTCTGTTTGAATTTGCGGCAGTTATCGTTTGCCATAGAAAAAAATACGCTTGATAAAAAAACGTTGCAGGTAAACTACCCCTTCCCCTTAACCGATCTTCACCAAAAACAATAGGTCTTGAGAACTCTACAAATCAGTGCTGTATGCAAAACATTATTTGATTCTGTTTGAACTTGCGGCTGTTATCGTTTGCCATAGAAAATACCCTTGTTAAAAAAACGTTGCAGGTAAACTACCCCTTTCCCTCAACCGATCTTCACCAAAAAAAAATAGGTCTTGAGAACTCTACCATTTAGGGCTGTATGCAAATAATCTTTTGATTCTGTTTGAATTTGCGGCTGTTATCGTTTGCCATAGAAAATACCCTTGTTAAAAAAACGTTGCAGGTAAACTACCCCTTTCCCTTAACCGATCTTCACCAAAAACAATAGGTCTTGAGTACTCTACAAATCAGGGCTGTATGCAAAACATTATTTGATTCTGTTTGAATTTGCGGCTGTTATCGTTTGCCATAGAAAATACCCTTGTTAAAAAAACGTTGCAGGTAAACTACCCCTTTCCCTCAACCGAACTTTACAAAAACAATAGGTCTTGAGAACTCTACAATTTAGGGCTGCATGCAAATAATCTTTTGATTCTGTTTGAATTTGCGGCTGTTATCGTTTGCCATAGGAAATACCCTTGTTAAAACATAAAACGTTACAGGTAAACTACCCCTTTCCCTTAACCGATCTTCACCAAAATCAACAGATCTTGAGACCTCTACAATTCAGGGCTGTATGCGAAACATTATTTGATTCTGTTTGAATTTGCGGCTGTTATCGTTTGCCAAACAAACAAAATTACCCTTGCTAAAAAAAAACCGTTGCAGGTAAACTACCCCTTTCCCTCAACCGATCTTCACCAAAAACAATAGGTCGCGAGTACTCTGCAAATCAGGGCTGCATGCAAAAAATTATTTGATTCTGTTTGAATTTGCGGCAGTTATCGTTTGCCATAGAAAAAAAATCTACAGACAGACAGACAGACAGACAGACAGACAGACACACAGACAGACACACAGACAGACAGACACACACACAGACACTTTTCGGAAAACGACTTTTTTTCATGTTTTGAGTGTAGTAGAATCAGAATCTGCAATAATCTCGAACACGATTTTTTTTGCCATCACCATACTTCCATTCCTTAAGGAATATGGAAGTAAAATTACCATTGATAAAAAAACATAGCAGGTAAACTACCCCTTTCCCTTAACCGATCTTCACCATAACCAACAGGTCTTGAATACTCTACAATTCAGTGCTGTATGCAAAAAAGTATTTGATTCAGTTTGAATTTGCGGTTGTTATCGTTTGCCATAGAAAATACAATTGTTAAAACATAAAACGTTGCTGGTAAACTACCCCTCTCCCTTAACCGAACTTCACATAAAACAATAGGTCTTGAGAACTCTACAATTCAGGGCTGTATGCAAAAAATTACTTGATTCTGTTTGAATTTGCAACTGTGATCGTTTGCCATAGAAAAAATACTACACACACACACACACACTCTCTCTCTCTCTCTCTCTCTCTCTCTCTCTCTCTCTCTCTCTCTCTCTCTCTCTCTCTCTCTCTCTCTCTCTTTCTCTCACTCTCTCTCTCTCTCTCTCTCTCTCTCTCTCTCTCTTTTCGAAAAATGACGTTATTCATGTTTTGAGTGTAGTACAATCAGAATCTGCAATAATCTCAAACACGATTTTTTTGCCATCACCATACTTCCATTTCCTTAAGGAACATGGAAGTAAATATCAGTATGGAGAACCATACATGACTTCCATGTTCTAAGATTTATATTTAAAATCATATTCGAAATGAAATATTTCCATAGAAACTACGTCTTTCTACTTATTGCTTCAGCATTAACCACAGTACTGTGGTCACTAACGTATAACACCTCACGTTTTCACACTCGATTTTCACCGATGATGGCAGTCGATGGCACTGCCGAAAGTCTGGTTTTGCAGGGCTAAAGAGGCCGGGAAGCAATTTTAACATAAAACTACTTCTTTGTTGCCGATAACGTAGTACACATACAAAAAATTCTCCCCTCCACCTTCAACAATAATTTTTAATAATAGAAAATTACCCCCACCCCGTTCACCTAACTTCTTCATTTATAGATATTTCATCTACGTTTCTACAGTGGATTACTATGAGCTTCTTATCAGGATACTTTATTTATAAAAATTAAGTACTTTCTCTTGTTAAATCATAAAATGTTCAGGTAAACAATGTTTCAGAGAAAGGTACCCCTTTCTCTTAACCGATCTTCTCCAAAATCAACAGACCTTCCGTCCTCTACAATTCAGGGAAGCATGCAAGAAAATATTTGATTCTGTTTGAATGTGCAGCAGTTATCGTTCGTCATGGAAACATTTCTCTTGTTACAACATAAAATGTTGCAGGTAAACTATCCCTTTCCCTTAACCGATCTTCACCAAAATCAATAGACGTTGAGCTGTCTGCAACTCAGGAAAGGGTGCAAAAAATTATTTGATTCTCATAGAATTTTCGGCAATTATCGTTCATCGTAAAAAAAATTACCCTTTTTAAAACATAAATCGTTGCTGATGAACTACCCCTTCCCTTAACCGATCTTCAACAAAATCAACAGACCTTGAGTTCTGTATAATTCAAAATGGTATGCAGAAGAGTAGTTGATTCTGTTATAATGTACGCCAGTTATGGTTCGTCAAAAAAAAGATTACCCTTGATAAAACATAAAATGTTGCTGGTAAACAACCCTATTCCCTTAACCGATCTTCAACAAAACCAATAGGTCTTGAGAACTCTACAATTCAGGGCTGTATGCAAAACATCATTTGATTCTGTTTGAATTTGCGGCTGTTATCGTTTACCATAGAAAAAAATTACACTTGATAAAAAACCGTAGCAGGTAAACTACCCCTTTCCCTTAACAGATCTTCACCAAAAACGATAGGTCTAGAGAACTCTACAATTCAGGGCTGTATGCAAAATATTATGATTTTGTTTGAATTTGCGGCTGTTATCGTTTGCCATACAAAATACCCTTGATAAAACAAAAAACCTGGCACGTAAACTACCCCTTTCCCTTAAACGATCTTCACCAAAAACAATAGGTCTTTAGTACTCAAGAAATCAGGGGTGTATGCAAAACCTTAGTTGATTATGTTTGAATTTACGGCTGTTATCATTTGCCATAGAAAATACACTTGTTAAAACATAAAATGTTGCAGGTAAACTACCCCTTTCCCTTAACCGATCTTTACCAAAATCAACAGATCTTGAGAACTCTACAATTCAGGGCTGTATGCGAAACATTATTTGATTCTGTTTGAATTTGCGGGTGTTATCGTTTGCCATACAAACAAAATTACCCTTGATAAAAAAAACCGTTGCAGGTAAACTACCCCTTTCCCTCAACCGACCTTCACCAAAAACAATAGGTCGCGAGTACTCTACAAATCAGGGCTGTATGCAAAAAAATTATTTGATTCTGTTTGAATTTGCGGCTGTTATCCTTTGCCATAGAAAAAAACTACAGACACACACACAGACACTTTTCGAAAAACGACTTTTTTTCATGTTTTGAGTGTAGTACAATCAGAATCTGCAATAATCTCGAACACGATTTTTTTTGCCATCACCACACTTTCATTTCCTTAAGGAACATGGAAGTAAAAAATTACCCTTCATAAAAAACCGTTGCAGCTAAACTACCCCTTTCCCTAAACCCATCTTCACCAAAAACGACAGGTCTTGGGTACTCTAAAATTCAGGCCTGTATGCAAACAATTATTTGATTCTGTTTGAATTTGAGGCTGTTATCGTTTGCCATAGAAAACACCCTTGATAAAACATAAAACGTTGCTGGTAAACTACCCTATTCCATTAACCGATCTTCACCAAAAACAATAGGTCTTGAGAACTCTACAATTTAGTGCTGTATGCAAAACATTAGTTGATTCTCTTTGAATTGACGGCAGTTATCATTCGTCATAGAAAAAATACCCTTGCTAAAACATAAAACGTTGCAGGTAAACTACCCCTTTCCCTTAAACGATCTTCAACAAAATCAACAGAAATTGAGTTCTGTATAATTCAAAATGGTATACAGAAGCGTAGTTGATTCTGTTTTAATGTATGGCAGTTATTGTTCGTGAAAAAAAAAATTACCCTTGATAAAACATAAAATGTTGCTGGTAAACAACCCTATTACCTTAACCGATCTTCACCAAAACCAACAGGTCTTGAGAACTCTACATTTCAGGGCTGTATGCAAAATATTATATGATTCTGTTTGAATTTGCGGCTGTTATCGTTTGCCATATAAAATACCCTTGATATAACAAAAAACGTGTCAGGTAAACTACCCCTTTCCCTTAACCGATCTTTACCAAAAACAATAGGTCTTTAGTACTCAACAAAACAGGGCTGTATGCAAAAACGTATTTGATTCTGTTTGAATTTGCGGCTCTTATCGTTTGCCATAGAAAATACCCTTTTAAAACATAAAACGTTGCAGGTAAACTACCCCTTTCCCTTAACCGATCTTCACCAACACTAACAGGTATTGAGAACTCTACAATACAGGGCTGTATGCAAAACATCATTTGATTCTGTTTGAATTTGCGGCTGTTATCGTTTACCATAGAAAAAAATTACCCTTGATAAAAAACCGTTGCAGGTAGACTACCCCTTTCCATTAACCGATCTTCACCAAAAACGATATGTCTTGAGAACTCTATAATTCAGGTCTGTATGCAAATTATTATATGATTTTGTTTGACTTTGTGGCTGTTATCGTTTGCCATACAAAATACCCTTGATAAAACAAAAAACGTGGCAGGTAAACTACCCCTTTCCCTTAAACGATCTTCACCAAAAACAATAGGTCTTTAGTACTCAAGAAATCAGGGCTTTATGCAAAACATTATTTGATTATGTTTGAAGTTACGGCTGTTATCGTTTGCCATAGAAAATACCCTTGTTAAAACATAAAACGTTGCAGGTAAACTACCCCTTTCCCTTAACCGATCTTTACCAAAATCAACAGATCTTGAGACCTCTACAATTCAGGGCTGTATGCGAAACATTATTTGATTCTGTTTGAATTTGCGGCTGTTATCGTTTGCCAAACAAACAAAATTACCCTTGATAAAAAAAAACCGTTGCAGATAAACTACCCCTTTCCCTCACCGATCGTCACCAAAAACAATAGGTCGCGAGTACTCTACAAATCAGGGCTGTATGCAAAAAATTATTTGATTCTGTTTGAATTTGCGGCTGTTATCGTTTGCCATAGAAAAACATCTACAGACAGACACACACACAGACACTTTTCGAAAAACAACTTTTTACTTCCATGTTCCTTAAGGAAATGGAAGTATGGTGATGGCAAAAAAAATCGTGTTCGAGATTATTGCAGATTCTGATTGTACTACACTCAAAACATGAAAAAAAGTCGTTTTTCGAAAAGTGTCTGTGTGTGTGTCTGTCTGTGTGTCTGTAGATTTTTTTCTATGGCAAACGATAACAGCCGCAAATTCAAACAGAATCAAATAATTTTTTGCATGCAGCCCTGATTTGTAGAGTACTCGCGACATATTGTTTTTGGTGAAGATCGGTTGAGGGAAAGGGGTAGTTTAACTGCAACGGTTTTTTTTTTATCAAGGGTAATTTTGTTTGTTTGGCAAACGATAACAGCCGCAAATTCAAACAGAATCAAATAATGTTTCGCATACAGCCCTGAATAGTAGAGTTCTCAAGACCTTTTGTTTTTGGTGAAGATCGGTTAAGTGAAAGGGGTAGTTTACCAGCAACGTTTTATGTATTAAAAGGGTATTTTCTATGGCAAACGTTAAGAGCCGCAAATTCAAACAGAATGAAATACGTTTTAGCATACAGCCCTGATTTCTTGAGTACTAAAGACCTATTGTTTTTGGTGAAGATCGTTTAAGGGAAAGGGGTAGTTTACCTGCCACGTTTTTTGTTTTATCAAGGGTATTTTGTATGGCAAACGATAACAGCCGCAAATTCAAACAAAATCATATAATAGTTTGCATACAGCCCTGAATTGTAGAGGTCGCAAGACCTATCGTTTTTGGTGAAGATCGGTTAAGGGAAAGGGGTAGTTTACCTGCAACGGTTTCTTATCAAGGGTAATTTTTTTCTATGGTAAACGATAACAGCCGCAAATTCAAACAGAATCAAATGATGTTTTGCATACAGCCCTGTATTTTAGAGTTCTCAATACCTATTGGTGTTGGTGAAGATCGGTTAAGGGAAAGGGGTAGTTTACCAGCAACGTTTTATGTTTTAACAAGGGTAATTTTTTATATGACGAACGATAACTGCCGTACATTATAACAGAATCAACTAGGTTTTTGCATACCTTTTTGAACTAAAGAGAACTCAAGGTCTGTTGATTTTGTTGAAGATCGGTTAAGGGAAGGTGTAGTTTGTCAGCAACGTTTTATGTTTTAAAAAGGGTAATTTTTTTTATGACGAACGATAACTGCCGAAAATTCAATGAGATACAAATAAATTTTTGCACCCTTCCCTGAGTTGCAGAGAGCTCAAGGTCTATTGATTTTGGTGAAGACCAGTTAAGGGAAAGGGGTAGTTTACCTGCAACATTTTATGTTGTAACATGAGAAATGTTTCCATGACGAACGATAACTGCCGCAGATTCAAACAGAATCAAATATTTTTTTGCATGCTTCCCTGAATTGTAGAGGACGGAAGGTCTGTTGATTTTGGAGAAGATCGGTTAAGAAAAAGGGGTAGTTTACCTGAAACATTTTATAATTTAACAAGAGTAAAGTACTTAATTTTTATAAATAAAGTATCCTGATAAGAAGCTCATAGTAATCCACTGTAGAAACGTAGATGAAATATCTATAAATGAAGAGGTATGGTGAACGGGGTGGGGGTAATTTTCTATTATTAAAAATTATAGTTGAAGGTGGAGGGAGAATTTTTTATATGTGTACTACGTTATCGGCAACAAAGAAGTAGTTTTTTTGTTAAAATTGCTTCCCGGGCTCTTTAGCCGTAGTCCAATGTTTTCTGCAAAGCCAGACTTTTCGGCAGTGCTATCGACTGCCATCATCGGTGAAAATCGAGTGCGAAAACGTGAGTTGGTATACGTTAGTGACCACAGTACTGTGGTTAATGCTGAAGCAATAAGTAGAAAGACGTAGTTTCTATGGAAATATTTCATTTCGAATATGATTTTAAATATAAATCTTAGAACATGGAAGTCATGTATGGTTCTCCATACCGATATTTACTTCCATATTCCTTAAGAAATGGAAGTATGATGATGGCAAAAAAAATCGTGTTCAAGATTATTGCAGATTCTGATTCTACTACACTCAAAACATGAAAAAAAGTCGTTTTCCGAAAAGTGTCTGTGTGTGTGACTGTCTGTGTGTGTGTCTGTAGATTTTTTTCTATGGCAAACGATAACTGCCGCAAATTCAAACAGAATCAAATAATTTTTTGCATGCAGCCCTGATTTGCAGAGTACTCGCGACCTATTGGTTTTGGTGAAGATCGGTTGAGGGAAAGGGGTAGTTTACCTGCAACGGTTTTTTTTAGCAAGGGTAATTTTGTTTGTTTGGCAAACGATAACAGCCGCAAATTCAAACAGAATCAAATAATGTTTCGCATACAGCCCTGAATTGTAGAGTTCTCAAGATCTGTTGATTTTGGTGAAGATCGGTTAAGGGAAAGGGGTAGTTTACCTGTAACGTTTTATGTTTTAACAAGGGTATTTCCTATGGCAAACGATAACAGCCGCAATTTCAAACAGAATCAAAAGATTATTTGCATACAGCACTAAATTGTAGAGTTCTCAAGACCTATTGTTTTTGGTGAAGATCGGTTGAGGGAAAGGGGTAGTTTACCTGCAACGTTTTTTTAACAAGGGTATTTTCTATGGCAAACGATAACAGCCGTAAATTCAAACAGAATCAAATAATGTTTTGCATACAGCCCTGATTTGTAGAGTACTCAAGACCTATTGTTTTTGGTGAAGATCGGTTAAGGGAAAGGGGTAGTTTACCTGTAACGTTTTATGTTTTAACAAGGGTATTTCCTATGGCAAACGATAACATCCGCAAATTCAAACAGAATCAAAAGATTATTTGCATACAGCCCTAAATTGTAGAGTTCTCAAGACCTATTGTTTTTGGTGAAGATCGGTTGAGGGAAAGGGGTAGTTTACCTGCACGTTTTTTTAACAAGGGTATTTTCTATGGCAAACGATAACAGCCGCAAATTCAAACAGAATCAAATAATGTTTTGCATACAGCCCTGATTTGTAGAGTACTCAAGACCTATTGTTTTTGGTGAAGATCGGTTAAGGGGAAGGGGTAGTTTACCTGCTACGTTTTGTTATCAAGCGTATTTTCTATGGCAAACGATAACAGCCGCAAATTCAAACAGAATCAAATAATTTTTTGCATACGTCCCTGAATTGTAGAGGTCTCAATGACTTCCGATTTTGGTGAAGATTGGTTAAGGGGAAGGGGTAGTTTACCTGCAACCTTTTACGTTTTAACAAGAGTAAAGTACTTGAAAATTTATTTAAACTTTTTGAAACAATGGCAATTGTTAAAAATAAAATAATTTTGTTGCCAGGCAATAAAATTATAATTTTTTTCATTTTAATGTAATATAATATTTTTCATTTAATACAGCAATAAAAAGGCAGGTAAGACACAGCCTGGCTGTTTGGCTAAAATGATTTTAAATATAAATCTTAGAATATGGAAGTCATGTATGGTTCTCCATACCGATATTTTTTTTCATGTTTTGAGTGTAGTACAATCAGAATCTGCAATAATCCCGAACACGATTTTTTTTGCCATCACCATACTTCCATTTCCTTAAGGAACATGGAAGTAAAAAATTACCCTTTATAAAAAACCGTTGCTGGTAAACTACCCCTTTCCCTTAACCGACCTTCACCAAAAACGACAGGTCTTGGGTACTCTAAAATTCAGGCCTGTATGCAAACAATTATTTGATTCTGTTTGAATTTGAGGCTGTTATCGTTTGCCATAGAAAACACCCTTGATAAAACATAAAACGTTGCTGGTAAACTACCCTATTCCATTAACCGATCTTCACCAAAAACAATAGGTCTTGAGAACTCTAAAAATTCAGGGCTGTATGCAAAACATTAGTTGATTCTCTTTGAATTTACGGCAGTTATCGTTCGTCATAGAAAAAATACCCTTGTTAAAACATAAAACGTTGCAGGTAAACTACCCCTTTCCCTTAAACGATCTTCAACAAAATCAACAGACCTTGAGTTCTGTATAATTCAAAATGGTATGCAGAAGCGCAGTTGATTCTGTTTTAATATATGGCAGTTATCGTTCGTCAAAAAAAAAAAATTACCCTTGAAAAACATAAAATGTTGCTGGTAAACAACCCTATTCCCTTAACCGATCTTCACCAAAACCAACAGGTCTTGAGAACTCTACATTTCAGGGCTGTATGCAAAATATTATATGATTCTGTTTGAATTTGCGGCTGTAATCGTTTGCCATATAAAAAACCCTGGATAGAACAAAAAGCGTGTCAGGTAAACTACCCCTTTCCCTTAACCGATCTATACCAAAAACAATAGGTCTTTAGTACTCAACAAAACAGGGCTGTATGCAAAACATTATTTGATTATGTTTGAATTTACGGCTGTTATCGTTTGCCATAGAAAATACCCTTGTTAAAACATAAAACGTTGCTGGTAAACTACCCCTTTCCCTTAACCGATCTTTACCAAAATCAACAGATCTTGAGAACTCGACAATTCGGGGCTGTATGCGAAACATTATTTGATTCTGTTTGAATTTGCGGCTGTTATCGTTTGCCAAACAAACAAAATTACCCTTGATAAAAAAACCGTTGCAGGTAAACTACCCCTTTCCCTCAACCGATCTTCACCAAAAACAATAGGTCGCGAGTACTCTACAAATCAGGCATGTATGCAAAAAATTATTTGATTCTGTTTGAATTTGCGGCTGTTATCGTTTGCCAAATCAAAAATCTACAGACAAGACACACAGACAATTTTCGAAAAACGACTTTTTTTCATGTTTTGAGTGTTCTAGAATCAGAATCTGCAATAATCTCGAACACGATTTTTTTTGCCATCACCATAATTCCATTTCCTTAAGGAACTTGGAAGTAAAAAATTACCCTTGATAAAAAACCGTTGCAGGTAAACTACCCCTTTCCCTAAACCGATCTTCACACAGACACACAGACAGACAGACACACATACAGACACTTTTCGGAAAACGACTTTTTTTCATGTTTTGAGTGTTCTAGAATCAGAATCTGCAATAATCTCGAACACGATTTTTTTTGCCATCACCATACTTCCATTCCTTAAGGAATATGGAAGTAAAAATTACCCTTGATAAAAAACCGTTGCAGGTAAACTACCCCTTTCCCTAAACCGATCTTCACCAAAAACGACAGGTCTTGGGTACTCTAAAATTCAGGGCTGTATGCAAAACATTAGTTGATTCTCTTTGAATTTACGGCAGTTATCGTTCGTCATAGAAAAAATACCCTTGTTAAAACATAAAATGTTGCAGGTAAACTACCCCTTTCCCTTAAACGATCTTCACCAAAAACAATAGGTCTTGAGTATACTCTACAATTCAGGGCTGAATGCAAACAATTATTTGATTCTGTTTGAATTTGAGGCTGTTATCGTTTGCCATAGAAAACACCCTTGATAAAACATAAAACGTTGCTGGTAAACTACCCTATTCCATTAACCGATCTTCACCAAAAACAATAGGTCTTGAGAACTCTACAATTCAGGGCTGTATGCAAAACATTAGTTGATTCTCTTTGAATTTACGGCAGTTATCGTTCGTCATAGAAAAAATACCCTTGTTAAAACATAAAATGTTGCAGGTAAACTACCCCTTTCCCTTAAACGATCTTCAACAAAATCAACAGACCTTGAGTTCTGTATAATTCACAATGGTATACACAAGCGTAGTTGATTCGGTTTGAATTTACGGCAGTTATTGTTCGTTATAGAAAAAATTACCCTTGTTAAAACAAAATGTTGCAGGTAAACTACCCCTTTCCCTTAAACGATCTTCACCAAAAACAATAGGTCTTGAGTACTCTACAATTCAGGACTGTATGAAAAACATTATTTGATTCTCTTTGAATTTACGGCTGTTTTCGTTTGCCATAGAAAATACCCTTTTAAAATATAAAACGTTGCAGGTAAACTACCCCTTTCCCTTAAACGATCTCCACCAAAAACAATAGGCATTGAGTACTCTACAATTCAGGGCTGTATGCAAAAAAGTATTTGATTCAGTTTGAATTTGCGGGTCATCGTTTGCCATAGAAAATACCCTTGTTAAAATATAAAACGTTGCAGGTAAACTACCCCTTTCCCTTAAACGATCTTCACCAAAAACAATAGGTCTTGAGTATACTCTACAATTCAGGGCTGAATGCAAAACATTATTTGATTCTCTTTGAATGTACGGCTGTTATCGTTTGCCATAGAAAATACCCTTTTAAAATATAAAACGTTGCAGGTAAACTACGCCTTTCCCTTAAACGATCTTCACCAAAAACAATAGGTATTGAGTACTCTACAATTCAGGGCTGTATGTAAAAAATTATTTGTTTCTGTTTGAATTTGTGGCTGTTATCGTTTGCCATAGTAAATACCCTTGTTAAAACATAAGACGATGAAGGTAAACTACCCCTTTCCCTTAACTGATCTTAACCAAAAACAATAGGCCTTGAGAATACAATTCTGGGCTGTATGCAAAACATTATTTGATTCTGTTTGAATTTGCGGCTGTTATCGTTTGCCACAGGAAAATATCGGTATGGAGAACCATACATGACTTCCATGTTATAAGATTTATATTTAAAATCATATTCGAAATGAAATATTTCCATAGAAACTACTTCTTTCCACTTATTGCTTCAGCCTTAAACCACAGTACTGTGGTCACTAACGTATACCACCTCACTTTTTCGCACTCGATTTTCACTGTGATGGAAGTCGATGGCACTGCCGAAAAGTCTGGTTTTGCAGAAAACATTGGACTACGGCTAAACAGCCCGGGAAGGAATTTTAACAAAGAACTACTTGTTTGTTGCAGATAACGTAGTACACATTAAGTACTTTACTCTTGTTAAAACATAAAACGTTGCAGGTAAACTACCCCTTTTTCTAAACCGATCTTCACCAAAATCAATAGACCTTCAGTCCTCTACACTGCAGGGATGCATGCAAAAAATACTTGATTCTGTTTCAATTTGCGGCAGTTATCGTTCGTCATGAAAACATTTCTCTTGTTACAACATAACATGTTTCCGGTAAACTACCCCTTTCCCTTTACCGATCTTCACCAAAATCAACTGGCCTTGATTTCTCTACAATTTAGGAACGTATGCAAAAAATTATTTGATTTTCTTTGAATTTACAGCCGTTATCGTTCGTCATAGAAAAAAATTACCCTTGTTAAAACATAAAAAGTTGCATGTAAACTACCCCTTTCTCTACACCGATCTTCACCAAAATCAATAGACCTTCAGTCCTCTACAATTCAGGGCTGTATGCAAAATATTATTTGATTCTGTTTGAATTTGCGGCTCTTATCGTTTGCCATAGTAAATACCCTTGTTAAAATATAAAACGTTGCAGGTAAACTACCCCTTTCCCTTACCGATCTTCAACAAAATCAACAGACCTTGAGTTCTGTATAACTCAAAAAGGTATGCAAAAGAGTAGTTGATTCGGTTTGAATTTGCGGCAGTTATCGTTCGTTATAGAAAAAATTACCCTTGTTAAAACATAAAATGTTGCAGGTAAACTACCCTATTCCCTTAGCCGATCTACACCAAAACTGCAGGTCTTGAGAACTCTACAATTCAGGGCTCTATGCAAACAATTATTTGATTCTGTTTAAATTTGCGGCTTTTATCGTTTGCCATAGAAAATACCCTTGTTAAAATATAAAATGTTGCACGTAAACTACCCCTTTCCCTTAACCGATCTTCACCAAAATCAACCGGCCTTGAGTACTCTACAATTTTGGGATGCATGCAAAACATTATTTGATTCTGTTTCAATGTGCGGCAGTTATCGTTTGTCATAGAAACAATTACTCTTGTTAAAACATTAAAAGTGGCATTTAAACTACCCCTTTTCCTTAACCGATATTCACCAAAATCAATATGCCATGAGTCCTATACAACTTAGGCACATATGTAAAAAATTATTTGATTCTGTTTGAATTTACAGCAGTTATTGTTCTTCATGGAAAACATTCTCTTGTTACAACATAAAATGTTGCAGGTAAACTACTCCTTTCCCTTAACTGATCTTCTCCAAAATCAACAGGCCTTCAGTCTTTTACAATTGATGAACGTATGCTAAAAATTTTTTATTCTGTTTGAATATGCGGCAGTTATCGTCCGTCATAAAAAAATTACCGTTCTTAGAACATAAAAATGTTGCTGGTAAACTATCCCTTTCCCTTAACTGATCTTCACCAGAATCAACAGACATTGAGTTCTCTATAGGTCAGGACGGTGTGCAAAACATTATTTGATTCTGAGTTAATTTACGGCAGTTATCGTTTGCCATAGAAAATACCCTTGGTAAAACATAAAACGTTACAGGTAAACTACCCCTTTCCTTTAACCGATCTTGACCAAAAACAACAGGTCTTGAGAACTCTATAATTCAGGCCTGTATGCAAAACATTATTTGATTCTGTTTGAATTTGCGACTGTTATCGTTTGCCATAGAAAAATATCGGTATGGAGAACCATACATGACTTCCATGTTCTAAGATTTATATTTAAAATCATTTTTGAAATGAAATATTTTATAGAAACTACTTCTTTCTACATACTGCTTCACCCTTAACCACAGTACTGTGGTCACTAACATATACCACCTCAAGTTATCGCACTCGATTTTCACTGATGATGGAAGTCGATGGCACTGCAGAAACGTATGGTTTTGCAGAAACTTTGGTCTACGGCCAAACAGGACAGAAAGGAATTTTAACAACAAACTACTTCTTTGTTGCCGATAACGTAGTACATATATAAAAAATTATCACCTCCCCCTTCAACTATAATTTTCATTTATAGAAAATTACTCCCATCCTGATCAACTAGCCTCTTCACTTATAGATATTTCATCTACGTTTCTATAGTGCATTATTAAGATCTTCTTATCAGGGTACTTTATTTATCAAAATTAAGTACTTTACTCTTGTTACAACAAAAAATGTTTTAGGTAAACTACCCTTTCCCTTAACCAATCTTCACCAAAATCAACAGGCCTTCATTTCTTTACAATTCAGAAACGCATGCAAAAAAGTATTTGATTCTCTTTGAATTTCTGGCAGTTATCGTTTCTCATTGACAAAAATTACCCTTGATAAAAAAAAAGTTGCAGGTAAACTACCCCTTTCCTTTAACCGATCTTCACCAAAAACAGTAGGTCTTGAGTTCTCTACAAATCAGGGCTGTATGCAAATTCTTATTTGATTCTTTTTTAATTTTCGGCTGTTATCATTTGCCATATAAAATACCCTTTTAACACATAAAACGTTGCAGGTAAACTACCCATTTCCCTTAACCTATCTTCACCAAAAACAATAAGTCCTGAGAACTCTACAATTCAGGGCTGCATGCAAAAATATATTTTATTCTGTTTGAATTTGCGGCTGTTATCGTTTGCCATAGAAATACCGTTGTTAAAACATAAAACCGTTGCAGGTAAACTACCCCTTTCCCTTAACCGATCTTCACCAAAAACAATAGGTCTTGATTACTCTACAAATCAGGGCTGCACGCAAAAAATTATTTGATTCTGTTTGAATCTGCGACTGTTATTGTTTGCCATAGAAAAAATCTACAGACACAAGACACACACACACACACACACACGCACACACACACACACACATTTTTTGAAAAATGACTTTGTTTCATGTTTTGAGTGTACTACAATCAGAATCTGCAATAATCTCGAACACGATTTTATTTGCCATCACCATACTTCCATTTCCTTAAGGAACATGGAAGTAAAAACAATTACTTTTATAGTTACGTTTCACATATGTAAACAAAATACACAGACCCACACTCAATCACACACTAAAATGAATTTAAAAAATTACATTAAACTAAAAATTATCCGGTTTTAGATGTAAAAAATCAGTGTTAAGATGTCACATACAACTTCACTACACTTCAATATGTATGTTTTCTCTATGAATTTATTAAACTACATTTGACTGCAACTTATACATTCAGGACATGCCACAACACATAAGGATTTATTACAGTTTCACACGTTTACAAATAGAAAACATAACATTCAAATTCTAAGCATATTCTATTCAAATAGAAAATCATATCCGATTTTGTCCAGTTTTCCTTCGTGTAAAAATAAAGTTTTGCTGTGATAACAGTTAAACAAAACTGTCTCATTAACTTATCATTAATGTATATGGTGTTCTAAGGCTGACAAAAACTAGAGTCATCTGAATAATAAGAAGTGATGGAAACTGGAAAGAGAAAGGATGCTTTAGATACACAGGATAAGAGACTTTGCTTAAACCAAGAGATCACACAACAGGTCACAAATACATAGAAAGGACATCCAATATTCATCAAACACAAGCATCCATCCAACATAGTAATATGCGGGATGCATAACAATATCAGATCAACAGATTGTGAGTTCCTAGCATATTAATCAAAACATATTATATGTTCCCCACAACACCCAGTAATACTCACTTTTTTCAGAATTGAATTTACGTAAAGACTAGTCACCAAAAAAATTTTTGACTTCTCAATCAGCGAGGTTCGAAGTAGCATGAGGAAAAAATCAGCGTATTAGAGACCCTGAAGAGTATGGAACAAAACCACAAGCCAGAAAATTAGAAAATGGGTTGTGCCAAAACTCTGTAATAAAAATTGTCCTTACGGTCCTTATCGTGTTTGGTAAATGGCCCAAACAGGATCAATAATAACAAAAGAGAAAACAACACCTTACATTTTGGCAACATAAATATTTCCAAAATAATTACTTCACAAGTTTCACAATTTATGCACAGTACTGATGTGTTTGTACAAACTGGAAAAAACTGTCAACTTAAAAAGATCCTATTCAGAAAGAATCATATTAAGTATGTTTACCTTACCAACAGTTATCTGCTACAGTTCATCAAATCATCCAATTTGCTTCCCTTATTTATAACATATATTTTGTTTTGGCTTACACATCTTGATCACAATTTATAATAACAGTAACTAACCAATAACTAAATTAAACAAACTTTAACTGTAAATGATTGCATCATCAGCAAGTCAGTCAAGCACTATCAGCTACAACTGTACCTAAAGAAATAAATATGGTATAATACCACAACCAATCATGAATGTGTCACCACTTTTTACTTCCATGTTCCATAAGGAAATGGAAGTATGGTGATGGCGAAAAAAATCGTGTTCAAGATAAGGGCGGATTCTGATTGTACTACCCTCATAACATGAAAAAAGTCATTTTTCAGAGAGAGAGAGAGAGAGAGAGAGAGAGAGAGAGAGAGAGTGAGAGAGAGAGAGAGAGAGTGGAATTTTTCCTATGGTGAACGATAACTGTCGCAAATTCAAACAGAATCAAATAATTTTTTGCATACATCCCTGAATTGTAGAGGACTCAAGGCCTATTGGTTTTGGTGAAGATCGGTTAAGGGAAAGGGGTAGTTTACCAGCAACGTTTTATGTTTTAACAAGGGTAATTTTACTTCCATGTTCCATAAGGAAATGGAAGTACAGTATAAGTGATGGCGAAAAAAATCGTGTTCGAGATAAGAGCTGATTCTGATTGTACTACCCTCAAAACATGAATAAAAGTCCTTTTTACTTCCATGTTCCACAAGGAAATGGAAGTATGGTCATGGCAAAAAAAATCGTGTTCTAGTTAACGGCAGATTCTGATTGTACTACCATCAAAACATGAAAAAGTCATTTTTTGAAGTGTGTGTGTGTGTGTGTGTGTGTGTGTGTGTGTGTGTGTGTGTGTGTGTGTGTGTGTGTGTGTGTGTGTGTGTGTGTGTGTGTGTGTGTGTGTGTGTGTGTGTGTGTGTGTGTGTGTGTGTGTGTGTGTGTGTGTGTGTGTGTGTGTGTGTGTGTGTGTGTGTGTGTGTGTGTGTGTGTGTGTGTGTGTGTGTGTGTGTGATTTTTTCTATGGTGAACAATAACTCACGCAAATTCACACAGAATCAAATAATTTTTTGCATACAGCCCTGAATTGTAGAGGACTCAAGGCCTATTGTTTTTGGTGAAGATCGGTTAAGCGAAAGGGGTAGTTTACCTGCAACGTTTTACGTTTTAACAAGAGTAAAGTGCTTATTTTGATAAATAAAGTATCCTGAAAAGAAGGTCATAATAATCCACTGTAGAAAGGTAGATGAAATATCTATAAATGAAAAGGGTAGTTGAAGGGGGAGGGGATAATTTTTTGTATAAATTAAAATGGTAGTTGATGATGGAGGAGGTAACTTTTTATAAGGTTTATATGTGTACTACGTTATTGACAACAAAGAAGTAGTTTCTATGGAAGCATTTCATTTCACTTTAACAAAATTGTTATTTTTCATTTTAATTTAAATCACGTATGAGTGAAAATACATCGTTCCTGGCAGGCAAGCATATCTCAATTATGTAATGTTTACTTTTCCAAAGTTTTATTATTGTGATTACCGCAATAAAAAGGCCGGCAGGACACACACACACACACACAAAATTTGCGTTATTTCTGGCCTCATTCATGTTTATTTTATTATGTTTGCACGCTTTTTAAATGGAAAGTGCTGAAACCCACACCAACACAACGCGTGCAAGCCGAAAAGGTGGACATTGATTTGCTTCCTGTGGATCGCTGGGCAGTGTTGTTGTATTAAAGCAATTAATACAATCTGTGTACTTATTTCTATTATGATATGAGAATTATAAACTAATATGTGCATGTATGTATGTATGAAAAATATATAAATATTTTTCTCCTTTGGAAAATTGTTTACCCCTCCTTAAAAATATTTTGACCTCCCTGATGGCTAGTTATATACTAGCCTGTGTGGAATATAGCGTTATGACATGGATCAGAATGGTGGTTGTTAAACAGGAGACACATACGTATTAAGGAAGAAATGTTTTGCTGAGAAATTTATAATTATAAGAGTGAACAGAATAGTCGTTCAGGAAATCAGAAGACAAATGGAAAGAAAGAAATCAAGACTCGATTTTAAAAAAGAATATCGGTATGGAGAACTACAAATGACTTCCATGTTCTAAGATTTATATTTAAAATCACTTTCGAAATGAAATATTTGGTGAAGATCGGTTAAGGGAAAGGGGTAGTTTACCTGCAACATTTTTTTTTAATCAAGGGTAATTTTTTTCTATGGCAAACGATAACAGCCGCAAATTTAAACAGAATCAAATAATGTTTTGCATTCAGCCCTAAATTGTAGAGTTCTCAAGACCTATTGTTTTTGGTGAAGATCGGTAAGGGAAAGGGGTAGTTTACCTGCAACGGGATGTTTTAACAAAGGTATTTTCTATGGCAAACGATAACAGCCCCAAATTCAAACAAAATCAAATAACGTTTTGCATGCAGCCCTGAATTGTAGAGTTCTCAAGACCTATTATTTTTGGTGAAGATCGGTTATGGGAAAGGGGTAGTTTACCTGCAACGTTTTATGTTTTAACAAGGGTATTTTCTATGGCAAACGATAACAGCCACAAATTCAAACAGAATCAAATAATGTTTTGCATACAGCCCTGAATTGTAGAGTACTCAAGACCTATTGTCTTTGTTGAAGATCGGTTTAGGGAAAGGGGTAGTTTACCTGCCACATTTTATATATTTAACAAGAGTAATTGTTTCTATGACGAACGATAACTGCCGCACATTTAAACAGAATCAAATAATTGTGTGTATACCTTCCTCAATTGTAGATATCTCAAGGTCTGTTGATTTTTTTGAAGATCGGTTAAGGGAAAGGGGTAGTTTACCTGCCACTTTTAATGTTTTAACAAGAGTAATTGTTTCTATGACGAACGATAACTGCCGCGCATTCAAACAGAATCAAATAATGTTTTGCATGCATCCCTGAATTGTAGAGGACTCAAGACCTGTTGATTTTGGTGAAGATCAGTTAAGAGAATGGTGTAGTTTACCTGCAACATTTTATGTGATAACAAGGGTAATTTTTTCTATGACGAACGATAACTGCCATAAATTCAAACAGAATCAAATACTTTTTTGCATACCTTCCTGAATTATAGAGTACTCAAGGCTTATTGATTTTGGTGAAGATCGGTTAGGGGGAAAGGGTAGTTTACCTGAAACATTTTTTGTTGAAACAAGAGTAAAGTACTTAATTTTGATAAATAAAGTATCCTGATAAGAAGATCTTAATAATCCACTGTAGAAACATAAATGAAATATCTATAAATGACGAGGCTAGTTGAACGGGGTGGGGGTAATTTTCTATAAATGAAAATTATGGTTGATGGGGGAGGTGATAATTTTTTATATGTCCTACGTTATCGGCAACAAAGAAGTAGTTTGTTGTTAAAATTCCTTCCCGTCCTGTTTGGCCCTAGACCAAAGTTTTCTGCAAAACCAGACGTTTCGGCAGTGCCATCGACTTCCATCAGTGAAAATCGAGTGCGATAACGTGAGGTGGTATACGTTAGTGACCACAGTACTGTGGTTAAGGCTGAAGCAGTAAGTTGAAAGAAGTAGTTTCTATTGAAATATTTCATTTCAAAAATGATTTTAAATATAAATCTTACAACATGGAAGTCATGTATGGTTCTCAATACCGATATTTACTTCCATGTTCCTTACGGAAATGGAAGTATGGTAATAGCAAAAAAAATCGTGTTCGAGATTATTGCAGATTCTGATTGTACTACACTCAAAACATGAAAAAGTGTGTGTGTGTGTGTGTGTGTGTGTGTGTGTGTGTGTGTGTGTGTGTGTGTGTGTGTGTGTGTGTGTGTGTGTGTGTGTGTGTGTGTGTGTGTGTGTGTGTGTGTGTGTGTGTGTGTGTGTGTGTGTGGATTTTTTTCTATGGCAAACAATAATAGCCGCAAATTCAAACAGAATCAAATAATTTTTTGCATACAGCCCTGAACTGTAGAGATCTCAAGACCTATTGTTTTTTGGTGAAGATCGGTTAAGGGAAAGGGGTAGTTTACCTGCAACGTTTTATGTTTTAACAAGGGTATTTTCTATGGTAAACAATAACAGCCGCAAATTCATACAGAATCAAATTAAAAAAAACTAGCAGTTCTGGTTGACAACATATTTTTATTAAGATCAGTCCTTCAAAAACGTCTGGAGGGCTTGGCCTACACAAATGAAACACAAAAACAAATGAAAGACAAGTAAAAACAAATTAAATGACATACAATGTATGGGTTTATAGTTTTAATGGATCTTTAGTTTTTTTTTTTACTGTAAACTTTACACTTATATGTACAGTTATTTGTGTATCCAGTTGCTATTGAGAAATATGCTGAACTTACAACTGGCACTCTCTACAGGCAGTATGTTCAAAATACAGAATATTTGTCTCACAACACAAGCATCCATATATTATGTTACAACACAAATAAGCCACCCCAATACCAGGGATGAAAAAGATGAGTCTAAATATAAAATAATACTTCATATAAAATAAAATGTTTAATATAAATAAAATATAAAGACAATGACACGACAAACGACGACATGACCTAACCCAAGTGACGGACCAAACAAACAGGAAAACAAAAGAAGAAGGGAACCAAAAAAAAAAACAAACAAGAATAAAACCAAAGAAGAAAGTGATTCACCAGAACAAATGAAGAAGGAAAAAAAACCCAAACCAAACAAAAATGAAACAAATTCATGGAATTGAATGATTCAATGTAACATGTTAAAATGAACCCAAAGGAGAAGGTAGAAAACCAAAGTATTAAACAAATACAATGAAAATAAAGAAGGAGGGAATTGAAAAAGAAACAAACCCAAGATGAAGGGAAATAAATAAAAATGAAAACCAATGATGATACACAAACAAGTAATAAAGAATATGAGCGAGAGAAAGAATGCACTCAAATGTAATATTGGAAACAGGACTAATAATTAACCTATGAGAAAAAAAAGTAAATGTTATTATCCATTAATGGACAATAGTAATGGAATTGAAAGAAACCCAATTAAACAATGTTAAATATAAATATAAAAAAGCAAACTAACCCCCATTTAGAGTTAGATGTAATGATAGAAATATAAGGACATAAAATTGTTATTATTATTAATGAGATATTGTAATGAAAGAGATAGTATGGTAGTGAGATAATAATTAGAGGGATTGCCCATTCAGAAACACTTAAAAAACAAAAACATTTGTGAAGTGCAAAATGAAAGTGTAAAAACCCCAAAGTGTAGTGATAAAGAAAGTACACTAATTAAATTATAATAAACTATAAATAATTTAAAAGTGAAGGTGATGATTGAATGAGAATAGTGTAAAATAAAGAATGGTAATATAGTAAAAAATAGTGAATAATAAAATCATTAACAATTAATAAATCCAAAGGAAACACTAAATGATAAAAAGTGAAGAATATTAGTAATTAAGAATAGCAGTATAAACTGATAAGACAGTAACTAGTTAAGAAAGAATGTTATTATTAAATTTAAGTAAATGCAATTGTAATTAATAGGGAGAATACACTGAAGGAAGAAAACCAGATAGTGTTAACATGGAGGGAAAGTAAAGATTGTTTAAAAAATTAAGGAGTTAAAAACAAATCAAAAAACACCCATGTTATAAGGGATCGTTATAAGTTCATAAAAGTGATGTTGTTTATCACACTAAAAAAATAATATAAAATAAGATGAATTGTAAACAAAGATTAGCAAATAATAGTTAAATAATTATTTATGAATTGGATATGGCTGTAAGAATTAATACAGACCATAGGCCTACATGTTATATTTAATAAGATCAAAAAAAAAATAGTAAATAATAGCCACATTGTTATTATTGGCAAAGTAAATCAGTAAAAAAATTAAGAAATGTATGACCTAGAAAACGAGGAAACCAAATAGTAAACGATTATGTATAAAATAATAGTGACATAATAATAACACATAAACAGACCTAAAACACAACAATAAATGATACAGCCAATTATAATAACAAAATAAAGCCCATTAGGCCAAAAGGAAATGTAATTTAAATGAAATAAGTCAAATACCATAATGGCTACTTAGGCCTATGAAAATGCCTAACTGTCAGAAACAAATTATAACAAATTAATAAAGAAATAAGCAAATCTGAGGTGAAGAACTCACCAAGGATAAATTGTAAATCATTTGTAAAACAAAAAATTATAATAAGCATTTGAATACAAAAAGAAATGTAATTAACAAGTATTAACATAATTGTAAAAACATAAAACCTAAAATAACCCAAACTTGTGGGGTATCAAAATAATCTATGAAAGGAAATACATACTATAGTGACAATATTTAATAATCAGGACGGAAGATAGAGGAATAACAGCAGTCAGAAGATACACTAGGATTTTGAAAAGAATTCAAATTTTGATAACAATGGATTTATATCAATCTCAGCCAATCAGAATTCTTTAGTTACCATAGAAACCACCGTTGAAGACGAAATTACCGTTGAATACCGTTACTCGTAAAGCGTCAGTCTACCAGGACAGAAGCCAAAGTTTGGAAGACCAATTTTTCATTAAATAATGTAAAACAGTGAACGAAATTCAAAACCATGACTGGATAAGAAACAGACGAACCATTAGAGCAGTCCATTAAAGATCCAGGACCATAAAACTGAAAATTAAAAGAAAATTATGACCACATACTATATGAAAAAGACGCCAGACCTACATAAGTCCAAAGATCAATGAAAATAGAACTTGTTGCAGCCCAATCCTCTTCCGATCCAATGAATGAAAACACCAAGTCATGCTGATGTGTTAAGTACCATTGAATTACCTTATTTCCAAAAACCGAATCACTCTAAATTTTACTAAAAGTAAACTGATCTCACTGTAAACCGAATATTTCTCTTTCAAAGATTATTTAAGAAAAATAAACACACTGAAAATTTGTTAACATAAAATCTAACCTATTGGGTAAACACGAACTTTCGAAACACATTTAACGACACTACAGAACAGATTGTAACAACACACCTTATTATTTATGTACACTTAGAATAAGGTAAAATACTTTTATTGTAATCATCGGAATTCTTTGCCTTATAATCAAAAAATCCATCGATTTTGGAACGAAATTAATTGTAATAACAAAACGTTCAGCTGCCATGCTGATGTGAGCACATCGTTCCAGAATCGATTCGTCACCCTGAGTATAATTGTTTCATGTATAAAGTCGGTGCAAAGTTGTTAATCAATGTTAATCAACTAATACATTTTAATTGTCAAAAATTGAAAATATTAATTATCAAAAATTAAAATCACTATTACACGGAGTAACCGTTGTTATTATTTCATAGGGAGTGCATTATATTACTTGTGTTTGTTGACGAAGGCTAGGTTTAATGAGCAGCGCTCCAGTTGCCATTTGCACAACTGCCTACACGATTCAGAAGGCGGCACGAGCGGGAATTATTTGAACGCCCCGACCGTCATAGCTGGAAACACTTTATTAAGTAGTTTTAATTGTTTTAATAAACAATTTGGCGCCACCCGGGATTAACACACCCCTATATATATAAACAGGTAACGTTACTGCCGTGTTATACTGGTAATTACCGCAACGCTACGGACATCGTTAGCGCAAAATTGATGTAACGACCCCAGTGCGAGATGAACGCACTAACACTTTACACACATATAAAACTGGTATACATTTTACAGAGACGTACCAGACGATCATCGTTACAGATTGGCGACCAACCGGTGAGGCTTTAAAAGAAGACCAGCGGCGATTATGAAGAGACATTCCATGGTTACCAGATACGAAAAAAGGAAAGGAACTGAAAGTGAAGATCAAGAAGAGATGGAAGAAATTGAAGAAATGATCGGAGGATTGTTCGAAGAGGATCCCCAGGAGGACCAACGAGAAAATCCAACACTACCTGAACCGGAAATAGAAGTAGTAGTTGACGTCCAACCAGTCAAACCTACCGAAGGGGGCGAGAATGGAGAACATGATGAGGATGATGATGGAACAATTAAACAAAAACCAGGAGAAAACTGATGAAAATTTTAAGAAACAAAAGGAAGAATTGAATAAAAAATTAGAATCATTACAAGAGGGAATAAAGGAAGAAACAAGAGAACAAAGAAGGGAAGACAGGGAGTTCTTAAATGAAAAACTGGACAGAAACAGTGAAGAACTAAAGAAACAAATCAAGGAGGACATAGAACTTCTAAATAATAAGATGGAAAGCAATCATGAAACTTTGAAGAGGAACGAAGAGATCTTAGAAGAGAAGAGTGAAGAGCTGAAGAAACAGATCAAGAAAGATCTGGAGATAGTGAATACGAAGATTGAAAATAGTAATGAAACGCTCCAAAGAAAATTGAAGAAAGACAGCGAAAAAACCAAGGAGGAATTGAAACAACAACGGGTAGAATGTCGGAAGGAGATCAAACAAACTATAACCGAAACAAATGAAACTGTGATACAAGTCCGGGAAGAGCTAAACAATAAAATCAGCAATGTCGAGGAGGAAGGTAGAAGGAGAGTGACAGAACTTTATCAAGTCACCACCGAAGAGTGCATAAAAAATAAACAGGAGGTGCTTCAGAAACTGGAGGAGAGGCACAAGGAAATCAAAACTGATGTCAGCGAACGCGTCAAAAGAGTGTACACCACTATCAATAAGATCGACGAAAAAACGCAATAAAGAGAAAATCATAGAAATCAGACAGAGGGAAAAACAGATGCAGGAGGAGCTAGATGCTTTGAGGGAGAAGCCTTGCAATAACACCCACATTATTACTAGTGAAAATAGGGAGGTAATAAACTTTAAGAGTTACCGAAGAAACCGCATAGAATTCCTGAAGAGGGTGGAGCTCATAGAGAAGAACCGAGAAACCAGATGGACGACAGTGAGGAGCCTTATTGATGAGATGTTTAGGGATACGAATGACAATTGGTGGACAGCCACTCGACCAGAAATCAGCTGTACACAAGAATTGAAAGCCTTGTTTCGTGAAAAATACTGGTCAGAATCGACCCAAAATGTGGTGAGGAATGATATCAGTAATGGAAGAAATGAGCCGCAGGCAGGTCATACACTAACATCGTACTTCTTAGGAAAGGTCTGCCTAGCTCGAAACCTCGAACCGAAGATATCAGAAGAATCCCTAGTCATACAACTAGGCTATCATTATGAAGACGCTATTCAGAGGGCCATGAGGCAGGGACAAATTAAGACCATCCAGGGAATGGCCAGTTTGTTAGAAGACCACGAGAACAACAACCAATATAAGAAAAATCGAATGGTGAATCAGAAGTACAACCGGTGGAATGAAAATCACAATGCACCAAACTACAACTTGCCTTATAATAATACCCAGAACAATAACGGGAACAATATGAACCGAAATCCGAACAATTATCAAGGTGACCAACCGTTCCATAGGAATCAACCTAATTATAATCCTAATAACCAACCGACCAACAGAGATCACCAGAATTATAACCAGGGGAACCAGCCAATTAACAGGAATGCGCAAAACCCTAATACACTCAATAATAACTACAGGGGAACAGAACAAAACCGAAACCCAAATGGACACCCAAATAATCACAACTATTATGGCAACCGGTACGACCCGAATTACCAGTATAACAGGGGAACCGGGGGTAACCAAAATAGAGGCGACATGAGGCGCCAAGTCAACTTTATCAGTGGGAGGAGGCAAAACAATCATAGAAGATATTGTCCCATTACGAGAACAAACTCTGTGTACAACAATTCCCATTATGATAACCAGCAATCTCCAGAAATCAGAACAATGGAAGCGCCAAGGAACCAAATACCTGATCAACAGATGACGATCAATGAAATGGCAGACCAGTCAATTAGTCTGGCCAGTAGTTCCCAGCAACCTTTAAACTAAAAAGGTCAGTGAGAAACCAACAGGACCCTTCACATGACCAATCACTTGGGTTAAACCGACGAACAACTCAATAAGTGACAACAAGAGGATCACAATAATATCAAATAACTACTTAAAAGACATCAGGGAAGAACTTCTGGAGGAATAGGATAACCAATTGCCAAAAACGAATAGTGAGATAGTGCATATAAAAGCTATCATTAACGGAGTCATCACAATGATTATGATCGATACTGGATCAAATATATCTCTCATAAACCAACCCGAATTGGAGCAAATACAAGCCAACTCCAAAATAACTATTCCAACTCTACCCATAAACAATATTGTAATAATTGGTGCCACGGGCAAACAGAACAAATCAATAAGAAAACAAGTTTCTTTAGAATTAACCAGTCAAAACGCCATAATACCTATTATTTTTCTTGTCCCCAATGGACTACCATTTAACATGCTAATTGGATGCGACGCACTGAGGCAACACTCAGCAATCATTAACATGCAGAAGGGAATAGTAGTGCTTACTTCTGAGAAGGGAGTGTGGTCGGCCAATATAATCAACTGTAATCATCCACCACTAGCCCTAAATCATAATAATGGGTTAAAAAGTTATTACTGTCAAACATATAAACCATCAATCACTATGGACGATGAAGAGGGAGAGAGAGATTTGTGGAAGAGAAAAATAGAAGAAATCAGAACATTCCAAAGAGAGAGACCTCAACAAGAGATAACTAGTGAACAGGCTGAAAAACTCACAACTATCTATCAAACATACCAGCACGTTTTCTCCAATACTCCAGGAAAAGTCAAGGGGTACCAATGCAAAATAAACTTTCGAGAACCCGTAGACTTTCACAGAAAATCCTACCCAATCGCCTACTCTCTAAAAAACGAAGTGAGGACAGAGATAAATAGAATGATGGAGGAGGACATCATTGAATACAGTCAATCTCCTTACACGAGTCCTATAGTCGCCATAGCTAAAAAGAATGGTAAGGTGAGAATATGTTTAGACGCCCGAGAGATCAATAAGATGATCATCAATGACCAAACGTCACCGGGAGAAATTGAAGAGATACTTAAAAAATTTCATGGCACCAAATACATAAGTACCTGGGATACTGTATGTGGGTACTGGCAGGTGGAGCTACACCCACACAGTAGGAAATACATGGCATTTATCTTCAACGGAAGGAATTACCAGTTTAAGAGGTTACCTTTCAGCCTCATTAATGCCGTCGCAGTGTTCGTCAAATGCATGGACCAAGTATTAGGTCAAGAAGCATTGCAGTTCACAACAGTGTACGTGGACGACCTTCTAATAACATTGTCAGACTGGGATGATCACTATGAACGAGTCAAACAAGTATTACAAAAGCTATCTGAAAATAATATTACATTAAAATTAGATAAGTCCAAGTTTATAGCAAACCAAGTCAAATTCTTAGGTTTCAACTTAACAGAACAGGGAATATCACCATCCCAAGAGAAGGTGGAAGCCATTCAGAAATTCCCCACACCAAAGAATAAGAAGCAGCTACAATCCTTCTTAGGTATTTGTAACTACTATAGAAAGTTTCAAACAAATTATTCATACCTGACAGCAAAGTTTTCTAAACAACTATCAGCTAAGGAAAAATGGACTTGGGGGAATGAGCAGGAAGAAGTGTTAAAATTAATCAAACTAAAATTTCTTGAAACAGTAATGCTACACCACCCCAATATTGAACAACCCTTTTACCTAAATTGTGATGCCAGTGATGTGAGCCTAGATGCCGAATTATATCAAGAGGATAAGGATGGACACCACCTGGTTATCAGCTTTGCCAGCAGAATACTAAACAGCTGCGAACGTAACTACAACGTTACTGAAAAAGAACTACTCAGTATCGTATTCACATGTGGAAAGTTTAGAACGTACATCCTGGGATATCCAATCACCGTCCGAAGCGACCATAAGTCCATTTCATTTTTGAAACAGTGTAAATTAAGTCTTGGGAGACTTACACGATGGATACTCGTACTACAAGAGTACCACATAACGTGGGAATACATTCCAGGACGTAAGAATGTTGCAGCAGATGTCTTATCCAGAATAAATGTAGTAGACCAAACATTTGAAGGAGAAAAGGAGAAGATCGTCAAAGTGTTTTGTATAATAAAGGATAGAAAGAACCTGGAAGATATTCTAAACGAAATAGTGGTACAGCAGAAACAAGATTCAAAATTACTAAACATAAGAAAAAGACTATTGGAAGATGAAGAAACTATAAATAAATATTATTGTATCCACCAAGATATACTCTTTAATTAGAACAACAAAGAATAATAACACATGGAAGCTTGTAGTTCCAAAATCATTAGAAAATAAGATAATTAAAGATTATCATGTTCGATACGGACATATGGGAACCGTAAAAATTGTATAAGCATTGGAGGAGGAAATCTTTATCAAAAATATAACAAGAAAAGTAAACCAGAATATTAAAACATGCACAATATGTCAAATGGTAAAAACCAATAATGAGAAAAAAGAGGGAGCAATGATACCCATCACGTCAAACGCAAAATTAGAAAAAGTATTCCTCGACATATGTGGACCATTCCCACGTAGCGGAGGGAGACATAAATACAAGTTTATTGTAATAATATTAGACTATTACACAAAGTACACGAAATTATATGCAATAAACCGAGCTACTACTAAGAAAATATTAGAAATAATAAAAAATAAATACATCACTGAAGTTGGAAAACCATGCATGATAATAACAGACCACGGAACGCAGTTCAAAGGAAAGAAGTGGCGAGATGAATTATTAAAAGAGAACATAAAAACCTATAAAACATCCAAATACCACCCTAGTAGTAATCCCGCAGAAAGAGTGTTAAGAGAAGTGGGACGTATACTAAGAACTTATTTGTCACGATAACCAAAAAGAATGGCAGAAATATTTAGCTTCAACCGAAGTATTTCTAAATATTAGTTACCACCAGTTTACTGAGAACACCCCATACTTAATGATGTTTGGAAGAAAACCCCATAGAGAGATACAAGAACTAATAGACTTCCCAGTCAACCCAGAAGACCCATATGATGAAAACCAATGTTATAACCGTATTATGGAGAAAATAGAGAAGCAAAGAGCAAGATATTCATAAAAACAAACTAAAATAATAAAATATAACAAAGGAGAAAGAGTACTAATCAAAAACAGGGAACTACCCAGTACACTTGAAGGGATAGCCAAAAACCTGCTATTATTATATAATGGACCCTACGTCATCACGAAAGATAATGGAAACAATACTTATGAAATAAGTAATATAACCACCAAAAAGATAAAAGAAGTTTACAATCAAGCTTCAATAAAAAAGTTTTATGAAGAAAAATAAATTACAATAAATAAATAAACAAATGCCAAAATTCAAAAATTATGTGAGCACAACTTACAACAATATTTCGATGACTTATGAGGCCTAATATAAAGTATTAAAAAAGGAATAAGTTACAAAAATTCCTATAAAGTAAAAAAAAACTAACTTACAAAAAATTATTTAAAATAATGGTTAAAACAAAAATAAAATCAAGCATAAACTGCTAAGATAAATACCTAAAAGTATAAAGAATTAAATGTATTCAAAGAAAAAGAAAAAAAATTCAGAACTGGTACAAGGAAGAAAAAGAAGTTATGTATAAAACAAATATACAAAAAATGGCTAAAGCAGAATATTGCTAAACAACCAAGAAAAGGAATAAAGATGTCTAAGATAATTAAAATGATCACAAGAAGAATAGAAAAACAAACTAATGAAAAGTTAGATATGATGAAATTAAAATATGAATAAATAAAAAACAATCAACTGTATGAGTAAATGACAGTATATAGCAAAGGTACAGCGGAAGGAAGAATGAGTAAAAGGACAAAGTGATCTAAAAACAAACCACAAAGTGGACAATCCCAAAATATATTATTATTATTAATTTAAGTCACAAGTTGACAAAAAAGGTATTTAAGATTGACTGTTGAAAAAGTCCAGCAATCAAAATAAACTGAGCAGAGATGATGTTCCTCTGGTCTCAGAAAAGAATGAGTATTAATGGAAGAAACCAGCTACTAAAAACTTAGGGAAAAATTATATAAAAGGGAGAACACACTAAAGAAAAACAGATCCAAATAAAATGGAATGAATCAAGTAAGAAGAGAAATAAGAATGGAAAAACAAACGAGAAAGAAAAGGAAAAAGATTATATATAACTGATAATTTCATAAAAAACTATACTAGTGTTTTATTAAAATGATCAATTTTGAAGGAGAGGCATTATGTTATAACACAAACAAGCCAACCCAATACCAGGGATGAAAAAGATGATTCTAAATATAAAATAATACTTCATATAAAATAAAATGTTTAATATAAATAAAATATAAAGACAATGACACGACAAACGATGACATGACCTAACCCAAGTGATTGACCCAACAAAAGGAAACAAAAGAAGAAGGGAACCACAAAAAACAAACAAGAATAAAACCAAAGAAGAGAAGAAAGTGATCAACCAAACCAAAAGAAGAAGGGAAAAAACCAAAACCAAACAAAAATGAAACAAGTTCATGGAATTAAATGACTCAATGTCACATGTTAAAATGAACCCAAAGGAGAAGGTGGAAAACCAAAGTATTAAACAAATACAATGAAAATAAAGAAGGAGGGAATTGAAAAAGAAACAAACCCAAGATGAAGGGAAATAAATAAAAATGAAAACCAATGATGATACACAAACAAGTAATAAAGAATATGAGCGAGAGAAAGAATGCACTCAAATGTAATTTTGGAAACAGGACCAATAATTAACCTATGAGAAAAAAAAAAGTAAATGTTATTATCCATTAATGGACAATAGTAATGGAATTGAAAGAAACCCAATTAAACAATGTTAAATATAAATATAAAAAAGCAAACTAACCCACAATTTAGAGTTAGATGTAATGATAGAAATATAAGGACATAAAATTGTTATTATTATTAATGAGATATTGTAATGAAAGAGATAGTTCGGTACTGAGATAATAATTAGAGGGATTGCCCATTCAGAAACACTTAAAAAACAAAAACATTTGTGAAGTGCAAAATGAAAGTGTAAAAACCCCAAAATGTAGTGATAAAGAAAGTACACTAATTAAATTATAATAAACTATAAATAATTTAAAAGTGAAGGTGATGATTGAATGAGAATAGTGTAAAATAAAGAATGGTAATATAGTAAAAAATAGTGAATAATAAAATCATTATCAATTAATAAATCCAAAGGAAACACTAAATGATAAAAAGTGAAAAAGATTAGTAATTAAAAATAGCAGTATAAACTGATAAGACAGTAACTAGTTAAGAAAGAATGTTATTATTAAATTTAAGTAAATGCAATTGTAATTAATAGGGGGAATACACTGAAGGAAGAAAACCAGATAGTGTTAACATGGAGGGAAAGTAAAGATTGTTTAAAAAATTAAGGAGTTAAAAACAAATCAAAAAACACCCATGTTATAAGGGATCGTTATAAGTTCATAAAAGTGATGTTGTTTATCACACTAAAAAATAATATAAAATAAGATGAATTGTAAACAAAGATTAGCAAATAATAGTTAAATAATTATTTATGAATTGGATATGGCTGTAAGAATTATACAGACCATAGGCCTACATGTTATATTTAATAAGATCAAAAAAAAATAGTAAATAATAGCCACATTGTTATTATTGGCAAAGTAAATCAGTAAAAAAGTTAAGAAATAAATGTATGACCTAGAAAACGAGGAAACCAAATAGTAAACAATTATGTATAAAATAATAGTGACATAATAATAACACATAAACAGACCTAAAACACAACAATAAATGATACGGCCAATTATAATAACAAAATAAAGCCCATTAGGCCAAAAGGAAATGTAATTTAAATGAAATAAGTCAAATACCATAATGGCTACTTAGGCCTATGAAAATGCCTAACTGTCAGAAACAAATTATAACAAATTAACAAAGAAATTAGCAAATCTGAGGTGAAGAACTCACCAAGGATAAATTGTAAATCATTTGTAAAACAAAAAATTATAATAAGCATTTGAATACAAAAAGAAATGTAATTAACAAGTATTAACATAATTGTAAAAACATAAAACCTAAAATAACCCAAACTTGTGGGGTATCAAAATAATCTATGAAAGGAAATACATACTATAGTGACAATATTTAATAATCAGGACAGAAGATAGAGGAATAACAGCAGTCAGAAGATACACTAGGATTTTGAAAAGAATTCAAATTTTGATAACAATGGATTTATATCAATCTCAGCCAATCAGAATTCTTTAGTTACCATAGAAACCACCGTTGAAGACAAAATTACCATTGAATACCGTTACTCGTAAAGCGTCAGTCTACCAGGACAGAAGCCAAAGTTTGGAAGACCAATTTTTCATTAAATAATGTAAAACAGTGAACGAAATTCAAAACCATGACTGGATAAGAAACAGACGAACCATTAGAGCAGTCCATTAAAGATCCAGGACCATAAAACTGAAAATTAAAAGAAAATTATGACCACAGACTATATGAAAAAGACGCCAGACCTACATAAGTCCAAAGATCAATGAAAATAAAACTTATTGCAGTCCAATCCTCTTCCGATCCAATGAATGAAAACACCAAGTCATGCTGATGTGTTAAGTACCATTGAATTACCTTATTTCCAAAAACCAAATCACTCTAAATTTTACTAAAAAGTAAATTGATCTCACTATAAACCGAATATTCCTCTTTCAAAGATTATTTAAGAAAAATAAACACACTGAAAATTTGTTAACATAAAATCTAACCTATTGGGTAAACACGAACTTTCGAAACACATTTAACGAAACTACAGAACAGATTGTAACAACACACCTTATTATTTATGTACACTTAGAATAAGGTAAAATACTTTTATTGTAATCATCGGAATTCTTTGCCTTATAATCAAAAGAATCCACAGATTTTGGAAAAAAATTTATTGTAATAACAAAATGTTCAGCTGCCATGCTGATGCGAGCACATCGTTCCAGAATCGATTCGTCACCCCGAGTATAATTGTTTCATGTAGAAAGTCGGTGCAAAGTTGTTAATCAACTACATACATACATACATCCTCGGCGCTACAGCCCAGTCCGGGCCCTGGCCTCCAAACGAAATCTTCCCCACTGGTCTCTACTCCCGGCCAATATCCACCAGTTTGCTGCACCCAGCCTCACTGCCTCCTTACCAACCTGGTCCAGCCATCTTGTACACGGTCTTCCCTTCCTTCTCCTTCCCATTGGCAAATAATTCATCACTCTTTTTGGGATTCTATCCTCCGCCATTCTCTGCACATGACCAGCCCAACGCAATCTGTTAATTTGTATGGGTTGCACGATCGGAAGATCTTTAAACCTTTCGTACAACTCTCGATTATGCAATCGCCTCCAAATGTCGTTTTCCCTCACAGGGCCATAGATTCTCCTCAGTACCCTCCTCTCAAAAACGGATAGTTTCTGCTCATCTAGTTTTTTTACCACCCAGCATTCCGAGGCATACATCAGGACTGGTCTAATCAAGGTCTTGTATAGGGTGGCTTTTGTATCTTTACTTATTAATTTTGACTTAAAATGTTTCACCAGTCCGTAGTAACACCTATTAGCAGATAATATCCGTCTTTCAATATCTCTAGAGGAGTCATTTCCAGAGTCCACATATGGCCCGAGATATGGAAAACCCTGAACCTTTTCAAATTCATAATCGTTAATGCGCAGGGACAGGGCATGAGTGTTGGCACCTACAACCATATATTTGGTTTTGCTTTGGTTTATAACCAAGCCCATAGCCTTAGCGAACAACTCCAGTTCCTGAAAGGCTTCTTTTAAGCCAGATTCAGACCTACTTATGACGTCAATGTCATCGGCATAGGCCAGAAGCTGTACCTCCTTGTGAAATATGTGTCTGCTAGTTTGAATTCCTGAATCCCTGATGACCTTTTCTAGAGCTATGTTGAACAACAGACACACTAAGGCATCTCCTTGTTTCAAGCCATTCAATGTTTTTAAGGAGTTAGATAGATTTGATTGTATTCTGATTTGGCACTTAGAATTGGACATAACTACTCCAACCATACGCACCAACTTAGATGGTATATTCGACTCCTTCATAGCTCTATACAGCATTTTCCGGTTGATTGAATCATATGCCGACTGGAAATCCACAGAGAGATGGTGAGTGGCCACTCCATATTCCGTTTTTTCCACGATCTGCCTTAGTGTAAATATTTGGTCTGTTGTTGACCTATTCCTAGTGAATCCACATTAATATTCTTTTATGTTTTCCTCAGCGTAGGGAAGCAGCCTAGAAAATATGATGTTGGACAATACCTTATACGCTGTATTAAGTAGAGAGATGCCCCTATAATTTTTACATATGAGCGGATCACCCTTTTTATGTATTAAACACACCACCCCATTGTTCCACTCATCAGGCATTACCTCCTCCAGCCATATTCACTCTATGAGATGGGCAAATTCCTTTATGAAATCTCCTCCTGCGCTCTTTAATAGTTCCCCTGGTAAACCATCGGACCCTGCTGCCTTGTTATTTTTAAGCTTTTCTAGAGCTTCATACACCTCGTCATAGGATGGCACCAACTCCTCTCTATCATCCTCAAATTCTCCTGCTTCCTCTTCATTCTCAGATGCCTCCATCGAAGCCTCCCCAACTGAGCTTAGCAACTCTTCGAAGTGTTCTGTCCATCTCCTGATTACGCCAGCATTATCACTCACAAGGCCACCATTATTATCCCTACAGGCATTTGTTCTAGGCTGAAATTCCTGTCTCATATCATTCACCTTCCTGTACATATCTCGGCTCAGCCTTTTACTCTTATATTCCTCTATCTTTTTCATCTGTCGCATCATATACTCCCTCTTTTTTCCTCTATGAATCTTCTTTTCCATCCGCCTGGCCTTCCTGTATTCCTCTTGAACAGCCCTAGTGCATTTCCTTTGGATCATAAATTTGTATGTCTTGTTTTTGAAGTCAGTTGCCTCTTCACACTCCTTATCAAACCACTCATCTCGCCCATGTCTCTTCTTCAAACCAACGATTTCTTCTCCTGTGGTCACTAACATGTTTTTTAGATTAAGCCAGTGGTTTTCTATATCTTGTTCCTCACGGCATTCAAGTCTCCACTGTCTAATTTTCTCATTAGTAACTTCCTCGAACCTCCGTTTTATTTCTTCTTCCTTTAGTATTTCTGTATTGTATCTAACAGACTTTATTCCTTTTTCATTTCTATTATTGGAGATTCTAGCTTTCAGTTTTGCAATTACGAGATAGTGATCGCTAATATGATAGCTGTTAATCAACTAATACATTTTAATTGTCAAAAATTGAAAATATTAATTATCAAACGTTAAAATCACTATTACAGGGAGTAACCGTTGTTATTATTTCATAGGGAGTGCATTATATTCTTCGTATTGTTTAAATTAGCACCCATCCTTACTATTTCTTTTATGAATTTGCTAACTGCTATAATTTTTATTGTTCGACTAAGCTTTTCGTCATCACTGACATCTTCAGGTTGTTTAAGACCTGAAGATGTCAGTGATGACGAAAAGCTTAGTCGAACAATAAAAATTATAGCAGTTAGCAAATTCATAAAAGAAATAGTGCATTATATTACTTGTGTTTATTGACGAAGGCTAGGTTTGATGAGCAGCACTCCAGTTGCCATTTGCACAACTGCCTACACGATTCAGAAGGCGGCACGAGTGGGAATTATTTGAACGCCCCACCGTCATAGCTGGAAACACTTTATTAAGTAATTTTAATTGTTTTAATAAACAATTTGGCGCCACCCGGGATTAACACACCCCTATATATATAAACAGGTAAGGTTACTGCCGTGTTATACTGGTAATTACCGCAACGCTACGGACATCGTTAGCGCAAAATTGATGTAACGACCCCAGTGCGAGACGAACGCACTAACACTTTACACACATATAAAACTGGTATACATTTTACAGAGACGTACCAGACAATCATCGTTACAATATATATATATATTTTTTTTAGACTTCTGATAAGTACTGATATTTCACACAACAATAATGTCAAGATAACTTATAATACTACAACAGATAATTTGCATATGAAATATATGGGACTAAAATGTGATAAGGAACAAACAAACATTTCTAACTCAAAAAATGTAACAGGCTTAAACTACCTCTCCAAACATGTCATCACAACTGCAACATGTCAAATACTGCCATAGGAATTCAGCAAAGTAAGTGACTGTAATTTTCAAACTTTTCCATAACACTAGCCAGTAATGTGTAAAAAATAAATGTATAAATATTCACAAATTGGTATACAATGTAATAAAATGTAAAAATTACTATTTCCTTTATTATAAATAAAACAACTGAATCTAAAAATAAACATTCATTCACTGTCAAAATGGAACATGCACAAGAACATAGAAAACAGAAAACTTCTTACAAATCAGAAAGGAATCATCCAAATTAATTAGGAATATTAAAGACAAATTATGACAAAAGTCAGTTAAATATAAAAGAACAAGATTTTAAAAAGAATAACATGAGAGAATTTTATAGTATTTTTAAACAAAACTTAAGTAAACATCCTCCTCCAAGCCTCTGCTTTAAAGGCCAGAATGGAAAAACTGAGTACAATAATACAGACAAATGTGACATTTAACCAGTTATTTTGAAAACCTACTGAACGGTGAATGCCCTAAATCAAGATTCAGTTTTAATCACGTGCATACTCAACATCCTGATTCACTCTCTTTCCATATAAAGAAGAAATCATTGGAATAATTGAATCTCTAAAAGACAACAGAGCATCTGGGGAAGACTCAATCATTGCTGAACTTTGGAAGCATGCAAATGATAAATATCTAGAAAAACTTGACTGAAAATTATTCAAAACATTTGGACAACTGAGAAAATTCCTGACGATTGGACAACAGCATTGATTCATCCAATCCACAGGAAAGGTGATAAAATAGATGCAAGTAACTACAGAAGCATTTCACTTTTGCCAGTTACCTATAAAATCTTATCCAAAATTACTGTTCAGACCAGAGAAACAACTTGACTCACAAATAGGTGAATACCAATGTGGCTTCCAAAAAAGTAGGTCATGCGCAGAGCAGATTCTTAATATAAAATCAATAATGACATATTTGAAAAGAAGATGTGAAGATATTGTAATTAATTTTATTGTCTTTAAGAAGGCATATGACTCAACTGATAGAGTCGTTGTTCAAAATCCTTAATGAATTTGGCTTGGATAATAAAACAACAAATTTAATCAAACACTGATGAATACCTACTCCAAAGTGAAATTCAGAGGTGAAATTTCTACAGTTTTAAATTAGGACAGGAGTCAGACAAGGAGATGGACTATCACCATTGCTTTTTAATGGTGTTCTAGAAAAAGTAATAAGAGAATGGAGAAAATCATTGGAAAAAAACCACAGCCAGGGAATTAGACTAGCCTATAGCAGGGATAACCTGTCAATAGATTGCCTAGCGTTTGCAGATGATCTAGCAATCCTTCAGTAGAAACTGCCATTAGACATGTGGAATTGCTGATAGAACAAGCCAAAAGAATCGATTTACAAATTTCTTTCAACAAAACCAAATTCTTAAGAAACATCAAGACAATATCCAAGAAAAAGAAAACTCAATATGGGCAAATCTATGTAACTGACAAATTCAAGTAACTTGGAGAAATTAATGAACAAAATGTCTCAGAGCAAGAAACCATTAAAGCACTCATTAATAAGATGGAAGTTACTTACTATTTATATTTGTTTATATAAGGATAACATATGGATACATACACTTTTTTATATTATAACAAGAAATCGATATCCATTAATGCCAAACTTCGGCATTATTCAACAGTAATTCACCTGGAAGCACTTTACGCAGCTGAGTGTCTGATTCTGAGCAAGAAAATGGCGATGGAAGAACTGGAAGTCACGGAAAGTAAAATATTAAGAAAAATCTTGGGACCAATAACAGATGGATAATAGTGCATTTGATGGTGCTCATGTACAATAATAAAAGATGGTGCTCCAATGAGCTGTACACACATGTTGAGAAAATCACGTGGACATAATTAGAAAAAGAAGAATTACTTTCTACAGACATATTCAAAGAATGAATCCTGACAGACTAACAGGGAAACTTTTTAACTATTTCAGAAAGCTCAAAACGCCCAATATGTTTAAATGCCCAAGGTTTTCAGGAAAACCCCAAGAAGAGGACAGGTGCCATCTGGACTGACGAAAGGAGGGAGAGACATTGATCAAGAATGATGGAGATATGGGAGAGGGGGGAAGAGAGGAGAAGAAGGGAGGAACCAGTTGAACCAAACATAATCCACAGTGACTAAAACGGAAAAAAGACATTCATTTCTATTTTGCAAACCACAAATGATACACAACTCAAAACAAGGCAGGTTATTATGCTGGATTTCAGTGTGTTATAAAACTCTCCTTTTTACACAATTCATTTTTTCCAAAACCACAAATCAGGCAAGTTCAATCATAATCACATTTCATGACGGGCACCAAAAATATAATTTTTGAAACCAAATTGATCACAGAAAAAAATAAACATGAGAAGTGACAAGTTTATAGAAGCAACAAGTAAGTTCTGTTATAAAATAGAAGTTGAGCGCAGCAACTGGCCTGCTTTGAATTACTTAATGTTTGTGAATTGTAAAATTAAATTAAATACATATTTTTCCAGTGAAGGGTTTGTGAGGATCGGTCAAAAAGTATAACACAAATTGTAAATTATAAATTATTTGTGTTATACTTTTTGAACGATTCCTCATAAACCCTTCACCAGAAAAATTCATTTATTGACGGTCACTACAAATTTAAGGATTTAAATTCATATTCTTTTTTGTATTTTATTTTATTTATTTATTTTTTTTTTTTTGCTCCTGTTTGTGAGCTAATCAAGTGGTATCATATTTTGTTATGAATAATGCTGGTATCATTTATAATATTGCTTAAAATGGGTCCCATAATAAATGACAATACAATGAAATTCAATACAATGACAAATAATGACAAATGACGATACAATTTACAGAACAGGCAAATGGCTAATCCTTGTAGTGCAGAAGAAGAAGACAATGAAATCAAAACGTACATTTTATTATATGAAATATCACATGAATTTGTACAAAATTCATGTAACTGAGATACAGTTGTCACAGAATACAAAAATAAAATTTCAATCTCGCTGGAATGAAACACTCGGACGGTAGCACAGTTTAAAGTCCTTTGAAAATCTCACTCATTTGGTAACTAACAAATGCTATTTTTGTCCTTAACTATATTTTATTTTCATTTAATTATTTTACAAAGCGAAGTTATTATATTACATATTACATCAGCATTACTGTTGTTGTAATTGTTCAAAGTCCTTAAAAAAATGGCTTGTTTTACACACTCAAGAAATTAAGTGGTTGAGTTATCAGGCACGTACCCATACTCTTTGACACTGATATTACTGGAGAAAATTGGAAAATAAAAATATGTATTTGTCAGTTACCTGGGATTCACTTTTCACACATATGTATTATACCTGGACATACAATTTTAATACAAAAAAGGCATTGCAAATGTATTGTGAGAATGATAGGCCTACATATGACCTACACAAACCTAACCAAACCAAACATGACTGTGTTAAATCACACGGTCAGTATCATTTTTATGCACATTAACATTAAAATCTTAAACATGTAGTTAACGCATTATGGTCTACAAGTTAGTCACGACTGTAATTTGAAGATTCATTCTTATGATCTTTCTCAATCTGCATTAACTTAAACTGACTTACAAAAGTAAAATTCATAACTGACATTTAGTGATAGCCTTATAATTAATAATATCTAATGTACTTACTAGTTAATAAAAATTGTATAATGTATACAGAAATACAATAAAGCATAATAATGTAGTTGTAAAAGATACACAAAGAACTCAATTCAAATAAACTGAAGAATTAAGCACTTCAAGAACAAATTTTCTATAGCCTACACATATCATAAAGTTCAAATTAGAATTTATTTTCAAATAAATTTTATACTTTCATTTACAAAATGCATTTTACTGTCATGTATGCACTATAAAGATAGGCTACATACAAATGTGAATACGGTGAAATTTCTATATAAGTTTAAATGCACGACATAACACACAACATTCAACACATTACTACAAAAATTACAAAATAATATTCCAAACTAAATTACCTGCATCTACATGTTGCAAACAGTTTAGTCCAACAGCACTACCATTTATATCAACTGCTACCATATTTGACATATCAACTGGTTGGTGATTCTGAACCAAATCAGGCCCAACATCTTTCACATCAAAATTTCTATCTTCAGCCTCATTGATTAGTTCAACTGGATGTTTACGATTCCTTCTAATGTGATCATCAGTTCCAAAACCAAACCATGGATCAAACTTATAACTCATAGCCAAAATGTCATCTTCTATTTTTTGTTGATTTACAGTTTGCAATGTTTTTTGGCTGGTTTTTTGCCCGTTTGCCATTTGTAAAACTATTCTAACACGTTCCAGCATTTTAACAGCTTCACGGTTGTTATTTGTGACTCCTCCACTTGAAGCTATCCATTCTGCAGCAGCTGCTTCAGCTTCTGCAAACCTGTGTAATGTGAAGAGGGCATGAACAAGTCGTCTCCTAGCTCTGATAGCACTGTTGTTTGCACCATCTGTACCGCCCAACAATTTAATTATACGGCGACAATCAGAAACCACTGCTTCGTGTCTGCCCAATTCCAAACAACATTCTGATCTCCCCAGTAAATAGCTTACTAGCCTTTCTTTAGTAATACCTTTTGACATGGGAAGACTCAATAGATGGTCAAATAAACTTAATGCAGACACCCACTCTTTGTGACGTAAAAGTTCTTGAGCCTGAGATTCCACTTCATTCATTTTTCCTTCAATGTTCGCTGCACTCTTCAACACAAATTTATGTGTTTCTTAAGCGTTACTGAATGACATTAGGGTTAGGATAAGTGATTCTTAAAAAATCTTCAATATAATTCGAAACTCATATTCCCAATATGTACTGGCTAAATTTACTAACATCACAATTCTTTTGTAAAAGGGGAAACTTTAAAAAAGAAGCGTATTATAAAATCTACACTTACTAACTCCATTCTAAATAATAAAACGCCATCTTGTATACACCTACACTATAGCATAGCCTATAGACTATAGACCAACTATAGCCTTTACAACTAGGAACAAAACAAGTTATGAAACACTGAAAAATTAAAATTTTTATTTAAATTTCTTCAATATCTCATAATGTTATAAAATTATAATTGTAACGAAACTTTTGTCTTTGTATCCGCGGTTTCAAATAATACTTATTTAAAAGCTGCATATACATCGTTTATTTATATTACATTTCCCAGCAACCCGCAACGTAATTCAGACTAAAGCGTTTGTACCTCGGGTGATTAGTGGTGGTCGTTCGCGAACGACCTAGCCAAAAAAAAACGAACTCTGTCCCTTTATCCATTCCTGCAGTACATTTTCGATTTTTTAAATTTCCAATTGTATCGATATATTAGATGTGGAAAAGAAGAAGAGTACTAATTGTAAATTGTTCTATTTCTTAATGCAAAGCGAAAATACGTGTTGTTTTCATTTGAGGTAAAGTGACAATGGTTTTTAGTTTACTGCTGAAATAAACAAAAGCCATGGTTGATGAAAACATAACGTTTATGCTTATAACACGGTAATACTTGAAATACAGAACCTAACGATTTTGAGTTGGCAAATTAACAAAAAACTACAACAGCGAATGTAAACTACAAATTACAGATACTTATGGTTAATTGAAAACACAAAAAACGGGTCCCCAAAAAACAATGTATTAAGGAATTACAACATATGCTCTACGTATTGTTCATAATGGACGTTTCTTTTTTGTTAGCCACAAAACGAGTACTTGTTGGAAAACGAATATTACCGAAAAAACAAGTTCTGGCACAAAAAGTGACATGTATAGTAATAGGCAAGGTACAGTAGGTATAGTAATAGGCCTTACTTTCGAGTTCGGCCGTTTTGCAGTGATCTATTCAAAGTATTAGTATTAATGCAAAGCTATAAACAGCAAAACAAAAATACTACCGAAAACACGATTTCTAATGCAAACCAAGTTCTGCCACAAAAAAAGAGACACGTATAGTAATAGCAAGGGGTGGCCCTTGCGACACCCTGCCTTACTTTCCAGTTGGTGTTTTCCGTACTTTAAACAAACAAAAAAAGTTCTGTTTACACTCGTATCCTTTGTTTTCAGGTTTTGTTTACACTTTTCACGTTTTGTTTCAGTCCTCATGTTAAACTAACAACTTTTGGTGTCATAACTGTCACAAGTACGTTTTTCCCATTACAAAACGACTAACAACACCAACAACAATCGTCAACCAACTATTTTCCGACATAAAAAATTGTAGACAAATACAATAGAACAGGTGTCTACAAATTAAATTGTAACAACTGCAATAGTTTCTACATAGGCCAGACGGGAAGATCTTTTTCATCCCTTCACTCTGAACACTTAAAGGCCCTTTCCAACAACAATATACATTCTGCGTTTGCCACACACATAACCATAGCTACACCAACATAGATACTAATCTTGAAATATTACACCTCTTACCCAAAGGGCGAAAACTCAACACAGCTGAACAATATGAAATATACAAACACCACACAACACAACCAAACAACATACTAAACGACCAATTGCAATATAAATCACATACACTTTTCGACACAGTTATACACAAAACAAACAATAATTCGGATCCCCGCGCCAATCCCCTTCCTCTATACACCACCACCACTATACCTTCCAACCAACAAACGTTACTAGGTACTGGCAGTCTGTCGCAAAACTGAAGAAGGCGAACACGACGCCGAAACGCGTTCTACATACAAAACAGACAAGTAAGTTTCACTTGAGAAAGTTTTCAATATTATATAAAAAATTAAAATTTGTATAATTGTTTTGACAACATGAAATTATGAAGTAAATGTCTTGTCAGTCCCGATGAATCGGAAGAGGGTGGGAGAATAAATTGTTTGAGGATTTTTTGTTAGTTCGATTAAGGTTGGCATACATATATAATTATGGGATGGGAGATGGGAGAACAAGATCTCCCGAAACATGTTCCTAAAGGAAAAAAGTATATCTTGAGGTAAATTTAGTCATAAATATTATAGTATAATATATAATTAAATAAAATAGCGGAGAATATCATATATGGTAAGACTGGAGGGAGCTGCTGTAAAAGTTATTAAATAATTGAAAAGAAAAAAATTATTTTTGTTATTTCAGATGTATGTTATTTATTATGGCTCTTATGAAAATCATAAATGAGAGTCAGGTTTCGCGATTCTGGCCGAAGGCGACATGAATAAAATCATTTTCATAATCTTTTCTTGAATTTAAATAATATTTCATTGCGTTACTTTTGTTGAAACTCAAAAAAAGGGTATTGGTTATCTTTCAGCTAATCTTCATGCGTTTTGATGTTATCCCACGAACATGAGGAGGCTGGTCATCCCTGGCCTATAGCCTAAGTTAAACAGAAAGAGGAAGTTGTCAATTTTTGTTCTTTTAACATGTAAATCTATAAAAATTTTAGAAAAAACAGGGTTCGACAGTTGAACTAGTGATCTATTCATTGTGCTAGTTCGCTTGTGTGCTTGAACTACACTTCGTTTGAATGAACTACTTTACCCATCTCTACAGGTGATTATAGTTACAGCTGCTAATTATAAATATAATACTACTGACTCGGAAAACTAATTTTTTATTGGTAAAAATATTAAAAGTTTTACCTTGTAGCCTACAAGCTGTAATAAAGGAGTATCTGACGATGCTTGTAATAAGCGAAAACTAGTTCAGTCTACAAGGTAAAAAGTTTAACATTTTTACCAATAAAATTTGTGTTCCGAGTCAGTGATATCTTTATAATTAGTAAAGGGAGTATTATTTTAAAGGTATAAATCGATTTTCATGTATACTTTTAGTTTGCCTGTTAGCCTGAGGTCACAGCCCGGCGTCGCAGGCGCTAGAAACATTTTCCTAAAAAATATGAAAGTGGACAATACTGCAATTGTCAACAACGTATTTTATAACATACACAAATATATTTTCATGATTTCTATAAATAAAATGACATGTGATATTCACTACATATCGATGCCAACTACCGCATAATCGAAAACTAGTGTAGGTACGTTTATTGCCTAATAATAGTAATAATTTATAAAATACAGTATATTTTATTGCAAGGCCTTAGTTTATTGCAAGACCGAATCTAGTGTCAATTCCACTAGAGTAGGCCATGGTTTATTGGGAAAGTAGCCTATAATGTCGATTTATTTATTTGTGTATATGTGTGTACACGTATGAAGTTTACAATATCATATATTATAACAACATTAACAGTACTACATTGATGTTTAATGTCAACTACATATATTTTTTTCTTTCTATAGGTTGCAGTATAATAAACTCTAAAATAAATTTACAGTTTGTCATCACTGCATTGTTGGTAGCAGTTGGTTCTGTTGCGGTTTACTTGTTACCAATTGTTGTTTTTTTTCAGGGTTTTCTGTGATATGTAAATTGTGGGGTTTTATTAGCATTTATTAAGGTGACGCCGTTAAAAATGTCAGCTTCAACGACTACTTCAAAAGGAACTTTCCAGCCTGTAAGAACACCTTCCTATAGTGATAGTATTTAAAATATTTGAAATTTTTCGCACATCTGGCTTCTTTTAGGTTAACTTCTAAAGCGGTTTTGCATAATCTTGGTTGTAGGTGGTACAGAAATTCAATATATGTTAATCAAATTCATATTTTTATGTTCGGAATTATATTACCAAGTTTTGGTAGTGTTAAACATGCTTTCTAGACTGTAACACGATTTTTAATAATGTTATAGTAACAGCAACATTGAGCATATTTATTACTTAACTTTTGGAAATTGAGTAATTAAAACGGTGTTCCATAAAGTGGATTCTGATTGTTGGTAAATTTTCATCGTGATCACAAGGGTAAATCTCATAGTATTCAGAAGTAGAAAGTTACTTAAATTTTGCAAAGATCATATTAAGTTTTGTAAATAGGCCTACATTCGTTCATAATGAAAACTAGAGAAAATTATCGTAATTTATAATTTTAATTTATTACAATTTTGTATGAATTTATGAGAATTAAATACCGAGTGTGGAGAGGCCAACAAGTATGTAAAATGTCAAAAATGTTCTGATTTTTCATACTTTTAACACATTGTTAATATGTTAGCCTTAGCTAAAAGATTGAGAGTTGGCATTAAAGCAACTGTTTTCAGCCATAATTAAATTTTTAATGGCTGAGGCAGTAGTACAATGTAATAAAAGAACAAAGAATGCAAATTTCTGGATCAGACCTTATATTCCCCTGCGAGGCCACTATAAACTACTAGTGACTGAGTAACTAATTGCATTACTTAATTACTCTGATTCAGATGTAAATGTTTCTGAATAAATTTTACTTTTACTAGGCCACACCTAAAGAACCCACATGAAGTTTATTAATTCACTTGAACACTGAAACACAATCATTCATTAAAAATATTATAGTCCTTGGTGACTCTGTTTTCTGCAACATTATAAGATTTAAAAATGAGCCTCATATGCCTGTTTACTGTGGCTTTATGAGAAAATGTTTTTACAAGAAAGCAAATAGCAATTAAACCTGTAGTTCAAAATATAACTTTATGTGGTTTAGAACTGCCCTTAAGGCAGTCACTATGATAAAAACTGGTACAGGCAGAGCACAGGAGCTGTTACACATTTTTCTGTACTTTGTGTATGTTCAGCAAAATGTATTTTAGCCCCATGATGGAGAATCCTTGCAGGACTCAAAACTGTATCAAAACACAGAGAAAACTCATACTCAGTCTTCAAAGAGTACAATTTAAAATATTTTAAAATATCTGTGTTAAGTGTTGAAGAGGTGAAAGGCCTGATAAATGGTAAAAACTGGATGTTACTGAGTGAACATTGTAGGTTAACACGGCCATATTGGTATGAACTAGTTAAAGAATCTTTTCTGTTTAGTGGCAGCATGCAGTGAGCAAATTACTTGACATAGCAACTGCCAGCCACTCGATGTACACACAATTTCCCCCTCCACACGTAGCAATAACTAGCGACAGTTTTTTAGTTTTATTTTTATTTTCATTTTATTTACATACATTTTTTATTTAAATGAATTTTTTATTTTTATCTTTTTTCTATAATTTTTATCATTATACATTTTATTGACTATTTATATACCCTTATTTTTTATACATTTTATTTATACATTTTTTTTAAATACGTATATGCAATCTGTTAATACATAACAGTAAGCATAATTGTTTACAGAATACATGGCATGAAGAGAACTAGTCCATTGACTAGTTCTGTGTAGGAGTATTTGAAAGTAACATATTATGTACAATACATTTAGAGTGTTAAAATCTAAGTAAGTCCAGTGGAAATGTTAACTTGCTGTTGTCTAGTAGATTTATGGCTAAAGGATTTGTATGCTCTTCAAGCCGTTTCACATATCTTTCGCTACACATCACAATGGTTTCACTGACTGAGGGCAGGTCCAGGTCACTATAGATGTCTTTGTTGCTGATGAACCACGGTGCATTGGTGGTTATGGCACGCAGCACCTTGGTCTGAAGCCTTTCCATTATGGCGATATTGGATTTAGTTGCAGTTCCCCAAAGCTGTAAGCTATATGTACACACGGACCTGATGACAGTGTTGTACACCAACAGTTTGTTTTGCATTGACAGTAATGATTTTCTGCCCAGGAGCCAATACTGCTTGTGAAACCTGGTGTCCAGTTGAATTGTTCATGATATCCGGGCTGTTTGGCTGTGGTCCATGGTTTATAACAAAACCAAACGTTTCTGCAGCTCCACTGGCTGCCATCATCAGTGGTATAACAAAATCCTGCATGCCGGGTGTTTACGTACAGGCCCACAGTACTGTGGTCAGCCTATACCATCTGACACCGGCCGTGAAAGCCTGAGGAATATTTTACTGGTGTCCAGTTGTTTTCTCTTCATCCAAATGTGGTTGCGGCAAGTGAGTTTTTTGTCTATACTATTATTAAAACTAGTTTGGTATTGACACTTCTAATGAAACAGAAACAACGTTGCCACACTCTGACCACGTGGTTTTTTACAAGTGGATAAACACGAAACAATGGTTCACATACAAACAACTTACAACACATTCACGCTCCAAGGTCATTTAATACGGTTTTTCAAGATGTAACAGTTTACTTTTAAAACATGATATGATATCTCTTAATCTACTTTTAGTTACAATAAGACATCCAGAGATGATTTTGTAGTGAAGTCGCATAGCTTACAGTATATCGTAGTGAATATGATTATTTAATCTATGGTTGCAATAACATATACGTATTATACTGTACATTACCTTAATCATAGTGCACACGAATCTGTTCACAATCGCGTAAAAAACTTTTTTTGTGTGAAATGACTTGAATCGTGTTACGCAAATTCTAGTTAAGTCCAAATCTGGTAATTTGAGGAGATCTTACTTAATATTTTGGTATGGATATAATATCATAATAATTTATTCGAAAAACATGATAAATAATTATTTTATTATTAATCATTAACTTAATAAATACAAATGAGTTGGTCTTAAGCAAGCATACATATTTGCAAATTCTTCATAAATGAAACTGCCTATATTATTTATTTATTAACCAGAACATTTACATTACATGTTACAAACAATACATTTATAATAGTAAGTAAACCTACAGAGGTATACTTAGATACCTGTTTGCAGGGCTGGGAAAAAAAAACAACTTAAAACTACATAGTCAGCTAATGCAAACTTAATACAATGAATATATTAATATAGTCAAATTTCCATGATAATAGTAATTCATTACAATTATTTTATATATGGTATTATTTATCACACACAATTTCAAAGATATAGAAAAAATATGTTAACCTAACATTCTTAAATATTGGCTTTAATCCATTTCTTTAATTTGGTTTTCCTAGAGCTAATTTGACTTAATATTTTGAGATCATTTGGAAGGCCGTTAAACAATCTTATGGCTCTGACAAAACTGCTTCTACCACAAACTGTCTTGGCTCTCAATTTCTAGTAATACTATTAGAGTTTATAAATTTAGTTTTCAAATCATTGTAATGAAGTTTTAATGCCTCAAAGGAAAATAATTGTTCTACATTTAGTGGCTTGTTGTGAGGTATGAAATGATTCCTGTTAACAATTTTCAGAATTTTATTTTGCAACTCTTGTATCAATTTTAAATTGCCTGCATATGCTCCTCCCCAGGCAATAATTCCATAGCTAATTATGCTCTGAAAGAATTTATATAAAATATTTTATATCCCGATAATGGGTAATATTTATAATATTCAAGTATTCTAGTTTCAGAACAGACAATCAAGCAAGGTTTAACCTCAAGGTTCTCAATTAATACATGTAATTTGGCATGATTCGCATTCAAACTTCTAATGTTTACGTACATAATTAGGTCTTTATTAATATGAAAATACTTACTGAGATTATTACAAATTTTTTCTTTTCTTATTGTATCTTTTTGTATACTATTTATAAATATAGTAAAATAATAATTTATAATTGATAGAAATTGTAATATTGGATTATAATATTACGTTTGTTAATTTTTGTTTAGTTAAATATTCAATTAAATACTTTTATATTGCAATTTTATATTTAACATTACTTCTAACATTAAATAAAATAAAAACTTATGTTTATAATGGGTGAACTCTGCTTAATCACTGTCTTCAGATTCAACTGATTCACTGTCACTCGAACAATTCACAGAAATTATCAAATCTTCCACCTGCTATTCCACTATACCTTCATTTTTCCATCCATTTTCAATAGTTATATAGACTTGGTGTGTTCGACTACCTTCTTCCAATCTTCTCCAGTAATCATTTGTATGGCTTCATTTGTTAATTTTTCGACTTCAGTCATTGTGAATTTTGTATTATTTGTGGCAACGTATTTTTTTAAACACTGGCCCATATTAGTTCTATGGCATTAAAGTGATAATGATATGGAGGCAACCGGATGACTTTATGACAGTAACTTTCAGCCAACTCGTCAACAATATACACAGGAAACTTTGGTTTATTAAGTAGTACTAATTCTATCAACTCAGCCGTTTTCATATCCTCTGTATCCTCTGTCAATGGAATGTTTAAACGTTTTAACCATTCAACCATCTCTTCTTTTTTTGAAGTAATTGTTGGAGCCTTGTATATCACTGAATGGTATGGGGCATTGTCCATTACGATCACTGAATTGGGAGAATGTTCTTTTACAGGAATTCTTCAAACCATATTTTAAATTTATTGTGGTTCATTTCTTCGTGATAGAAGTCTTTTTCGATTTAAATACATGGAGGCAGTTGGAATAAACCCGTGAGAATTTCCGGTGTGGATAATTATAAGTCTTCCACCTTTTACAATTCGCACTGGTGTAGTTCCCACGGAGTCGTTTCATCGGAAATCATCCAGGAATAAATAAAGTAGTAGCTTCATAATTTTAAAAAATTTGAATTTTTAATATTTTGTTCCTATATACAAGTGTTCCATAAAAATATGAAGAAAAAAAATTTCTGACCTTCCGTTTATTAGTGGCTTCCATTTTTCTGCCACGGCCGACCGTCGAATTCTGAAAAATTTAAGGCTTACGTTAAATTCAATAACTCAAAAAGTAAATAAGTTAGAGATGTAAAGGAAAAACCCAATTTTAGCTATTGACCTGGGCTTTTTCCTGTATACAATTGAATAGCTAAAAGTTTTTAAAAATTTCTTATATAAAATCATAAAGTTTAGGCACGAATTCGGCTAAAACCCCATTTTCACAATTTTATTTAGCAGTGAAGGAATAATTTCTAAGAGCTCAAATTTATACCATGTGTTACCCTACCCAAAGAGATTCTATACCCAAAAAACTCAACCCTTAGAGAATTACCCTTATCTTTTTAATTCACCTCAAATATCGTAAATTTGTGAAAAAAACCGAAGTTTGAAGCCTTGTAGGGGACCTCCAAAAAATATGAAAATTTCAGGGAATAAAGGTCTTTTGGTGACCTAACAGCTGTATCAATTGCAACAACTAGACTTTTCTGATGTATGACATACAAATTTTTAAAAATGACTGAAAAACCAGTTAGCGCTGCACATTACAATTGGCATTTTAATACATAGAAGTTAAAATATTGAACAGTTACCTAGTTTTTTTTTTACAATGAAAGGTATCTCAGTTATTTTATAGTACATTCCATAAGCTATGCACAGTTTAAATAGCAATAGTATGTAAAAAAAATAGAAAAAACACTCATCAAACTATAATTTTTAACTCTACTGTAATATTAAAAATGCATAGATATAATATTGTACGTGCATTAGCATCTGATACAACAAGGTAGAATTTGAAAAATTTTGGTAAGTTATAGTTTAACAATAAGGACATGATGTGTCAACTCCCAGGTTCCAACCTGGGTGATGACTCACAGACATGTAGCAGCTTGTCATTTTCATGTACCAACTTGTAAGCCTTCTCTCCCAGTAGTGATGGGCTAAACCATGAAATACTGGTAACTAGTTATCGGTTAACAGTTACCGAGTAATAACGTGTTACCGTAATACGTGATTTTAGTAACTAGTTACTCAGATTCTCGCTTTCACTTTCTTGAGCCAAAACGGTATTGTTCGCGCTCGAATGAAAATCGGAAGCCAATATCCAAATCACTAGTTAATTGTTACTAAATTCACATACTAGAACACATTGCTCAAAGCATCAAATTTTATGAACCATAATACGTTGGAACGTGGAACCTATAAAATTAAAAATTGACTGTTGATGCATAAAACATGGTATTAACATAAAAATGTACATTATAACATATAAATCACAGGTAAATTTTTTTATATATTATATACAACAAAACGTCTTTTTATGTGTTTTGGATCACAATTAAAAAACTTCAATACGAAAACGAAAAAATTCTTTAAAAAGTAGGTAACAAAATGTACCAAAATAAAAAATGTTAATATATAAAACAAAAAGCCTTTTTATCTGTTTTAGATCACAATAAAAAAAGAATAATGATAATCACAGTCAATATTTGCGATCACAATTAAAAACATCAAAACATGGTATTAATATAAAAATGTACCTACATATAACATATAAATCACAGGTAAATTTTTTTATATATTATATACAACAAAACGTCTTTTTATGTGTTTTGGATCACAATCAAAAAACTTCAATACGAAAACGAAAAAATTCTTTAAAAAGTAGGTAACAAAATGTACCAAAATAAAAAATGTTAATATATAAAACAAAAAGCCTTTTTATCTGTTTTAGATCACAATAAGAATAATGATGATCACAGTCAATATTTGCGATCATAATTAAAAACATCAAAACATGGTATTAATATAAAAATGTACCTTCATATAAAATATTAATCACAGGTAAATTTTTTTATATATTATACACAACAGAACGTATTTTTATGGGTTTTGGATCACAATTAAAAAACCTCAATACTAAAAACGAAAAAACGAAAAAAGTAATATAAAATGTACCAAAATATAAAATATCTATATATAAAACAAACACATAAAACACAAAGTATAAAATATTATTTAATGATTTGATTAAGAAAATCAGTTCCCCAACGTGTTTAGATGAGAGACGTGACCTACGGTCACTAATAATATGCCCAATCTTTTAAAAAAAGCCTTTCGCAAGGAACTGAAGAAGCCAAAACATTGAACCTTTGGTTCACCAGTTCCGAGATGGTTGGGAAAACATGGTGGTTTTGTTGCCACCAAATCAAAGGATCTTCTTTCCCTTTCAGATATGGCTCTTCTAGGTACCTGTCCAATTCGGCGATGGCTTTGGATTTTGTTGTCCCTTTTGGCGTGGCCTTAGTCACCAATTGGTCGAACTGGTCCCAAACGGATAAATCATCGGCCTCAAGTGTGGTGGTCTCAGGTATGGTCTCTATTATCTCGGTCGACAATTCTCGTGACATTTCTTTTTTTGAAATAATTTTTTCAAGGTAGGAAATGACAAGCTTTTTTAGCTCATCAGCAGCCACAGGTGTTTCTCTAAACGGAAGGAGTTTATACCTAGGGTCCAAAAGAGTTGCAACACCGATAGTCTTACTGAATTCAATATTTTTTAATCTATCATGAAGCGATTTACGAAGACTTGCGACAACACTTTTCATGGCTGTATCAGTTATTCGGTTGTTCAACTTTTCTAAAACTTCATTTAGACCTTGAACGATAACTATAACTTCGCTCCCTGTAACATATTTTCCCCCGCACATCTGTTTTGAAATTTATTCGAAGGGTTTTAAGATTTGACTCAAGTCTCTGCATCGACCCCATTCCTCCATGGTCAACTGTTCAATATTTTTAGAATTCAATAGAGCTATAGCCATTTTAATGTTATCTCCAAGCTCTAAAAAACGTTGAAGCATATAGTAGGTTGAATTCTACCGCGTTTCAACGGATTGGAGTAATTTTAGTGGTGTCTTGATTCCTGCGTTGGATTGGGTTTTTGTCAATATTTCCGAGCTGGTTGTGCTCCTTTTAAAATGGCCAACGATAGATTTTATTTTGATAATAGTTCTGACTGGGAATCCAATCCGTCATTGACAATTAGGTTAACTGTATGCGCGAAGCAGGGGAAGTGTTTCCACGAAATAACATGTTTTATCGCACCAACAATATTACTTGCATTGTCAGTCACACAAACAAGAACCTTGTCCTGAAGACCAAATTTCCTAACTATATTTTTAACAGCCACTGCTAAATGTGCAAAGGTATGAGAACCCGAAAGTTTCTCACACAACAATAATATAGAGTGGATAAAACTCGTGGATAAAATAGGCAGTGACTGCAATATAGGATTCAGTATTTTTTGACGTCCAGGTATCTGTTGTTAAACAAACACTTTCAGCCAAACTCAGCAACTTTACGACTGATGTTAAAGTTTTGTCGAATTCGGCCGGTATGAGGCTTTGAGAAATATTTTTCTGATTTGGCGACTGGTATGAAGGGTTCAGTTCATGCACAACTTTCTTAAAGCCTTCGTCTTCAACTATAGAAAATGGCTGAAAATCTTTATAAAAAACTTTAAGGAGGAGATTATGAAGCTCTTTTTTTTCCCCTTATTTTTTTGGGGGGAGCAAATGAAAGAATTGACATTTATGAAATAGGTTTTGGCACCTGAGTCGAGGTTTGTGAAGTAGACGGCCTTTGATGATCAGCAGGAGGTGGAGCAGGACTAGCTGCGGGCTGACTAGAAGGTGTGTGCTGATCAGCAGAAGCAGCATGACTAGATGGGGAAAGGCTCCCAGTGTCAGTGGTCGATGAATAATTTTTTTTCTTTTGAGGTAGTGTCTTTTGTTGGCAAATTTACGGTGGGATGTTTTGACGCAAGGTGTTTTTTTAAGTTCGTTGGAGTGGTCTTATAACTGCAACACTGTCCACACAAATCACATCGCGCAATCTTATTCGATTCGTCTGATACAGTAAAATAAGACCACAAATAACTTGTTCTCAGTCTTTTCGACATCTTAAAAACTCAAATATAAAAAGAAAAATTAAATTAGATTAGACTAGAAATAAATAAACTAAACTAAAACTAGAAGTAAATAAAAAAAACCGTACCAGCTACACTTTATAGAGTCAACAACTGATAGTAAACAAGTGTAAACTCACGCCACGACCAAACGACAAAACAAACGGGGAGGGAACTGAACACATGTTAATATTATGTACGTAATAGTGAACGGCGATCACGCTCCAAGTAGCCAGTCACAGAAACTGAAAATCACATTCGGAATAGGAAGGCTGACATAGTGATTCTCAGTAACGAGTTGTTTCTGGTAACACGTTACCGCGGTAATAGTTATTGTTCAGTAACTAATTATATTTTGTAGTGAAGTGATTTCATGCCCATCTCTATCTCCCAGTCAGTATCTTTCCTGATCTGCTTGTGTGAGGATGTGCCGTTTTGATTGTGCTGTTTCATTACTAGCTTAAAAGTTTTTTTTTTTTTTTTACATTACTTACTGTACTTTTAAAAATAGCAATTGATTTTGGTGATATATTAAACTGGAACTGTATTGTATACCTGAAAAGTTATGGAGTGTAGTATAGGTTGCCTTATTCAAGAAGAATGTCATAAGGCAAGTTACGGTAAACAAAGGGAACTTCTTGCCTAACGTTACGATCTTATTTTTACTTATAGAGAGTGCAGCTGCTGTTCTATCGACAACTTGACTAACTGAAATCAGAGGCCCACCATGTTCTTTCTCTTTCTCGAAATAATCTCGTAGAGAACAAATGAATTCTCTGGACTGCCCTCTAATTGGTACTCCGCGACCAGAAATACGCGTTTTCTCTTTTACCAGGTGTATTCGCGGTCGACCACACTTTTTCTCAGCTTCCTCACTTTCAGACATACCTTCTATTTGAAAGTAAACACATATAGGTTAAAGCTGTTGCGTATTTTAAAGAATTCAAAATTTAAAAATGTAGATATTTACACAAATTGTTTTAAAATAAAAACCACACACACTAAGTTCCGTAAAATGACAAAATAAAGTAAATTTATACTTAGGTAAACATGTTATTTAAACATGCTTACGCTTATTTAGTTAATAATTGATTCACACATTTTCACTACACTTAGGTAATTAGTCATAAATTAGTTAACAATAAACTTGTATCTGCAACACAACTATTTAAGTATAAAACTAACATTCCCATGAATAATCACAAAGTGTAACCGAAAAGACAGCACTCTTAACAAAGACTTCGTTATATAGAACCTACAATAACAGTTCACTCCACGGCACAACATTGTACACTTTTTTCCATAACAGCACGTGTGGGACATCTTGGCAACAGTGTGCGTTGCTACAGTTACTGTTTACAGTTTTGAGCACGGCAATTGGTTAAGAGGCACATAGCAGTCAATTGTTTCCTCAACAGTTCCATCTGTCAATATCAAACTAGTTTTAATAATAGTATAGGTGGATGCCCAAGTATTTTACAGTCAGCTACCAGGATAGCCTTGTTATTTAATTTCACAATTGATGTTGTCCTGTGGAATTTTGTGGAAGTGATGTGTTCCGATTTAGTTTCATTTAATTGTATTCTCCACTTCTTTGCCCATTTTTCAATCTCATGTAGCGAATTCTGTAGTAAAATAGTTGCTTCCACCAGACTTCTGTTTACAGCAAGGATTGCAGTATCATCAGCGTACGTAGCAGTAATCACATCATTGCTACTTGGCAGATCTGCTGTATAAATTAGATACAGAATGGGACCCAAAACACTTCCCTGGGGAACTCCTGCTCTTATTGGGAACAATGAGTAGTTACATTTTCGTAGCATACTCAAAAGTGCCTTTCCTCTAAATATGACTTTAGTGTGATGAACATGGGTTCAGACAAGCTTTTTTTGAGTTTATAGGTAAACCTTGATGCCAAACATTTATAAGTTATTTGTAATTTACATTTTATTTTAGTTTAAATTTTATTTAAAACATGATACCTTTGCCACCATATAAATTCAGCCAGGTAGGAATCCAACATCAGTTGTGAAGTACCCCATTGCCTTTTGTTCCTCATTTTGGCCTTCGCCCACATGCTTTCTACATTTTGCATGTAGGCTTGAGTCACTGGATTGACAAATTGTATTGAGTGGTTCACTGTTAGATGTTGGTAATTTTGTTATAAATTTTGGTATCTCCTCCACTCATTAGACAAACCGGTTGTACCTGGGGCAACATAGTGATTTATTATAGAAACTTAACTTAGATATAGATACTGATTAACACAATATAAATTAATTTGGGGGGGGGGGGCATAAAGTGAACAATGTTTTCTATAATTTTTTCAACTTTATCGTCATCTCGATACCTTTGCCAGGTATAATTAATTTCAGCCAGGTAGGAATCCAACATCAGTTGCGAAGTACTCTGTTGCCTTTTGTTCCTCATTTTGGCCTTCACCCACATGCTTTGTGGAGGGCCACATTTTGGCCTTCGCCCACAGATCCCTGCGGATCTGTCTGGAATGCTCACAAAGAAACAGTCTCTTGTTTCACAACAAATTCCACCAAACACCCACTGATATGGTAAAACTCTTCCCACGTTACATTTTCTTCTTATGAAATAAGTCTCGCCCACTTCTACATGTAAGTTAGGTCCATCAATAGCCATTAGATTCTGTAGTAAATGCTGCTTACAAATGTGTGTACATCGAGTGGCTGGCGATTCCTATGTCAAGTAATTGCTCACTGCATGCTGCCACTAAACAGAAAAGATCCAAGAATTTAATGAAATAGGTGCCAGGTGTAAACATGTAGTGGTATTTATAATGAGAGCAGTCTCTGATGTGTTATATTGTTCTTCTGGAACTATTTTGATTAATTCATTTTTATGTGAAGAGTGCATTAAGACTGTAAAAGCTGTACTTAACTGTTTGTAAGCAGAATCAGTTCATCATACATCATACTATTTCTTAAATCTGTAGGCGTACAATGCATGAATTTTTATAATGTAATTTTAGTGTCTTTTGTATTCATTGTTCAGTCCACAAGTCCACAAATGTATTAAATAGATTAAATACTATTCAACTCCTCAGATGGTCTTTTGACCAGAAGTATTGTGTTGTAGTCTTAATAATAATTTTGTATTTTATTTGTATTTGTTTTTCAATAAAACTTATCATCTTCATCGTCATCACCACCGCCGCTGCCATTCATTATACTTAAGTGAATATATAAGCCTACATTAAAATGTACAGGTACAAATACAGGTACTGACTTTGCATTACGGATGCTTAGAAAACAACTATGGTTCAGTGAGTTTATAGTAACAGCTGCTAGGGTGTTCTAAATATTAACTGACTTGTGAAGTATTGACATGTTAATACAAAAACATGTAGTTGACTTTGATATACTGACATATTTTGAAAGTAGTGAGTACACATTTCTCTCTTTGAAGTATTTTGAGGTTGATTTTGAGGCCTTTCAGTTTGGAGACTGGTTTGAGGAAACTTACGAGCCTCATCTCTCCATTACTAATCTCTTTCAAATCTTATTTTTTCCATATAAGATCCTCAGCTTTTCTGATTACTAAGACTCATATAAACATTTCTTAAACTCTTGAAAAAAGAGGAACCACATTCTGTTACTAACTGAATTTGTATAGAATGTAATGTTTCACAGCTGACATACCAGTAAATCACTTGTAGATCTTCTGAAGATTTTTTTAGCGTATGTGTGCACTTAGTGGAGATTTTCCTCACAAGTATATGTACTTTTTTTTCTGAGGGGAAAATAATTTTTCAGGAAGTCTTTCTACCCTGGTGCATGGGACTCTTGCTCACTAAAAAAACCTACCTCATCTTAGGCATGAAAACCCATCCTGGAACCACTTTGTTTTAATTTGGGACGGTGCTTATTGTGCCCTTATTGGGCTCCTCATTAACTCATTTTAGTTTAGCTTACACCAGATTAGGCGTTCCTTAGCCTTCTTGTACATTTGACACAGTATGACCAAGTCATTTGTAGGTCAGTGTATTTTCGACATTCATCACATTGAGGTCCACCCTTGTAGCCATCTTGAGCATATGCCTTCCTCTGGAGTCAGTTGTTACCATGCCACAGTCCACCACTCCTTTGGCATTAAAATTTCTAGCAAGCAAGGACACCCCCCTTTGATCTCTTACAGGCCACTTATAAGTAGTATTTATCAAGCTTGTACTCTGTAATTTAATGGCACAGTTCCATCACCTTTCTTAAAAAGAAGATATAACCTTGGCTACTCTCCATTCATCCAGGATCCTGCATGTCCTCCTGAACATACTCAGCAAATGTAGCAGTCTAAACTTAAATAATGTACTAGAGTATTTCAGCAGTTTTGAGTTTATCCCATCCAAACCAGCTGCTTTGTGGTTCTTTGTGGATGAAAGTGCCTTATAGTTCTTCATATGTTACTGAATCTACACCTGAGTCCCCCCTTACTCTTCTTTAGCATCCTGGGGAACGTTAGGGTCATACCGTAGTCCCTTGTAATGCACAATCCATTTGCCCTTTGCAGTCAAATTCAGATGCATTGTTTCTATTTCTTCTTGATTGAGATGCTGAATTAATTTGTATGTCATTATTTGGCATCCATGTATGTTGTTCTGTGTACCACTAATAAAGCTATTCCATGATTTGTCATGTGCTTTCCAAATAATATATTTCACAGCATTACGTTTCTGCTTATAAATACCCATATCCTCATCAGTTCTTGTCTCAAGGTATTTGTGATAAACCAGCCGCTTTTATCGTATCAGTTGCTGTATCTCTTTATTCTATATTTTTAAACCTTTTTTTCCAAGTATTTATTCATTTCTTTCCAAGCACTTCATTGCCCACTTCCTCCAAAAGATTCTGTATATTACTCTATTCTTTTTCTATATTGTTACTAGCAGGGACCAATTTTGCATACTCTATTCACCTTTTCTGGTACAGATCACATATTCTCTCTTCATGGATATCCCTTAAAAGCTTTCCCCAGAAATATTCATAACTTTCTTCCATGTTGTCGAAGTATCAGTTTTAGAGACCACTCTAATCATTGTTAATCTCTGGACCTCTAAAAACATCTGTATCCCTGATTTGTGAAGCTATTTTTGTATTAACAATTATGTAATCAATGATCAAAGTCCTCTGGCTGAACAACAAATATATTTGTTGATGCACTATTTCCTAAAAAAAATGTGGTTGTTACTTAAAGTTTATTTGCATAAGGAAATTCAATCTTATCTCATTTCCATTAACAAGTGACTCTCCCAAAAGACCAGTAACATTTTCAATAGCTTGTTTATCAACTCTAGCATTAAGATCACCAGCTATAACTACATGATCCGTATTATTCTACATATTATGTAATTGCTTCTGAAACTCAGCATAAAGTAAATCTGACTCTTCTTCCTTACCATTCTCTGGACCATATACGTCAACAACACAAAGACTTCCCCTATTAATTTTGAATGTAACCAATGTAATTATGTCATTAACAAGGGTATATGGTTTGATGCAATTTTTCCATTTTTGGTCTACATTTATACCTAGGCCTACTCCAGAACAAGTTCCTGTATTCTGAGAAACTCGACTATAAAGCAACATGTAATCTTCTATATTCACTATGCCTTTTGAGTCTTTTCTTGGTATCAGTAATAACTCCAATATTTATTTTCTTTACTTTTACACATTTACACAATTATATGGCTTTGTGAGTAAGGCTCCTCACATTCACATTCCAAGGCTGTCCATAACCATTTGTGTACAGTCCCCTGGTGTGTCGTAATCTAACCAACTTAACTCCCCAGCCACAGGCTAGAATCCACCCCAGAACCACTCACCGCATTACGTCAGGATGGTGCCTCTATTATGCCCCACAGGATTCCTTCCCAATTTCCCCATCTCCCTGTGGATTATATTATATGAAACCTTGCACAAGCTTCTTTGCAGTTCCAGTGTTCTTCACACACAAGCATCACTTCCATGAGTTAGGCAAGCAGGCATTAATGCAGCAATTCCTGGGTTAGAAATTGGGTGAGGCAATAGTTAACTTTCTCATAATTGCATCCTGTCCACTCACACTTTATCTTCCCATGGCCTCCATGTCCCAGCATACTTGCCAGCATTGCATAGTGAGCTCTATGGCTTTTGCCGTCGCAGCTTCCTAACCTGTTTCAGCTTTCCTTGTATGTGCATGCTGTCTTTTAGTTGTGAGAGATCAATAGCAATCATCCACACGACCATAAGAGCAGCAGGTTCTGACACTGTTCAGGATGAACTGGCTCTCCTGACAGCTCCACATCTCTACACTACAGCAGTTATCTTTCAGTATGTCTCTTGCTTAAGTCCACCAGCCCAGATTTTACTACCATATAAGAGGATGCAATGTGTGACGGATGTGAGCAGCCATTGTTTACTTGCTGTGGGGCTTCCAGTGTTTGTCATCAGTTTACTCAGAGTCATAGCGACCTTCATAGCCTTACCAAACTTGTACTTAATCCGTTCCCATAATAGGTAACCTGACCCAAAGGTACTTAAACAGCCACCTTATTAGGGATCGTCTCTGACCCAACCTTGATGGTTGTGGGGATCTGATGTTTAGTAACCATGACAAGCTCAGTGGCCAAGATACACGCATGATCCCCATCTAAGTGAATAGTCATCTCATAACTTGTTTAATTTTCCTCTGTACATCTATGGTGTCACATGCGACCATTACTGGAGCGAAGTTGCCTGTCTAGCCAACAAGGAATATCCTTCAGGCATATCTATGTGGAAGATTCCATCATAGAAGATATCCCACAGGTCAGGTCCCAAAATAGAGCCCTTAGTAACCCCTGTTTTTATCTTCCTTGTAAGGACCCCATACTGTGGTGTGTTGCACAGCTGTCTGTTCCTGAGGTAGCTTGTGACCACCTGCAGGAGGTACTGCGGTTCAAGAGTGTATACCATGTCACACCACTTTGCAGAGTAATTGTATTTGCCTTCAACACTTCAGCAGGTATACCACGGGGCCAGGAGCTGTTTTATTCTGCAGAGAGTTTCCAGCTTCCAACAACTCTTCCTCATGCTTGTCGATCCATGTATCCAAAGCAGTCGAAACAGCAGGTTACAACTGCTCTTTGGGAAACACAACAAACAGTTGATCCACCCAATTTTGATTGGAGTTGTCTTAAGCAACCCCTCCAACTCAGTCTTCCTCAAGTCTTCATTTGCTGCTTCCACTCTGATCTGAAAGTACATCCTTTCTTTTCTTCTGTTTCTCCAGAATGTCTTCTTCTCCACAGCAACATGCTCCTCCTGATGGAGTTCTCATCATCTAATACGAAGCCAACTGGCCTATACCCAAGGCATTGCAGTTGCTGTTAACGATGAACCAGGTCTTGCTTGCCCACACCTGACAGCTGCCAGCACTGGGGATCCAACCCCCTGCATTGAATATTTCATCTGTTTGTGTGCTCCTCCATCTTGATGAAAAAAACAAGAACAGAATAGGAGAAAGCAAATAGTGCAGAAATGTAATGACCCCTAGCCCTCAAATACTCTAATAGCATAGGAGTCGAAAAACAAAAGTTGGTCAAGGAAGACCAAAAGTACAGGTAAAAGGAAAGGATCTCACACAAGACAAGATGTAGCAAAGTGGCAAGTATAGCTCAGGGCTTTCCACACTTGTACTCATGAGGTATAAGCCACTGGGGGACATCATAATGATTGCTACAGCAAAGCAGGCTGTAACCAGTAAGTCTTTTTAAACATGTATCATACTCAAAGCATGTTTTCCCAGCATCCTTCAATTCCTTCAGTGTTTGGTGAATGTTGATATTAAAAATTGGTCCTTAAATGTTAAACAATTTAACTGAGTCCTTATCTCGCTTTTTATTAACCTTATAAAACGTAAATATTATTAAAAAACTTGTTTGTTAAAGTAAGATATTGGCAGCAATAGATCATTTTCCAATTACAATAGAGTAGAGTAGATCTTTCCATTTTACATTGGTTATACTGATGACCCTTGTTAGTTCGGTTTAATGATGTTATGAATATGAATATTAAAGTGAATATTCTGAAATCAAATTTGTTACAGAATAAAATAGATTAAATTTAATCAGAAGAAATTTTTATATTAAAATAATGTATTTTTATAAAAGGCTAGCCTTAAATATATTTTCTTAAACCTCCAAGAAAGTCATTTTCACATACACTATTTGTAGTGACTGCTAGTAAGTGCTTTTAAGTGTTATTTCATCCTCAGATTGGTCAAGATGTCACTGCACATCTACTGAGTATTCCCTATTTGTATCTAACTCAAAATTATAAATTCACTCATACATAACAACTTACGTAAGTTGCTTAGGGGGTCCCGTTCCATCTTATGTAAACAGTTGAATCTGTAGAAAACCAAATTTCTCCCACTACACTGTACAATAGAGCAGAGGACAACTGTATCATAGACTCTGTCCATAGTTTTCTATTATGCACTTGAACACCAGTGGCGAAGTTACATGGAGGCAATTGAGGCAATGCCTACCCTAAAAAATTCTGTAGAATACAAATTATAAATACGTATGAACTACGTAACGTAAAGATTATACATTGTTACTGTGACTGTCGAATTTTTTATATACCTGTAATCACAGGTAAATTTTTTTATATATTATACACAACAGAACGTATTTTTATGGGTTTTGGATCACAATTAAAAAACCTCAATACTAAAAACGAAAAAACTCAAAAAGTAATATAAAATGTACCAAAATATAAAATATCTATATATAAAACAAACACATAAAACACAAAGTATAAAATATTATTTAATGATTTGATTAAGAAAATCAGTTCCCCAACGTGTTTAGATGAGAGACGTGACCTACGGTCACTAATAATATGCCCAATCTTTTAAAAAAAGCCTTTCGCAAGGAACTGAAGAAGCCAAAACATTGAACCTTTGGTTCACCAGTTCCGAGATGGTTGGGAAAACATGGTGGTTTTGTTGCCACCAAATCAAAGGATCTTCTTTCCCTTTCAGATATGGCTCTTCTAGGTACCTGTCCAATTCGGCGATGGCTTTGGATTTTGTTGTCCCTTTTGGCGTGGCCTTAGTCACCAATTGGTCGAACTGGTCCCAAACGGATAAATCATCGGCCTCAAGTGTGGTGGTCTCAGGTATGGTCTCTATTATCTCGGTCGACAATTCTCGTGACATTTCTTTTTTTGAAATAATTTTTTCAAGGTAGGAAATGACAAGCTTTTTTAGCTCATCAGCAGCCACAGGTGTTTCTCTAAACGGAAGGAGTTTATACCTAGGGTCCAAAAGAGTTGCAACACCGATAGTCTTACTGAATTCAATATTTTTTAATCTATCATGAAGCGATTTACGAAGACTTGCGACAACACTTTTCATGGCTGTATCAGTTATTCGGTTGTTCAACTTTTCTAAAACTTCATTTAGACCTTGAACGATAACTATAACTTCGCTCCCTGTAACATATTTTCCCCCGCACATCTGTTTTGAAATTTATTCGAAGGGTTTTAAGATTTGACTCAAGTCTCTGCATCGACCCCATTCCTCCATGGTCAACTGTTCAATATTTTTAGAATTCAATAGAGCTATAGCCATTTTAATGTTATCTCCAAGCTCTAAAAAACGTTGAAGCATATAGTAGGTTGAATTCTACCGCGTTTCAACGGATTGGAGTAATTTTAGTGGTGTCTTGATTCCTGCGTTGGATTGGGTTTTTGTCAATATTTCCGAGCTGGTTGTGCTCCTTTTAAAATGGCCAACGATAGATTTTATTTTGATAATAGTTCTGACTGGGAATCCAATCCGTCATTGACAATTAGGTTAACTGTATGCGCGAAGCAGGGGAAGTGTTTCCACGAAATAACATGTTTTATCGCACCAACAATATTACTTGCATTGTCAGTCACACAAACAAGAACCTTGTCCTGAAGACCAAATTTCCTAACTATATTTTTAACAGCCACTGCTAAATGTGCAAAGGTATGAGAACCCGAAAGTTTCTCACACAACAATAATATAGAGTGGATAAAACTCGTGGATAAAATAGGCAGTGACTGCAATATAGGATTCAGTATTTTTTGACGTCCAGGTATCTGTTGTTAAACAAACACTTTCAGCCAAACTCAGCAACTTTACGACTGATGTTAAAGTTTTGTCGAATTCGGCCGGTATGAGGCTTTGAGAAATATTTTTCTGATTTGGCGACTGGTATGAAGGGTTCAGTTCATGCACAACTTTCTTAAAGCCTTCGTCTTCAACTATAGAAAATGGCTGAAAATCTTTATAAAAAACTTTAAGGAGGAGATTATGAAGCTCTTTTTTTTCCCCTTATTTTTTTGGGGGGAGCAAATGAAAGAATTGACATTTATGAAATAGGTTTTGGCACCTGAGTCGAGGTTTGTGAAGTAGACGGCCTTTGATGATCAGCAGGAGGTGGAGCAGGACTAGCTGCGGGCTGACTAGAAGGTGTGTGCTGATCAGCAGAAGCAGCATGACTAGATGGGGAAAGGCTCCCAGTGTCAGTGGTCGATGAATAATTTTTTTCTTTTGAGGTAGTGTCTTTTGTTGGCAAATTTACGGTGGGATGTTTTGACGCAAGGTGTTTTTTTAAGTTCGTTGGAGTGGTCTTATAACTGCAACACTGTCCACACAAATCACATCGCGCAATCTTATTCGATTCGTCTGATACAGTAAAATAAGACCACAAATAACTTGTTCTCAGTCTTTTCGACATCTTAAAAACTCAAATATAAAAAGAAAAATTAAATTAGATTAGACTAGAAATAAATAAACTAAACTAAAACTAGAAGTAAATAAAAAAAACCGTACCAGCTACACTTTATAGAGTCAACAACTGATAGTAAACAAGTGTAAACTCACGCCACGACCAAACGACAAAACAAACGGGGAGGGAACTGAACACATGTTAATATTATGTACGTAATAGTGAACGGCGATCACGCTCCAAGTAGCCAGTCACAGAAACTGAAAATCACATTCGGAATAGGAAGGCTGACATAGTGATTCTCAGTAACGAGTTGTTTCTGGTAACACGTTACCGCGGTAATAGTTATTGTTCAGTAACTAATTATATTTTGTAGTGAAGTGATTTCATGCCCATCTCTATCTCCCAGTCAGTATCTTTCCTGATCTGCTTGTGTGAGGATGTGCCGTTTTGATTGTGCTGTTTCATTACTAGCTTAAAAGTTTTTTTTTTTTTTTTACATTACTTACTGTACTTTTAAAAATAGCAATTGATTTTGGTGATATATTAAACTGGAACTGTATTGTATACCTGAAAAGTTATGGAGTGTAGTATAGGTTGCCTTATTCAAGAAGAATGTCATAAGGCAAGTTACGGTAAACAAAGGGAACTTCTTGCCTAACGTTACGATCTTATTTTTACTTATAGAGAGTGCAGCTGCTGTTCTATCGACAACTTGACTAACTGAAATCAGAGGCCCACCATGTTCTTTCTCTTTCTCGAAATAATCTCGTAGAGAACAAATGAATTCTCTGGACTGCCCTCTAATTGGTACTCCGCGACCAGAAATACGCGTTTTCTCTTTTACCAGGTGTATTCGCGGTCGACCACACTTTTTCTCAGCTTCCTCACTTTCAGACATACCTTCTATTTGAAAGTAAACACATATAGGTTAAAGCTGTTGCGTATTTTAAAGAATTCAAAATTTAAAAATGTAGATATTTACACAAATTGTTTTAAAATAAAAACCACACACACTAAGTTCCGTAAAATGACAAAATAAAGTAAATTTATACTTAGGTAAACATGTTATTTAAACATGCTTACGCTTATTTAGTTAATAATTGATTCACACATTTTCACTACACTTAGGTAATTAGTCATAAATTAGTTAACAATAAACTTGTATCTGCAACACAACTATTTAAGTATAAAACTAACATTCCCATGAATAATCACAAAGTGTAACCGAAAAGACAGCACTCTTAACAAAGACTTCGTTATATAGAACCTACAATAACAGTTCACTCCACGGCACAACATTGCACACTTTTTTCCATAACAGCACGTGTGGGACATCTTGGCAACAGTGTGCGTTGCTACAGTTACTGTTTACAGTTTTGAGCACGGCAATTGGTTAAGAGGCACATAGCAGTCAATTGTTTCCTCAACAGTTCCATCTGTCAATATCAAACTAGTTTTAATAATAGTATAGGTGGATGCCCAAGTATTTTACAGTCAGCTACCAGGATAGCCTTGTTATTTAATTTCACAATTGATGTTGTCCTGTGGAATTTTGTGGAAGTGATGTGTTCCGATTTAGTTTCATTTAATTGTATTCTCCACTTCTTTGCCCATTTTTCAATCTCATGTAGCGAATTCTGTAGTAAAATAGTTGCTTCCACCAGACTTCTGTTTACAGCAAGGATTGCAGTATCATCAGCGTACGTAGCAGTAATCACATCATTGCTACTTGGCAGATCTGCTGTATAAATTAGATACAGAATGGGACCCAAAACACTTCCCTGGGGAACTCCTGCTCTTATTGGGAACAATGAGTAGTTACATTTTCGTAGCATACTCAAAAGTGCCTTTCCTCTAAATATGACTTTAGTGTGATGAACATGGGTTCAGACAAGCTTTTTTTGAGTTTATAGGTAAACCTTGATGCCAAACATTTATAAGTTATTTGTAATTTACATTTTATTTTAGTTTAAATTTTATTTAAAACATGATACCTTTGCCACCATATAAATTCAGCCAGGTAGGAATCCAACATCAGTTGTGAAGTACCCCATTGCCTTTTGTTCCTCATTTTGGCCTTCGCCCACATGCTTTCTACATTTTGCATGTAGGCTTGAGTCACTGGATTGACAAATTGTATTGAGTGGTTCACTGTTAGATGTTGGTAATTTTGTTATAAATTTTGGTATCTCCTCCACTCATTAGACAAACCGGTTGTACCTGGGGCAACATAGTGATTTATTATAGAAACTTAACTTAGATATAGATACTGATTAACACAATATAAATTAATTTGGGGGGGGGGGGCATAAAGTGAACAATGTTTTCTATAATTTTTTCAACTTTATCGTCATCTCGATACCTTTGCCAGGTATAATTAATTTCAGCCAGGTAGGAATCCAACATCAGTTGCGAAGTACTCTGTTGCCTTTTGTTCCTCATTTTGGCCTTCACCCACATGCTTTGTGGAGGGCCACATTTTGGCCTTCGCCCACAGATCCCTGCGGATCTGTCTGGAATGCTCACAAAGAAACAGTCTCTTGTTTCACAACAAATTCCACCAAACACCCACTGATATGGTAAAACTCTTCCCACGTTACATTTTCTTCTTATGAAATAAGTCTCGCCCACTTCTACATGTAAGTTAGGTCCATCAATAGCCATTAGATTCTGTAGTAAATGCTGCTTACAAATGTGTGTACATCGAGTGGCTGGCGATTCCTATGTCAAGTAATTGCTCACTGCATGCTGCCACTAAACAGAAAAGATCCAAGAATTTAATGAAATAGGTGCCAGGTGTAAACATGTAGTGGTATTTATAATGAGAGCAGTCTCTGATGTGTTATATTGTTCTTCTGGAACTATTTTGATTAATTCATTTTTATGTGAAGAGTGCATTAAGACTGTAAAAGCTGTACTTAACTGTTTGTAAGCAGAATCAGTTCATCATACATCATACTATTTCTTAAATCTGTAGGCGTACAATGCATGAATTTTTATAATGTAATTTTAGTGTCTTTTGTATTCATTGTTCAGTCCACAAGTCCACAAATGTATTAAATAGATTAAATACTATTCAACTCCTCAGATGGTCTTTTGACCAGAAGTATTGTGTTGTAGTCTTAATAATAATTTTGTATTTTATTTGTATTTGTTTTTCAATAAAACTTATCATCTTCATCGTCATCACCACCGCCGCTGCCATTCATTATACTTAAGTGAATATATAAGCCTACATTAAAATGTACAGGTACAAATACAGGTACTGACTTTGCATTACGGATGCTTAGAAAACAACTATGGTTCAGTGAGTTTATAGTAACAGCTGCTAGGGTGTTCTAAATATTAACTGACTTGTGAAGTATTGACATGTTAATACAAAAACATGTAGTTGACTTTGATATACTGACATATTTTGAAAGTAGTGAGTACACATTTCTCTCTTTGAAGTATTTTGAGGTTGATTTTGAGGCCTTTCAGTTTGGAGACTGGTTTGAGGAAACTTACGAGCCTCATCTCTCCATTACTAATCTCTTTCAAATCTTATTTTTTCCATATAAGATCCTCAGCTTTTCTGATTACTAAGACTCATATAAACATTTCTTAAACTCTTGAAAAAAGAGGAACCACATTCTGTTACTAACTGAATTTGTATAGAATGTAATGTTTCACAGCTGACATACCAGTAAATCACTTGTAGATCTTCTGAAGATTTTTTTAGCGTATGTGTGCACTTAGTGGAGATTTTCCTCACAAGTATATGTACTTTTTTTTCTGAGGGGAAAATAATTTTTCAGGAAGTCTTTCTACCCTGGTGCATGGGACTCTTGCTCACTAAAAAAACCTACCTCATCTTAGGCATGAAAACCCATCCTGGAACCACTTTGTTTTAATTTGGGACGGTGCTTATTGTGCCCTTATTGGGCTCCTCATGAACTCATTTTAGTTTAGCTTACACCAGATTAGGCGTTCCTTAGCCTTCTTGTACATTTGACACAGTATGACCAAGTCATTTGTAGGTCAGTGTATTTTCGACATTCATCACATTGAGGTCCACCCTTGTAGCCATCTTGAGCATATGCCTTCCTCTGGAGTCAGTTGTTACCATGCCACAGTCCACCACTCCTTTGGCATTAAAATTTCTAGCAAGCAAGGACACCCCCCTTTGATCTCTTACAGGCCACTTATAAGTAGTATTTATCAAGCTTGTACTCTGTAATTTAATGGCACAGTTCCATCACCTTTCTTAAAAAGAAGATATAACCTTGGCTACTCTCCATTCATCCAGGATCCTGCATGTCCTCCTGAACATACTCAGCAAATGTAGCAGTCTAAACTTAAATAATGTACTAGAGTATTTCAGCAGTTTTGAGTTTATCCCATCCAAACCAGCTGCTTTGTGGTTCTTTGTGGATGAAAGTGCCTTATAGTTCTTCATATGTTACTGAATCTACACCTGAGTCCCCCCTTACTCTTCTTTAGCATCCTGGGGAACGTTAGGGTCATACCGTAGTCCCTTGTAATGCACAATCCATTTGCCCTTTGCAGTCAAATTCAGATGCATTGTTTCTATTTCTTCTTGATTGAGATGCTGAATTAATTTGTATGTCATTATTTGGCATCCATGTATGTTGTTCTGTGTACCACTAATAAAGCTATTCCATGATTTGTCATGTGCTTTCCAAATAATATATTTCACAGCATTACGTTTCTGCTTATAAATACCCATATCCTCATCAGTTCTTGTCTCAAGGTATTTGTGATAAACCAGCCGCTTTTATCGTATCAGTTGCTGTATCTCTTTATTCTATATTTTTAAACCTTTTTTTCCAAGTATTTATTCATTTCTTTCCAAGCACTTCATTGCCCACTTCCTCCAAAAGATTCTGTATATTACTCTATTCTTTTTCTATATTGTTACTAGCAGGGACCAATTTTGCATACTCTATTCACCTTTTCTGGTACAGATCACATATTCTCTCTTCATGGATATCCCTTAAAAGCTTTCCCCAGAAATATTCATAACTTTCTTCCATGTTGTCGAAGTATCAGTTTTAGAGACCACTCTAATCATTGTTAATCTCTGGACCTCTAAAAACATCTGTATCCCTGATTTGTGAAGCTATTTTTGTATTAACAATTATGTAATCAATGATCAAAGTCCTCTGGCTGAACAACAAATATATTTGTTGATGCACTATTTCCTAAAAAAAATGTGGTTGTTACTTAAAGTTTATTTGCATAAGGAAATTCAATCTTATCTCATTTCCATTAACAAGTGACTCTCCCAAAAGACCAGTAACATTTTCAATAGCTTGTTTATCAACTCTAGCATTAAGATCACCAGCTATAACTACATGATCCGTATTATTCTACATATTATGTAATTGCTTCTGAAACTCAGCATAAAGTAAATCTGACTCTTCTTCCTTACCATTCTCTGGACCATATACGTCAACAACACAAAGACTTCCCCTATTAATTTTGAATGTAACCAATGTAATTATGTCATTAACAAGGGTATATGGTTTGATGCAATTTTTCCATTTTTGGTCTACATTTATACCTAGGCCTACTCCAGAACAAGTTCCTGTATTCTGAGAAACTCGACTATAAAGCAACATGTAATCTTCTATATTCACTATGCCTTTTGAGTCTTTTCTTGGTATCAGTAATAACTCCAATATTTATTTTCTTTACTTTTACACATTTACACAATTATATGGCTTTGTGAGTAAGGCTCCTCACATTCACATTCCAAGGCTGTCCATAACCATTTGTGTACAGTCCCCTGGTGTGTCGTAATCTAACCAACTTAACTCCCCAGCCACAGGCTAGAATCCACCCCAGAACCACTCACCGCATTACGTCAGGATGGTGCCTCTATTATGCCCCACAGGATTCCTTCCCAATTTCCCCATCTCCCTGTGGATTATATTATATGAAACCTTGCACAAGCTTCTTTGCAGTTCCAGTGTTCTTCACACACAAGCATCACTTCCATGAGTTAGGCAAGCAGGCATTAATGCAGCAATTCCTGGGTTAGAAATTGGGTGAGGCAATAGTTAACTTTCTCATAATTGCATCCTGTCCACTCACACTTTATCTTCCCATGGCCTCCATGTCCCAGCATACTTGCCAGCATTGCATAGTGAGCTCTATGGCTTTTGCCGTCGCAGCTTCCTAACCTGTTTCAGCTTTCCTTGTATGTGCATGCTGTCTTTTAGTTGAGAGATCAATAGCAATCATCCACACGACCATAAGAGCAGCAGGTTCTGACACTGTTCAGGATGAACTGGCTCTCCTGACAGCTCCACATCTCTACACTACAGCAGTTATCTTTCAGTATGTCTCTTGCTTAAGTCCACCAGCCCAGATTTTACTACCATATAAGAGGATGCAATGTGTGACGGATGTGAGCAGCCATTGTTTACTTGCTGTGGGGCTTCCAGTGTTTGTCATCAGTTTACTCAGAGTCATAGCGACCTTCATAGCCTTACCAAACTTGTACTTAATCCGTTCCCATAATAGGTAACCTGACCCAAAGGTACTTAAGCAGCCACCTTATTAGGGATCGTCTCTGACCCAACCTTGATGGTTGTAGGGATCTGATGTTTAGTAACCATGACAAGCTCAGTGGCCAAGATACACGCATGATCCCCATCTAAGTGAATAGTCATCTCATAACTTGTTTAATTTTCCTCTGTACATCTATGGTGTCACATGCGACCATTACTGGAGCGAAGTTGCCTGTCTAGCCAACAAGGAATATCCTTCAGGCATATCTATGTGGAAGATTCCATCATAGAAGATATCCCACAGGTCAGGTCCCAAAATAGAGCCCTTAGTAACCCCTGTTTTTATCTTCCTTGTAAGGACCCCATACTGTGGTGTGTTGCACAGCTGTCTGTTCCTGAGGTAGCTTGTGACCACCTGCAGGAGGTACTGCGGTTCAAGAGTGTATACCATGTCACACCACTTTGCAGAGTAATTGTATTTGCCTTCAACACTTCAGCAGGTATACCACGGGGCCAGGAGCTGTTTTATTCTGCAGAGAGTTTCCAGCTTCCAACAACTCTTCCTCATGCTTGTCGATCCATGTATCCAAAGCAGTCGAAACAGCAGGTTACAACTGCTCTTTGGGAAACTCAACAAACAGTTGATCCACCCAATTTTGATTGGAGTTGTCTTAAGCAACCCCTCCAACTCAGTCTTCCTCAAGTCTTCATTTGCTGCTTCCACTCTGATCTGAAAGTACATCCTTTCTTTTCTTCTGTTTCTCCAGAATGTCTTCTTCTCCACAGCAACATGCTCCTCCTGATGGAGTTCTCATCATCTAATACGAAGCCAACTGGCCTATACCCAAGGCATTGCAGTTGCTGTTAACGATGAACCAGGTCTTGCTTGCCCACACCTGACAGCTGCCAGCACTGGGGATCCAACCCCCTGCATTGAATATTTCATCTGTTTGTGTGCTCCTCCATCTTGATGAAAAAAACAAGAACAGAATAGGAGAAAGCAAATAGTGCAGAAATGTAATGACCCCTAGCCCTCAAATACTCTAATAGCATAGGAGTCGAAAAACAAAAGTTGGTCAAGGAAGACCAAAAGTACAGGTAAAAGGAAAGGATCTCACACAAGACAAGATGTAGCAAAGTGGCAAGTATAGCTCAGGGCTTTCCACACTTGTACTCATGAGGTATAAGCCACTGGGGGACATCATAATGATTGCTACAGCAAAGCAGGCTGTAACCAGTAAGTCTTTTTAAACATGTATCATACTCAAAGCATGTTTTCCCAGCATCCTTCAATTCCTTCAGTGTTTGGTGAATGTTGATATTAAAAATTGGTCCTTAAATGTTAAACAATTTAACTGAGTCCTTATCTCGCTTTTTATTAACCTTATAAAACGTAAATATTATTAAAAAACTTGTTTGTTAAAGTAAGATATTGGCAGCAATAGATCATTTTCCAATTACAATAGAGTAGAGTAGATCTTTCCATTTTACATTGGTTATACTGATGACCCTTGTTAGTTCGGTTTAATGATGTTATGAATATGAATATTAAAGTGAATATTCTGAAATCAAATTTGTTACAGAATAAAATAGATTAAATTTAATCAGAAGAAATTTTTTATATTAAAATAATGTATTTTTATAAAAGGCTAGCCTTAAATATATTTTCTTAAACCTCCAAGAAAGTCATTTTCACATACACTATTTGTAGTGACTGCTAGTAAGTGCTTTTAAGTGTTATTTCATCCTCAGATTGGTCAAGATGTCACTGCACATCTACTGAGTATTCCCTATTTGTATCTAACTCAAAATTATAAATTCACTCATACATAACAACTTACGTAAGTTGCTTAGGGGGTCCCGTTCCATCTTATGTAAACAGTTGAATCTGTAGAAAACCAAATTTCTCCCACTACACTGTACAATAGAGCAGAGGACAACTGTATCATAGACTCTGTCCATAGTTTTCTATTATGCACTTGAACACCAGTGGCGAAGTTACATGGAGGCAATTGAGGCAATGCCTACCCTAAAAAATTCTGTAGAATACAAATTATAAATACGTATGAACTACGTAACGTAAAGATTATACATTGTTACTGTGACTGTCGAATTTTTTATATACTGTAATCACAGGTAAATTTTTTTATATATTATACACAACAGAACGTATTTTATGGGTTTTGGATCACAATTAAAAAACCTCAATACTAAAAACGAAAAAACTCAAAAAGTAATATAAAATGTACCAAAATATAAAATATCTATATATAAAACAAACACATAAAACACAAAGTATAAAATATTATTTAATGATTTGATTAAGAAAATCAGTTCCCCAACGTGTTTAGATGAGAGACGTGACCTACGGTCACTAATAATATGCCCAATCTTTTAAAAAAAGCCTTTCGCAAGGAACTGAAGAAGCCAAAACATTGAACCTTTGGTTCACCAGTTCCGAGATGGTTGGGAAAACATGGTGGTTTTGTTGCCACCAAATCAAAGATCTTCTTTCCCTTTCAGATATGGCTCTTCTAGGTACCTGTCCAATTCGGCGATGGCTTTGGATTTTGTTGTCCCTTTTGGCGTGGCCTTAGTCACCAATTGGTCGAACTGGTCCCAAACGGATAAATCATCGGCCTCAAGTGTGGTGGTCTCAGGTATGGTCTCTATTATCTCGGTCGACAATTCTCGTGACATTTCTTTTTTGAAATAATTTTTTCAAGGTAGGAAATGACAAGCTTTTTTAGCTCATCAGCAGCCACAGGTGTTTCTCTAAACGGAAGGAGTTTATACCTAGGGTCCAAAAGAGTTGCAACACCGATAGTCTTACTGAATTCAATATTTTTTAATCTATCCTGAAGCGATTTACGAAGACTTGCGACAACACTTTTCATGGCTGTATCAGTTATTCGGTTGTTCAACTTTTCTAAAACTTCATTTAGACCTTGAACGATAACTATAAACTTCGGCTCCCTGTAACCATATTTTCCCCCGCACATCTGTTTTG